>CP136062.1:49783144-50383144 GCA_032622095.1 Siphonodentalium dalli
TTATATTATAATTTATATTTATGGCTAATAATAAGATCTTGAGGGCGTTACCATTTCTGACTATGGTTTTTTTGTTTCTCTTGCTACGGTATTTATCCCATTGCCGTGTGACATTGGTCAGTTTTGCTTTGTCATAAAGCCGACTGCGTTGTTTTATTAAATGTTTAAGGAGCCACTCGGGTTAATTTTTTCTGTAGCTTATAGTTTTGTTGGGAACATATTCATTTATTTTGTCTTGGAGGAAGGACGTAAATGCGTGTGTCATATCTTCAATCTGCATCGTATTAAAGAATATATTCCAATCCATGCCTGATATTGCTCGATCCAATCAAATGAAGTCTGCTTGTTCATAGTTAACAATGTGACGGTGATAGTTTTTTCCTGTGTTCGCTGTTCATGAATGTTAAAAATGGCATATATTGGGACGTGATATCGTATATATTCCCCAAAGAAGGGATTATAGCGTACAACTATTTTTGGGGTATTAGTTCTTCGTTTGTTAAAATAACGTCTACTAAGGTCTCTGAGTATTCAGTGAAGTTTGTGCTGTCGCGTATCCATTGTTTTAGTGAAAGCTTACTACGAATTGTAGATATTTTATTGGATGACTGGAATTGATTATCATGGAGGTCGCCCATGCATATTATATGTTGAGGTTTAGTGTCTATAGTACTGTGTCTAAATTTTCTGCGATTGAGTCCCAACAGTCAATGTCTGGGGGTCTGTACAAGACGCCGATGATAATTTTAGAGGCCGCGGGTGAAATTTCAATCCAAATGCATTCTAAGTTCGTGACTTCCAAATCGTGTTGACGTCTGTACGTTAAATTATTTTTTATATAAACGATTACCCCACCACCTCGGCTTCCTCTATCTTTGCGTATGTATCTGTGCGGTGTATATTATGACTCGACAAAGGCATAATCGCCTGATATCGTACCAATTGTGTCACCTCACAACAATTGTGCTATTGGACGTGGCTACAAAAGTCAATTTAGGTCATGCGGTAATTTCATATATATATATATTTATGGACTATTCTATATCAGTGTTGTAAAGAACACTTTAATATTGCTTAATTCGACGTTAAATGTAAATGTTTTCGAACCCATGAACCGGCGGAATACAACTAAATTCAAATTGGCGAGCCTGTACTTGACCCAGTCACCGAGCTAAAAATAATAGCTATAGTTCGAACCAATCATGGCGTTGTATTAAAGCCGAGTCTGAAACGGTGACGGAATCTGACGAGGTTTGCCGAATGGGTGTTCCCTATCGCATTGCGGTAATTGCCAACTATTAAAATACATTAGGTAGCAATGATCGGACACTTGTGAGATCATTATCGGAATAAAAGTACAGCAGTGTGTAGTAAGCTGCATGACCAAACTAAAAAAAAATGTTTATCAAAGAAAAAGGACAAAATCAATAAAATGATTTTGGGCGCGGCGTTTTAGATTGGGGCGGGCGGGTTACCCGAAACACACATTCAATTTATTTTGGCCTTATGTTTTGCGGTTGCCAGAAATTTACTTTGGCAAACGTTTTGGCCATTTCTGAATTGTTTGCGCAAATTTACAGCAGCGTAGAACGGCCAAACACATTTTATATTACTATCTTGATATATCTTGATTAATCGACTCAGCTAACTTGATTAATCAATTTAGCTATCTTGATTAATCAACTTAGCTATTTTGATTAATCAACTTAGATAGCTTGATTAATTAACTGATATTATCTTGATTAGTCAACTTAGCTATCTTGATTAATCAACTTAGCTATCTTGATTAATCAACTTAGCTATCTTGATTAATCACTTAGCAAGCTTCACTATATTGTATGGGAATAGAGCTGGTGAATTAGTAACGATATTGTGGGGTGTGTATTCGCTGGATGTCTTATAGTTGCAGTATGTAACTATTATGACCGCGTTAATTGCGTTTGATGTTTAGGTATGAACAATGGCTGGGCCATGCACTCTTGGAGATTTATGGCGGGAACACAATGCCTCAGATTTTTTATCCGCGTTTAGAAGCTTTCTGGTGTGGTGAATGAGAACCCTGCAGTAATATGCCGTAGTTTTTTTTAAATAATTTTTTGCGGTTGCCAGAAATTTACTTTGGCAAACGTTTTGGCCATTTCTGAATTGTTTGGTCAAATTTACAGCAGCGTAGAACGGCCAAACACATTTTATATTACTATCTTGATATATCTTGATTAATCGACTCAGCTAACTTGATTAATCAATTTAGCTATCTTGATTAATCAACTTAGCTATTTTGATTAATCAACTTAGATAGCTTGATTAATTAACTGATATTATCTTGATTAGTCAACTTAGCTATCTTGATTAATCAACTTAGCTATCTTGATTAATCAACTTAGCAAGCTTGACTATATTGTATGGGAATAGAGCTGGTGAATTAGTAACGACATGTTTTACATGTGATATGTCGATTCCGGCTCAATAAGTCGCCATTTCACTCTCAAGCACACGATACTTACAATAGAAGACCAATACGAAGAGGGATGTTGTAAGGGGTGTTATATACGAAATAGTGAATTGGACCCTCGATTCAGACATACAATACACAATATATAATGTCTGGAGATGAGTGAAGTAGCGCCATATTTGACCAGTTATCGAATGTTGCATTTATTAGGTTGAAAATATTTGTTTATGTGTGTCCCTTTAGTACCAAGAACTGCTAGAATAATTCATAATTTCTCACAACAATCAATCACCAGATAACTTATTGTCTTGGAATAAGAGAGGAGGCTTCATTTGTATCATAATGTTGAATTAAGTTTTTAATTGCATAATATCACATCATACCGCCTTATATTATAATGAAAGATCAGTAAGAATATGTTTATTAAGAACAAAGCAGTCAAAAATATTCCAGGCCAATTGTCAACATGTTGATATGCAATGTGGTCTACTCAAGAAGGGAGCAATCAACTGTAGTGTTAAGAAACAGTATTGAGCGTTTTAAGAAATATGGTGGTCAGCTTTAACTTGGTTATGAACCCATGACCCAGATCATAGTGTGAACATATGCAAATTCCAACTTTTATTAAAAACAAGAACACCGTGCTTGTAGAGTGACGTACCAAAGCCTTAAAACCTAAATAAGCATGTCAGTTAAACTAAAGGAACACAGTCTGGATATAGATTATAATATTAAAACTCGATCCAGTCGTTGTTCACTCGGGATAACACCACAATATATATGAGTCATTATCAAGTTTGGCCCACATTCTTGTCCGTTGACACTAACGTCTTCCAGACAAGGTATATGCTGACAAATTATGATTTTATATATGGCCCTCAATGAGTTTTATAAAATATACACAGTATACTTGTCGTGTAGCGGTATATTCACTCACTACCCGTCACTTCTATAACTGAATTTCCACTAAAACTCATGTCCCAATTTCAAAATTTCGAGTTTGATCATCCGTCTATAGATATCGTTCAAAATAAGTATGAAAACTTTCATGTGTAATTGAACAATGGTCATTACGCTTAATGATAATAGACAGTAGGTCATCAATATGCAAGCTTTGCACATATTTTTGTTCGTTACGTCTTGTTCCTTTACTCAATGTCTCTTCTGTAACGAAGCGACATAACAGCAAAATAATAGGCCATCCCTGTCAATAGTAAATTACATCACCTGCCTTATAAAAGTGAGAATACATGGTATGTTCAAAAATGTGCGCAGATTTTGCATTTCAGAAACAGTCGCGAAAAAAATACGTATCAGGTAGGTGCACCCAAAAATTGAAAACCACATGGTGCCAGAATATGAACGGAAATATGCACATAACATGCATCTTTACCAAAGCAAACGATATGAGAAGTAAAATTTATGTAGTTCCACTCGTAACGATGCTATTGTATTTTGCCTGTATGATTTATTTTGCCTGTATGATTTATTTTTGCGAGATAATTGCATGTTATTTACAGGCAAATTCCGCTATCGTCACTACAGGTGCAACTACAGAGATTTTACTTCGCACGAAGTTAGCTGTGGTACAGTTGCATCTTATATGCTTGTTTCAGTTCATATGCTGGCACCATATCGTTTTCTACGACAAAATGCCTGCACACCATACAGTGCAAACTTGCCAGTGTATGAACGTACCCTAACTGTATATTTCAAAAACGTCTAAAATGTAACGTGATTTTAATCGACATAACCAGGGACCTCGGTATCTCTAATTCATTTTTGAAGAGATGTTTCTGAGTCATTTTGATTGCCACATTATCTCCCCTCTGAAGGGAGAAATAATTGAGATATTTGGTTTTGATAGCCAGTACATATCTCCCGTAACGGTCTCCTCCCGTTACGAAGACAAACATTACAGGAATGACCAGTTTTGTTACTGGAAATAAAACATTACATTGAGATAAGACTATTTTAAATATAGGCGCCTAAATTTTAAGTGGAATTACGTGTAAACTGTTGGGTATCTCATTAATTTAGATTTTTATTGAAGAAGTTATATTTCTATGAGACACCATTTGCTGGGATGGTGTATCATCTCAAATCTCGTTACAGGAAATACTTGAATTGTTACAGGATATAACAGTGTTACCCAAAACGTAGTTAGTTTTGAATAAAATCGGCTTTTAGTCCCTTTGTCGACTTCGTGCTCTTATTATGATATGAACAAACACATGATATTATACCATACATCTTCTACATGTGAGACGTACCATATGGTGCTTTCGTTAGTGTCACGAAATAATCTGCGAGTAACACGAAAGACGGCAGTGTGTTACGTGGATTATACTATTTTAAGTAATAGCTAGAAATAAATCGTTAGTTATTATGTTCAGCATTTGTTTACTGTGTGTAGATATTTCATACTTAGATGGGCAGTGTAAAATTATTTGGAAATATCGAAGTTAACATGATAATGATACATTTCAATCCAAAATAAACGTTACACGAAATACTACGATTAGTTGTCACTAATTTAGTATTATAGTGTAAGGCGGAAAAACCTTCCGCCTTTAAACTAATACTAAATATATTAGTGGCAATGGATATATTTGGGTGTAGTATGGTGGGCGATCATAGATGAGTTAGTTATAATTAGTTCCTGTTTAATTAATGATTAGATCGCGTCTTCGTTACATTAAGTACACAGTGTGCTACAAGACCAGAGTATGTTAGAAGGTTTATTTGTTGCAGTAATACAAATTTGCTCGCAAAATACCACTAATTGTGTGATAAAAGTGTCGAACTATATGTGGCACAATATTTTATTGTTGGGAATTTTAATGTGAACCACAGGTAGGCTTGCTCATAAACATGATCATATTCCTGAATAGTGGTTACAATGGTTCCACGGCCTTGATTTCGAAAAATTTATGTTAGGTCAGTTGTCGCCAGAATAATGCAACTCCCGTGTCAGGTCAGTGGCGGTGTTAATATTTGTGGCTAGAGCGAATATCGGCCTCTCGTTAGACACCAAAAGGGAGCCCTCTACGTGCTGTATTCCTCGAGATATCGTCCGTCCCACACAATTTGAAATTCTGTCCCGCAGATTGTCGTTCTATCCCATATTCCATCCCATGTTAGGTCGGTTGTCGATCAAATAATGCAACTTCTGGCGTCCGGTCAGTGGCGGGGTTAATATGTATGGATAGGGCGAATGTGGGCCTTTCGTTAGACACCAAAAGGAGCCCTATATGTGCTCTATTCCTCGAGATATCGGCCGTCCCACGCAATTGAAATTCTGTCCCATATCCCATCCCATCCCGCAGATGTCAAAGGTGTCAAAACTCACGAATGTGAAATCGCAAATGTTTGCAAGTAGCATCTGTCATGCATGTTGAGGGTGTGGACAGAACATGTAAAGTGAAACTCCAGTAGAGTGGGCATATATTCTATATCTATATTTGTCTGTCTGTCTGTCTGTCTGTCTGTGTGCTATAGACATTCACAGGGGACCATCTAGATGGCACCAAAGGGGTCTACTAGGGGTGTATTTTTACGAGAAAGATATTGGTCCGGGTTAGAATTTTCTAATGTGACCCCGTTGTTGTCAGGGGCAGAAAAGGGGAGGGGCAGAATTTTTTTGTCGCTGATTGCCACGAAACTTATAAGATAATCATCTCCATGATATAAGGAATCTAATGGTGTGGTTTAAATATGTCAAAAGTGGCTCCGTTCGAGTCAGGGTGCACGGAAGGGGAGAGGGGTATCAACATTGATAAAACTAATTTTAGCGCAGAGGGACCATCTAGATGGCACCAAATGGGGTCTACTGGGGGTAACTTTTTATGATAAAGATAATGGTGCGGGTTAGAATTCTCTAAAGTCTGCCAGAAGCAGAAAGGGGGAGGAGCAGAACAAATGTTCGTCGCCGATTGCCACGAAACTTATATATAATAATTCCCATGATATGAGGAATGTAATTTTGTGGATTAAATATGTCAAAATATGTTCGCGCCAAGGGTGCACGGAAGGGGCACCAAATTGATCAAACCAATTTTAGCGCCGATTTCCACCAAATTGATATATATTCTTCTCCGTGATACAAGGAATATAATTGTTTGATTTAAAGACGCCAAATTGCTGTCGTTTGGATGGAAGATTGTGGTGGGGCACTAAATTTGATGAAAATGGGTTTAGTCGCCGAATGCCACCGCACTTTTACAATATCATCCCCATGGGATGAGGAGTCTAATGGTGTGGCTTAAATCTGTCAAAGGTGGCGTCATTCGACTCAGGGGTTCACTGAAAGGCAGATGGGCACCTAAATTGATACGTAATATTTTTAGCGCCAATTTCCACCAAAGTGATACACATTCTTATCCATGATACGAGGAGTCTAATCGTGTGATTTAAAGACGCCATATTGGTGCTGTTTGGGTGAGAGATGTGATGGGTGGGCACTAAATTTGATCAAAATTTGTTTAGTCGCCGATCATCACCAAACTTATAAATAATCATCTCCATGATATCATGAGTGTAATTGTGTAGTCTAATGATGCCACAAGTGGAGCCATTCGAATCAGGGATGCATAGAGGGTGAGAGGGAAAAAAAGATAAACAATATGTTTAGCGCCGATTTCCACCAGATTGATACATATTCTTCTCCGTGATACGAGGAATCTAATCGTGTGGTTTAGATACGCCAAATTTGTGCCGTTTTGGGTGACAGATATGGGGGCCCTAAATTTGATACGAATTTGTATACTCGCTAATTTTCACCAATTGTATATATATGCATTTCCATAATGGGTCTAAGTGTGTGGTTTAATGATGACAAAAGTGGCGCCGATTCAGTCTGAAATAGGGGAAGGCGGTCACCAAAACTGATATAAAATATGTTTAGTGCCAATTACCATCAAATTCATACACGTTCTTCTCAAATGATACGAGGAATCAAATAGTGCATGTTAAAAACTTATGAGCTAGCAAAACAGATACATAGAAGAAAGCATTAAACGTATATTTGTCATTTTATTTAAAAGATATACATATTCTTGCAAACTGAGAGACCTCGAACCGTCAGATGATTGCATATTAGAATGGATCGTGTATATATTATAATACAACTCAGTTTGTTCCATTCAATATAGTTTCCACACAAAAATTACAATGAACCACTCAAAATCTCGCTCTGTATCGGGCACATGTAGCTGAGATACATGCATAGCAACAGTCCTTTTAAACTGAGCATATTTCGCCAATATATAGCGTCATGAACAGAAGAGCACCTGGACATTTCTTTAAAATATATGTATCTTCATGGAGATATGATAGCCAGGTCTATCAAAATCCTAGTCTAACCCACTAGATTGGTAGATACATATCTATATATGCCAAATCCAGTTGTCGTCTTTTATTTTTGCGAACTAATGTGTTTATGATGTTCATGTTTCATGTCATAACGTCAGACGTATACGCAGTTGTAAATAAATAAATACTTCTTTATTGGTGGAACGGATTAATCGCGATAAACAAAATAACAATCAACAAAGTGAGCCACTACTTATATTCCATGTGTAAGAATCATGTTTTGTCATGCTGTTTGAATATACAAATTATGAGAATACGTGTAACACTTTAACCAAGAGTAGTCTCTATTCCCACCAAATATCCACAGAATGCAGAGGGTTTCACAGCACTGTAACCTGGGCAACGCCGGGTGACCCTGCTGGTGTCATATATATGTCGTAGGAAGAAAAGGAGAGGAAGTTGTATATGTGCACGAGACAACATGCACTAGATATTGTGCAAGTGTGTGATGCAGTAAACTGCTGTCAAGGAATGTGGTATGGAGATGGAGAGCATTGACGATAAGTGGATAAGATATACATTAAAATCGAAGGGAAGCACCAGGTTGAGGGTGTGGACAAGACCGTGTGAAACTGATGTAGAGAGTAAACAGGAGGGTACGGCAGGTATCATTGGGGAGAGACGATTTTGGGTGTTTGCGAAGGTGATCATTTACGAATATGTCATGTCTAGTTGAATGCATTAATAAATATGTCATTATTGAATACCAACATAACCCAACTATGTCTTGGATATAGGACGTGTCAACAGCGGGGGTTAACTTTGATAAAAAGTTTCCTTCCTGACAGAATATTAGTTGGAAATATTGCACCAGATATAGGTTGAAATTGTTCTCAGTATTGATATGAGTTGTCAATAAACTATATAAGGCATATAGATTAGAAGAATGCACGTTTCTTTGCATGGACAAAACGATGTGCAGATAATTCACGGTACAGTACGTCATAACGGAATTATGCCAATATGGAATGAAATACCGAGTAAAGTTGGAATTTAAGAAAGACTGTTGGCCGAGTATATTTTCCGTGAAACATATTTCAAATGACCATTTGCACGCATTCTGTTCTCGTTCATTAGCCTGTTTTGTATCAGAATATAGGACACGATGGGTTATCCTAGTGCTTCCGTTTGTGTGCATCTCTGTGTGAGAGTCGGGCGCGCTTTGTGCGATTTCGGTTACTCGCATATGCACGTAAATCACACATGCTCATATCCGCCACATAGCGCTCACCACTGGTTGAAAATCATCTTCCCAGTTACAGGTTAAATGTATACTTCGGATATAAATCTTAACTTAATCTCAACCGACGTAGTCATGCATGTGGACCAGGTGACTTTTATTTGATAAATTCCTGTTTATCTACATGCACGTACGTGTCGTGTAACTTGACCTCAAATTAGTTCTCGTGCTGAAGAAATGCTCCCCGTAACGTAATTGAGTTGAGATGTTCTGTAGCTTACATGCAAAGTGCACTAAATAGCACCATTCGTTCTGTTCTCTGGTGATTGAGCGCGTGTGACCTGAATGGCCCAGTTGGCCCACGATTGTAACTCATGTATAAATCTCTGATATATACATGTACATCGCTAGTACACTTTGTGTACCAAGACTGGTGTGTGTTCAGTTACGACAGAGGGCAGCGGAGCACACTATATATTCTCTCCACAAACTTCATTCTAAATGGTGAATTCTTCGTTTCAGCCATATATTTTCTTTCTGTTTTGTTGGAATAATACATGTTCAATATCCCATTTTCATCGTGTTTTGTGACGAATAAGACAACTATGAAAAAAGTCTTTCGTGTAACAATAAAAGCCCACATATCATATGTGTGACAAGAGAAGGGTTATTTGACAGAAACTCTTTAACTCTTTGAGCTCCCGAATATTTTAAACAGATCTTCCTTCCGCGACATGGAACTCGAAGAGTCCAAATGCACATTAATGGAGGCAATAAAGAAATATATATATACTCTAAACGCGACATATTGGTAGTATAGTGTGATAACAGCCGCACCGGTGTGCTCCAAGTTTATATCCTGTAACGACTGTCGTCTGTAATGTAACATGGATGTCCTCCCTGTAACACGAGGAATAATTAAATTTAAAAATGCTAAGGGAGTTTTTTAGAATGGCCAGTGGTTTTTGACCTATCGGGTTCAGATCATTAAACCAATACCCAATATTATAAAATATTCTCTCTTGATGCAATCTTTAGTATCGGCAAAATGTAATTTTCGAAAAACAGTTGATTATACACATGGACAAGGCATGATTTAACACCGCAGAACAGGGGGGGGTCGCGGAAAAAATTTACATATATAGGGCGAAAAAAATGTTTTTGCCCCTCTCGGGGACCCACCACCCCTCTACCTGGAATTTTTTTCTTTTTTTTCCGCCCAATTTTTAGGACCCACCCCCAAAATCTTACAAAAAACATAAAATAAAAACCAAATCATAGCCTAGCAAAGAATTGTTCCATTTCTTATTATTTAATACTATTCCCAGCATTTTAATAAACCTCTAAACTGCTCTAAAGGGAGATAATTCTATTAGTATAAAATGTGGAAATGCTGAATGCATGCACTTAAAAACATTGGGCATAATGCCATAAAACATAATAATTATGAGGTAATACATGTCCTGATATCCTCAATAACATAGTATAAGATGTTTTAGAGCCAAGGCCCAATAGTAATACTGTAGTAATAGGGGTAGAACAAATTTCATCTCCCCTATTTCTGTGATATATATCTGCACATGGGTATGATGGGACCCAAGGAAAGTCACACTCATAGCAGCTCACAGTCTAAATACATGTATGTATGTATGTATGTATGTCATGTTGGTGTGCAGATTGACATATACCAATATTAGTGAAGAATTGGTAGTATTATTAACTTATTATCAGAGTATAAAGTTTAGTTTAAAGCCAGCGGAGATATCCAAGCCACGGTCACCTTGTACAAAACGTCCGTATACATGTAGGTGCCCCCCTGTGCAATGTGGTTTACTGGACGTATCACATGGAAACCCATTATAAGAACAAGCATCCTGGATCAGACTGTCCAGTTAAGATATGTGACTCTGAGAAAGTTCGCATGAAGAGAGTTGCATAGATTACCTGTGCAGTTTGATCCAGGTTAGTATGATTTATAATTAGTTTCAAGAACAAAGTTCATATTAGTCATGTTTATATTCTAGCTTTATGTTGCATGTGGAATAAGTTGAGACTTTAATACCAAAAGCTACTTTTATAGTTACATTGCTCTATCCTGCTATATCCTAAATTGAATATCAAAGCAACCAATAATGAACAAGCAACTAATAATTACAATACCATATGTATTGGCAGTCAAATAACTGGAACTCCAGATATACTATCTTACTACATGTATCTGTACAGTACGTAACTGCTTAGACTTGTGAATAATAACTGTGGTTGAATTAATATCACAAAAGGCTAAGCTTTCATATTGTTATCCACATAGTATGAACTTTTTGTATGAGTTATTTTGTTTTATAGTTTTAAACCAGTGGAATATAGTGGAATTGTTATTTTTGTTTGTATCATCAAGTTTATCTTGATAACAAATAATATCCATTATGTGGATTAAGAACAGAAGATGGTAATCATTTCATAATTATGCTTACATGTATATGCAAGCATTGTCGACTGATCGTGTCTGAGCATATAATTTTGTTATAACAGTTAACAAATTTGTTAAAAGTTATTGCAAAATTCATCACAGAATTCATCAATATAAACTCAGCTTTATATTTTGTTCAAACCCTTAAAGGGATACACATGTGTGTATATAGCTATAACATACACTTTGACATACAATTGAAAGGCTATCTTGGATATGCATATTATAAATGTTTGTTCTTGTGTTTTAATGTTTGTTATATGATTTGTTTATATATATATAATATATCTTTCATCCGCCGAAATCTGGTACATTAATTTTGACATACATCAGCATACATACACCCCTAAATGGTAGTTAGTTCTGGTTAGTATGTTTTAAATAGCCTAGTGTGTCATGTGGTTGATATTAACAGATTACATGAGCGCAAAAACAGTGATTTTAAGTGGAGGAAAAAAATAGCATTTTTTGTCATTTACGCATTTTTCCCGGGTCCAAATGACCCACCCACTCGCCCCTATATATGGAATTTTTTTGCGCGACCCCCCCCCCCCCCCCCCCTGCGCAGAATAGGAAAAATCATATTTATTAGTTGTGGGGAAATGCCGAACAATAAGTTGTGATGGCGTGACTACATGGTGGCCTGGAGTCTCAGTCGGTGACTCAGTGGATCAGGTGCATAGCACATTATTGATATCGTATCTATATTTCGACGAGATATATAGCTGTCGGGGTCTGGGGAGAATGTGAAACACGGATGTGGTAATGCCGTGCCTGTGAGTACCATTTTGCTGAATCGGTCGGTCAGGTGCATAGCGCATTATTGATATATTATCCATATTTCTACGAGAAATATGCAGTGTGTGGATGAGGGGGTCTGAATAAAGGCGGATACGGAGTTTGTAACGGCGTGTCTATATGGTGCCCATGCGTCCCGGTCGGTCACTCAGTCGGTCATGTGCATAACGTATTATTGATATCTTATATATATTTCGACGAGATATAAATCAGTGTCGGAGTCTGAGGAAGGGGCAAAACACGGAGTTTGTAACGGCGTGTATACACGGTGCCTAGGTGACACGTCGATGACTTAGTCGGTCAGGTGCATAGCGTATTGACATTTTATCTATATTTGGACGAGATATATAGCTGTGTCCGCGTCTGGGGAGAACGAGAATAACGGAGTTGGTACTGCCGTGTATACATATCCCATTTTGGTGAATCAGTCGGTCAAGTGCACAGCACATTATTGATATATTATCTATATTTCGACGAGAAATATAGCAGAATCGTTGTTTGGATAAAACGGCGAAACATGGAGTTGGTAATGGCGTGTCTACGTGGTGTATATGAGTTCCGGTCGGTCAGGTGCATTGCGCACTATTGAAATCGTAGCTATATTTCTACGATATAATATAGCTGTGTCGGGGTCTGGGGAGAATGCGAAACACGGATGTGGTGATGCCGTGTCTAAAATGGTGGCTGGGAGTCCATTTTGGTGGGTTTGTAACGGCTTGTCTACATGGTGCCTAGGAGTCCAGTTGATAACTCAGTCGGTTAGGTGCATAGCGCATTATTGACATTCGACGAGATATATAGCTGAGTCGGGGACTGGGGAGAATGCGAAACACGGAGTTGGCAATGCCGTGTCCACAGCGATACATATGAGTCCCATTTGGTGAATCAGTTGGTCGGGTGCATAGTACACTATTGATATGATATCTATATTTCGCCGAGAAATATAGCCTTGTTGGGGAGGTCTGGATAAAAGACAGACACGTTGTTGGTATACATGGTACTCAGGAGACCCGTTCGGTCAGGAGCATGGCGCATTATTGATATATTATCTATATCCAAAATTAGCAGTGTCGGGGTTTGGGGAAAGGCGAAATACGGAGTTTGTTATGGCGTGTTTACACGCACGGTGCATAGTTGTCCTCTCTGTGACTCTGTCGGTCCGGTGCATAGCCCATTATTGATATCTTATTTGTATTTTGATAACGACAATAATAGCGAAACTTTTAAAAATGCATGCAACTTGCATTCCCAGGCGCCTATATTGCGGCATGACATGACATGTACTCTTTGATGTTTTTTTATATTTAAGAATGGATTGTTATGATATTGAAACATTATCACTCATAACACAACAAAACGTTCAGACTTCTTGATGACGAACTTTAAGAATCATTAACTTTAATTTCTCTTCCATAAGATGTAATCGAACCACTGCACGGGTGGTTGGTGTACGACATATGGATATACTATGCAAGTATTGTCTAAGTGGATTAACGCCATTAGCTCAGCGCGAACAGTTCTGGACGCCTGCTGATTATTCAGTTCGAGAACCAAACAAAATATTTAAAATATCGGGATTCCCTACTAAGTGTAAGAGTCATAAGAGTGGACTCCAACTGTATCGAACTGGGATAATATTTTGTCCATTAATTCAGTTCGAAAGGTTCTGGACCCTGCCGATTCTTTAGTTCGAGAACCAAACATAATATTTAAAATAGCGCGACCCCTACTAAGCGCAAACGTCATAAGAGTATACACCAACTGGTTATAACTTGGTTAATTTTTATCCAACTGTTCAGTACGAAAGGTTCTGGTCGGCTACCGATTCTTCAGCGCGATTCCTTACTAAGCGTAAGCGTCCTAAGAGTAGACTCCAACAGCTTCGAATTTGGATAATGTTTTGTCTCTTCTGTAAATCGAAAATGTGTCACTAGAACACGTTTGGTCCAGTGATTAGCAGCCCGCCGGTGGTTTATTGTGAGTTTTCACATAACAGAGGCTTGGCAGATTTGAGCCACGTTCAACGCCATTCGTACTGTGCCAACTTCACACCATTCATGCGTTAAACAAGTACCACTACCACTCATACTCATATATTGTCATACTGGTGAGTATTAGTTCTCGTTCTGATCAAACTAGAGCAGCGCATGTACACAATATAATGGCTGTAGCCGGTTCACTGGTTGACTTGTACAATATGACTGGGACAATAGTGTAATGTTTAAAAGATTCTTAGAACAAGGTTAAGCGCCATAAACAGCCATTATTATTTGCTACCTTTTTCGAAAATGGCCGATATTAATGTAATTTTGGTAACACTCAATGTCATGTATGTTTGGATAACGTGCATATTGTAGACAGTACATACTCGGACAATAGAGCATTATCCTTCCCATGGCGGGTTCGTCAGAAAACCCATCGAACCCAAGCCAGTTCGCCCATGGTCAAGCACATATCACCCCCAAATGTTTCAATATCATAACAATCCATTATTAATTATAAAAAACCTCAAAGATGACATGTCATGTGACGCTGCAATATAGACGCCTGGGAATGCAAGTTACGATTTACGAATTGTCTGGTATAATATAAATACAATCAATTTTGAAAATGTTAAAGGTCGCGTTCGTTCGGAGCGTAGCATGCGGGCTAACTTTTCTAAAATTCTAAACAAAATAGGAAGGAAAAATTGTCCCAATTGATAATCATATTATATGAGAAGATTTCGATTTAAAATCAATATTAATTTATAGAAGCCTTTCCGGACAGGCCTTATCGACTCATATCTATTATTTTATACTCCGGAAGTTATATACAATGTATAAATTAGAAAGAGATAGACCATCTTAAGACCGTTTTTTTAAAGAGTTGGTTAATTTCAACATTTAACTTGGTTTCGTGCCATTTTATTCACCTAACTCAGACTGTTCGGTCACGATGTAGTGCCAGCATTGTGAATAGGGGGCGTGCTTTCGTGCAACTTCGGTCTGCAATATGTGTATTTCTTGCAAGTATTTCAACATCAATGATGTTACCATGATTTGTGACATACATAATATAGTATAATGGTTTTGATGCTGGTTTCCCGCATGTACAGTAAAGCACAGTATATACATGTACAGTATATACAGTAATGCCTAAAGTAATTGACCACTTAACCACAGCAGAATTATGGGTAATTTTTCAGGATTTAGTCGGAATTATGGCTTGTTGCTATTCATCGGAAAGCTCTCGCCATGTATAAAACTCATCAACATATATAGCGTTCTTGTTTCCCGATGGTTTGGTATAAACTCAGGAGTCGTACTATTTTTCGCTCAGTTTTAAATTCGCGCACCGACGAATGCGCGAAAAATAGTACTGAGCGAATTTAAATACGAGTAGGGTAGAAGAAATCATTGAGTCTCCCCTAGTGTACTACGCATATATATGAGAATACATTGGCCTAACAATATTTACCTTGACCTTCAAGTTGTGAGCCAGTGAATTGTCCTATATATATATATAACTGGCACAGATTCGTTAATGCTACTCCCGCCATGAAAGGGTTAAGGAGCAAAATGGTGCTCTGTCTCGGAATTATAGAGGTTCAAGAAATCGATAGGTGTAATGTCGATTGTGGCTCAAACATACAACACGTACCACTGTCGCAAACTTAGCTGTCACTGCTACAAGGAACAGTGTTCATCTTTTGTCGTAGAGAGGCCACTCCAGTTTTGAAAACTCGTGCACTGATTCCGTTTGTAATCTGTCCATTGATATTTTGTGTATGTTATATATAGGTATAGTGTGGTTCATATAAGAAATGACTGGAATATCGATTGGGGCATTCTTTATAATCAGCTACCAGTACATTTTAACAGAACATCAATAACATGAGCAACTTACCAAAACAATTGTAAGTAAATGATTTCAACACAGTCTCCCAACAGAACGGCCCTGTGCCAATGCATTCTATTATATATGCGAGTCGACCATAGGTCGCCTCGCATATATAAGAGAATGCATTGGCTTAACATATTAAAAATGATAAAATTGTCAAAGAATGTAGAAAAATATTATAAAAATTGTTAAAAAATGTAAGAACAAATTATAAAATTGTTAAAGAATGTAAGACAAAATGGTAAAAAGTGTTAAAAAAAGAATTTTTTAGGCCAATGCATTCTCTTATATATGAGAGGCGACCTATGGTCGACTCGCATATATAAGAGAATGCATTGGCACAGGGCATAACTGTAACCATCACAATGTGGTCAATGAACTGGTTCCAATGATATCCATATTTGTATGGTGTTATTGAGACAGACCGAAGATATTTTAGGCTGTTGAAGCTTTATTTGAGCGTTTTTGCAGTTTTGTTGGGTGAAGGGTTAAAGGATTGAAGTTACGTAGGTGGTTCATCGCTTTTTATACAATGGATGCTGTCGTTGCTGCTTGGTAAACCATGGAAACGTTCGTGTAAACCGTCTGTTTATTTGTACTGATTCTTACGTGCGCTAATTGTGTTAATGTAGAGGGCGCTAATTGTGTGAATGTGGATGGTGTGTGATTATATAAATATACATTGAAAATGTGGCCATCGATAGAGTTCGCTTCTTCCAAATGTGTCATGATGTGCATACCTATATACGTCCATCCACACTTCTCGGATGGAGAGAGAAAACACGTCGTTTCAAACAAGTATTGTGACGAACACGGAATTTCGCGTATTTGCAGGAGGTCGTGTTAAAATTTGCAGACACAGGGTTGATAAAAGTAATTTCCAACCCTCTAGGCTTTTTTTTTCCTTATTTTTTTCCAGGCCAACTTTTTGGGACACCCCCCCCCCCCCCCCAATTTATATCAGCTTGGTTCTTTCTAGCCATTATTATTTAGCATGTCCAACATATAATACAACCCAAAACAGTGGAATGGTAGTATCATGATCGGAAGCAAAATCATAAAAATCAGTTCCCTTAGGTATCTGGTTGCCATCATTTGACCAGCATTGAAATACTTATGAGTGAATATATAAAGATATGCATTGTGTAAATAGAGATTTCATCTTAGACATAAAGCATTCACTTCACAATTATAATGGTGCATGCGCACATACAGTGTTTGTTGGCCAATGCACTCCATGTGGCATCCTATACTGAGAGCTTTCCGATGAATGGCAACAAGCCATATTTCAGACTAAATCCTGAAAAATTAAGGAGTCGATTATTATAATGGACTGGGCTATATATGCAAGTGATTGTTTGATTGCGTATGTGTGATCTATCATCCTATATATAAAAAAAATAAAATGGTTTTGATAACTAGTAATTATTGTAAATGCTAAGAGTGCAAGATGATATTTACAAATATTAATTAATTAATTAATTAATAAGTGCCTCGCGCCAACCGTGACGTCAGCAGACGGATAAATAGTTCGAATACTTTTGTTCGGATGATATAGATGATCTCCAACGAGTTATGTTGGGATATCAGATTTTATGAAACAAGTTGATAAATTTGATTCACAATGAGTCGTAGACGAGTTGTGAATCAAATTTATCAAACTCGTTTCATAAAATCTTATATACCAACATAACGAGTTGAAGATCTTGTATATCACATGAAAAAACTAGAGCTTTGTGCCTTTTTAACAAATCAAAATCCTTAACAGAAGCCTAAAAAATGCACACATTTCCATTGTTAGCTGAGACGCTTCAGAAACCGTATACGACAGTATTGCGCTCGAGGTGCCGACGGAAAATATAGTCCCCAATCCCCTAATTTGCCTCTTTGTGTGTGTGTCTATTTTGGTTAGTGCAACGAAGTTCGACACTAATTTAACTGTAATGAACAAAGCAATCATTTTTGATTGTCTGGTGTTGTTGTGGTGTGCGGCTTTACGAAATAGTGGTAATCTGCCTGATTGGCAGGAAGCACATGCACACTTATTATTCACTAGTGAGAATTAAGAAAATAGTTAATGGCTCTTTTAATGATATAATAAGGGTTTCATGTGATATAGCGTCAACTGGAATCGTGACAATTCTGCCAATGGGCCAAATTCCGGTCTCACGCTAATTGTGACGTCGGTAGGCATGAAAGAGTTCGAAGACTATATATAACCTGGACGATAGTTCGCTCTCCGGGCAGTGGTCAAAACCACTCTCTAACACATGATCGTCGCACTTCGTCCAATCAAAAGACAGTATGACCCTCTGTGAACTCTGCATGTATAATAGTCATATTTAGCTATTATAGCTACAAATAGGATTGCCAGATCAAGACAATTTAGGAAGTTCAACTTGAAACTGTCATAAGCTATATATATTCAAACACAAATGCAAAATAAAAATTTAGGCACCAAAAACATACAAGAACAACACATATCAGAGCTCTTAACATGTACAGATCTGTGTGCACCACTGAAAACGATTTGCTTCTGTCACCAAGAACGGTGGAGAATCACATGGTTTCGGGTTCGGTGAGTACCAAGCATTCAAAATTTACACATGCACAAAAACATAATATATGAGAAACTGACACAAAACATAGCATTTCTATAAACACTATGACAATATATAAAATCAAATATACAACAATGGCTACTATAACTTATAAGCCGATCACCTTTATTATTTCAATACTAGCAAATTATAGTTTTATGTTTGGTTAGTTTTTATACATTTCCACAGAGAACTATAGGTATACTAAAATTTTGAAGCCCCATTAGAAAATGTTCGTCGACATTTTACGATTTTACCAAATTTGTAATTATTGTGCGTTTGCGCATATCTATTGCGGAGATCGATGGTCACATACCCATCTACCCGAATAAATGTTGTTGGTGTCTTAGGCAATATATATGTGGAATAAGACAATATGTCAATTTGCTATATGTGATAGGACACGCGCGTAATACGCCGGACTGTAAAAAGATGTGATCTGGGCAAAGCGGATCGGGCAAAGCGGATCATTCATAACATGACTAACTTCCGGTACACATGCGTAGATTAAGTGAATTTGGACAATTTTAGTCCGATGTATCGACAAAACTCGTGCCTTGTCGGAGCTTGACCATAATTGGAAAACTTGAGCGTTTGAAAACACGCGGTATTAATTATTTGGGATAAATATGTATTATTGTAATAAATAAAACTAAAAAGCATATGAATAGTTGAAAATTATTGCATTTTCAGAAGGATTCGTTTGCTGATCCGCTTTGCCCGATGTGGTGATCCGATTTGCCCTACGGCCGGGCAAAGCGGATCAAAATTAAAAATCACCATAGCAACCAAATGCATCATCCGTCAAATGTTATGCCATCATGATTATAGAAACTGGCAGTGCTAATAATTCTGATTGCCGGTTGCATTTTGTACAAGAAACCCTTACGTGATCCGCTTTGCCTGGGTCTCCCCTATGTGTGTTTTATGCAGGCAATTCTTCAAGGATTGTCCACTTATAAATGGACAATCGATACCTAAAATGGTCATTAATAAATGGACAATCCAACCACGCGTGGCACGCGAGCTTGTGATTGTCCACTAAATGAAGACATGTTTTGTTAATCCTGCATGAAGGGCAATAACTCTATAAATAATGTTAATTTGCTAAATAACGGTGATTTATATGAGAAGTGTTTTTGACGAAATAACGGAGAGATTTGAAAAAGAGTATTTGACGAAATAACGGAAATATTCGAAGAAGTGTTTTTAAAGAGCGTAGATTTGACCAATGCCTGGCAAGTGAACAATTGCCCGGACCATATAGTCTTCGATGAAATACCCGCCTGCTGCATGACGTCGCGGTTCATACGAATCGAGTTGTGTCAGATAATATTATAAGTTATTGTGGTAGATTGACAGTAACATGGTGTGACGGCTCGGAGTTTATGTTGAACCGAGTCGCGAAGCGAAGAACTTGAACATATGCCTCAAGCCGTCAATGTCGCACCATGTTCTGCCGACAGTCCTGATCATTCAGAGCAATTGACAAAATATCTACCTAACGTTGTTCAAAGTAAATGACAAGCAGGTCAGCGAGAGACGTTGACACGGATGTCTTGGTTCCCATGATGTTGACGGCTCTAGACGTAAACATGCATGGGATATGTTGCGCGGCTCTCTGACCAATCAATTATGCCGTTTCTTACTGGGGGCGGAACATGCATGTATAACACACATATTGCATGTCTGCATTCAGTAGCCTTGGGGTGGAATCGAGTGAACTATGTTTCCATGGCAGTCAATGTGCATAATATTTTCCCTCGATGATGTAGTTTGAATATAAAGCAAGTAGGACCGTTATTGACAGAGACTGCAGGTTACGGGGGGACAATAGTCATGCGTGCTGTTCAGAAGACACTTGTAATCTCGGGAAAATTTCTCTCGATATTCCAAGGTAGTCAATGTGTGTTTTATTAATGTCACAATGTTCGCCTCGTGCCAACCGTGACGTCAGCGGTGGGCAATAGGTTACAAACACCTAATTATTTTCCATAGGCGACAGTGTTAACTAAAAGTCCCACCGGCCATGGGTTAAGCCTATTTGAACTTCAAGTGGTCAATTTTCCCCTGGAACGTCATCTGCTGCACCAGTCTGTGACAACAAACGCGCCCTTTTCGGTATTTTTTTCAAACGATAATCTTGCATTTCCACAACTACCCCATTTACTGCACAAAAATCAGCAGCATAAAATTACCCAGACCCCTTCCATAACTTCTGGACCCCATGCAGCAGACACTTCCTGGACATCTAAACATACATGATCGCCATATTTACGTAGACTATGATTTTCTGTTTCCGATTGGGGATATTTCCCTCAATGATAATCAACCAATCAGCAGCCAGATTTCGTTTTATGCTGACACAAATTCAAGAAGCGTAACTCTATATAATTAGTTGCTTGTAAGCTATACTTCGAAGACTCAATATAGCCCGGCAAACTCCATGCAGGGTTTACCTCCCTTGATGACCCGGTAAGACTGCTGCTCAGTACCGGCGACATTTTACACACATTTTTATTGGTGGACTTCCTCGATATTAAGACATATACTAAGGGAGCAGAGCAACATGATACCCATGTTAAGCACACAACATATCGAACAATATTTGGGTATTTCCGTACCTTAAGTTTGAAAAGTCCCACTAGAACCAAAGAACTATATTGCGAAACTGTATGATTTGGTTCTCCGAAAAATCTAAACGCACATTGTCGACAATGTCACGACAATGTGTACTTCCTCAATATATCTCTCCAGTGTTTTTTAACTCCAGTGGAAAATATGTGCAGTTCAGCTCACTGTCACTTATCGTGACTTTAATTTCAACAGACCGTTTACATCTCATTGGTTAAAGGTACTCAATCCGAACAGAGGGTCCCCATCTCAACAGATTCCAACAACAACAATCCGATCAGAGGGTCCTATATTACTATTTATTTGGCTTTGGGAGTAAACAATATTTGATTCGAGTCGATGAACCCATCAAACAAAGCTCAGAGTGATTAGATATTGATTTTTGAAATTTGTTAATTTCTCGAGATGAGTACTAATAATTGCAGTCAATTTTGAAACCTGCTCGAGATGAGTACACCAAAACTCTATTCAAACAGACAAGGATGGATAACTCTAAAATCAAGTGGTAATAATAACGCAATTTTGACTACGTACTGGGCCATAAAGAATTCCCGATAATGAAAAATAATAGATTTCTAAAATCGATATCTAACAAATCTGAGCTTTGATGGGTGACTTCCTCGACTCGAATCAAATATTTTTGACCCCCGAAGCCATTGAAATAGTAATTGAGATGAGTTTTATCGGATTGAGTACCTTTAACTATAACATAATATATTTTAAAATCAATAGTTCGTGATGGTAGGAAGCGTATGGGTGTGTTCCGGTCTCTCGTGTGGCCTGAATCCATTGGGACCATAATGGAAATAAATGGTTAGGACTGTTTTCTTATGCTATCCCCGGTGGTTTTTGGTCACCTGTTAGTGTCGGACAACTCCTTTACAGGCTCATACCCTATATAAACGCCATACTCTATTACTCATGCTGGGCATTGGTCAGCTACGGTGGTGGTGATGTGGTACAACACATCATTCCGTAGATGACCAATGTCCAGTAATAACTCAAATAATTTGATATTCTAATTTCTATATCTTTACAATCTGTGTTAATCTGTCACTTGTCACATGTACATCACATATATACCATGTATTCCTGTTTTGTATCTATACATGTAGGTTGTCCTACACAAATGTGTGTCTTAAAGACCATTAAAACGTATCTTATCTTTATCTTACGACAACATTCATGGCAAATCAAACATAAGAGTTCTAATTTGCTGCGATTTTGACGAGTCATCAAAACTACCGCTCTGATCCCCCATTTTGTCATTAAAAGTACTCAATCCGATCAGACGCTCCTAAATTATTATTTCTTTGGCTTCGGTGGTAACAAATATTTGATTCGAGTCGAGGAGCACCACCCATCAAAGCTCAGAGTGATTAGATATCGCGATGTTTGAAGTTAGCGATTTCTATTGTTTGTGGGACAGAACTTGCCGATCAAACGGACGTTCTTGCAAATAAAGATGGATAACTCTAAAATCAAGTGGTAATAATAACCACTTGATTTTAGAGTTATCCATCTTTATCTGCAAGAACGTCCGTTTGATCGGCAAGTTCTGTCCCCCTTACAATAGAAATCGCAAACTTCAAACATCGACATTTAATCACTCTGAGCTTTGATGGGTGGATTCCTCGACTCGAATCAAATATTTTTTACCCCCGAAGCCAAATAAATAGTAAATGAGGAGCGTCTGATCGGATTGAGTACCTTTAACTTTTAGTGCGGCAATTGTTCTCAAAGCACATAGGGAATTTGACTTTGGAGCGGTCGGTTTTTCTCCATTTTGGCTGGAAAATCCCATGTTAAATATAGACACCACAGACTAGTACCCAATGGTAACATAGTCAGAAAGGAAGTACGACTGGTGCGCTATGGTACAGATTGATCACCGGGTGGTAGTTCGCTTGCCGAGCAAAGGTCAGAACTATTCTTTGACAAGTGATCGCGATGTTTCCAATCAAAAACAGTATACATTACCCACCATTAAAACAGTATTACCCACTGTGAACTCTGCTTGTTTGTATACGTATATAATAACATTCTCGCTACTTTAGACATTGGCGGAGGCCGTAGGTAAGTAAGTCAACAGTCCAGCTTGTTGTTCAGAAGACACCATTGTTAGCACGCCCGCGTGTATACTGTTGGCCAAATATTAGAAAGACATGGGCCGATGGGCGTTTTATAAATAGAAAATTGATTTTTCCGGTTTATTTAAAAGTCGAAGTACGCGACCAGGAGGCCGAGTCCGGTAAAAGGTGTAGTTGGGAATTTCAATTTCGTTTATTGTCCTTTACATTATTATGTCAATAATGTTGATTTTTGGTTTGTGACGAGCTATGTCAATGGACCTATCCGTACGTCCCGCCCACCTGTAGACTGCATGGTTACTGTTACTACGCACCACAAGCCATCTCAATTCCGCTATCTCTTCAGTGCTAAAATAGCTTCCGATGAGAAAGAACTGTGTTGTTAAACGCCATGTAACACGATAATATAGCTTCGTTCTGAATATCACGATTTTCAAGATACCTTTGTGTGTATATATGCAACATGTTAAAGTGACTGTCGTTAGATATAAACAGCAATGACAGGATTTGCGTGCACGCCCGAAGGGCGGCACGAGGACGGTGTGGGCTCATCCGAAGATCGCCCTGACTTGAATTTTCTTGGATTTGTAGGTACCATATGTCTAGGTCGTGGCTCAGGAGGATCAGGTGAAGTGGGATTCTAGCTGTTAAGAGATTTTTTCTTTTTATTTTCTTTTTCTTTTTGTTTTTGGATTCCTTTCGTTTCTTTTTTGGTGGTGATGACTCACAGGATTCTGATTCTGATTCTGATGGTGGTAAATTTGCGAAAATTTCTTCAATGGTGCTATTAAAACGTCTGATAGGCTCGTCTTCGTCTTCTTCCCAGTCTGGGTAGCTTTCTCTCAAGGATCCGGCGGCTTCTGCTTTTGTTGAGGGCGAAGTCTCCGGCTCGGTGTATTCCGGAGTCTTCGGAACGAAGTCAGAGGGGTCCTCGTCTTCGTTTGTAGTAACCTCGTCTGGTCGTGATGGTGGTGGTGATGGTGATTCCATCCCCTGGGCAGACAGGACCGGGATCTCAGCTGTATGGGCGGAGTCGACTGGTGAAGTTGACGTCGACTTTTTCGCCTTCCATGCTGCGAGTCTCTCGGCATCTCTCTTTTTTCTTGATGGTGTTTTCTTCCTTTTCTTGTTCATCTTTTGTCGTGGTTTCCGTGCTGATCTGGAATTTTCCGGTCCGGTAGGGAGCCCTGAAAAGGGCTGTGCCGGGCCGGTTTGGAAATCCAGAACCAGCTGGTATCCGCCTTTATGAGCATGGAGTGACGCACGTAAAGCGTCTGATACAGTGTGGATAAACGGATTGTTGTTCAAATTACTCCAGAGAGGTTTCTGAGGTAAAATATGGCACATTATCAAAACTCTCCTGTGTGGTCCACAATGCGCTGTCCGCTTTAATAATTTAACTTCCAAACTACCCCCATAAACCAAGGAACAAGACAAGGAAGCATATTAGCCCCTCTTTTATACATGCTGTTCATTGATGACGTTTTGGCTGACCTATTTTCAAATCCTCATGGCTTGCGATTGAATTCCATAAACTGTGTAGCACCAACACAAGCTGACGACATGACGCTTTTGTCTCTGACAGCAACCGGTGTACAACAGTTGTGCAACGTATGTGGAGAGTATAGCCGGAAATGGCGATTTTGTTATAACCAGGACAAATGTAAGGTGGTCGTGTTCAATGAAACAAATTATAATGCTAGAAATCGCACGATAAATACGTGGATCCTCAACGACAAACCGATATCCGAATCTGACAAAATTACACACCTTGGCATACCTTTACATCGCGAGTCACATGCTAGCAAGCTCTCCAGTCACATATGTGAGAAAATTAGATCAGTCTATCTCATGTTAAGTAACGCCGGTATGTATGCTGGTGGGATTACCCCACTCAGCTGCCTTACAATATATTCTTCGGTTGTTTTACCCAAAAGTCTTTATGGGACAGAACTTATGTGTGGGCTCAGTGAGACAAATTTGACATCTCTGGAACGAGCACATAGGTTCTGCCTCAAACGCATCCAAGGATTGTCCACAAGATCCCGAACTGATGTAGTCCAATCTCTCCTTGGAACAGGTTCCTTGTCGTCGATTGTTGATAAACGAAAACTATGTTTTTTGGGGAACCTCTGTAGAATGACGCAAGGAAAATCGTCGCAAGAAATCTTCTCCTCGCGATTGGCCGACCACCTTTCGCAAACGTCAACTGATGAATCTTCTTTTATCAACGATGTTATATCCATACTAAAACGGTATAATTTATATTCATATCTTCACAACTACGCCACACATGGTAATTTCCCATCCAAAGGTGAATGGAAAACAATCACCACACAACATATTAACGATATACAAAATCGTGAATGTGAAGAGCGCATGAGAAGCTCTGAATCACTAACAACGTTCGCACAAAATCATAATATAATGTCAAAATCTATTCTTTGGAGATCTTGTAGATCACATTCACAGGAAAAACATAAATTCTTGCTTGCTGCGAAGATTCTGGCCCTGCATACACGTACCTCCCCAGAATGCGGACATTGCAAACTGTGTGGCAAAGTTTATGTTGATAGTGTGGAGCATGCCTTACTGGATTGCTCTTCGACTTCAGAGTCTAGAATCCAAATGTGGTTTTCATTAATTGACATTTTCGGCATACCATGTTTTTTATTCATTGATGCTCTCACACAGAAGGACCAAGTGATGGTATTTCTTTCTATCCTGTCTGACGATATCAGGAGACAAATACTCAACCTGAACGAATTTTCGCTCTTCATGGTGAGGAATTCATACGGAATGTGGTCCCAGTATACAAAGGAGATCAATCTCGTCGTAGATAGCAATCTGCTTGTCAATCCTTAACTGGACTCCCTTTACATGTGCCCCTTTATTATCCATATAGTTGTAACGCTAATTTGCTTGGCACATTCTGTAAATAACAACCTTCAAGCATATAATTTTATATTTGTTGACAATCAATTTGCGAGACACTCTACAACCACAATTTTTGCATTACCTGTTCAACTTCTTAGTGATACATTAGCTGATGTGCAAATAAAGTGGCCCCACACCTTGGGGGACCTTCGTTTGTCACATCGGGTAAGTACCTCGCTCCAAAGTTGGATCATTGATATCGTCTCCAGATAGACTCAGGCACATTCGTGTCAATACCAACTGAAATTAAACACAAGCTAGGAAAACTTGTGATTAAATGAAAGTTTGCATCCGAGTGTGAATACTCGTATGTACGTCCTTATACATGCAGTGAATTATTATATGATCGTATGGGTGCATGTTTGCTTTTGTGTGCTTGCCCTGTCCACATTTATATATGTGTATATATGTGTATGTGTATTGTATGTGTGTATGTATGTGTATGTGTGTGTGTATGTATGTATGTACATGTATATATATATATATATATATATATATATATATATATATATATATATATATAGCTATATGTGTATATATGTATATGTATATGTATATGTATATGTATATATATATATGTATATATATGTATGTGTATGTGTATGTATGTGTGTGTGTATATATATATGTATATATGTGTGTGTGTGGGTGCGCGTGTGTGTCTATGACTGCGTACATGTCTGTACATCCGTCCGCTCGTCAGTGTATGTATGTATATCTGTTCGCATGCATGTGTCCGCATACCTGCCAATCGACATAGCTGTCTGCGTATATGTACATTGTATGTCTGTCGCTCTGACTTTGATTTCTGTCTGAATTTGTATTCATTTGTATACATGTATGTCTTCTTCACCTGTTCATCCCACTTGTGTAAATATTTGTATTATGATGTTTAATGTTTGATAAGCTCTTCGTGTAACGGAGGAAAAATAAAGGATATATATATTAGTGACACTAATTGGTATTAACAGTAGTGAGTTCATCCTGAGAGGTGGCGATCCAAGCTCTCTGGAGGTCCGACTGCTAATGACGATCAACGATGAAACGATAACGACGACGACGATGATGGTTAGATATAAACAAAAATAGAACCAGTTTTTAAACAAAAAACAGGTGTGATTGTTATGCCACTTCCGATAAACAACAAAGATAGATGTTTAGGCATACGTTGAATCAAACGGTGTAAATGAAGCCATTATGAAACTTCAATATCAAATTGCAAATTTAATATCGAAGCTATGCTAATGGTTCACACCTTGATGTAATAAACCAAACGGGGGTGTACATGTGGTAATTAATCTATAATCCCTCTTTTGTCGAAATAAATATAACGATATCAGTTTACCACACACGAGCGTCCTGAATGAACACTGGTGACATCAGGCCGGATGCAAAGGATTATCAAATAATGGCCTTTTAAAATTCCACATCCTATATTTGCTGTAAATAAAGTACATTAAAGAAAACGCCGACTATCACGGAGTCAGTTACATGTTGCCATGTCGCGGCAACAATGGCACACAGTGAACTTGTTCGGTGAAGGTTGCTTGTATACACTGCGAAGCACGTGCATTGTGTGAACTTTCGTGTAATTCTCTTGGAAAATATCTGTTGATTCTCATTTACACGTACACTGTCGGAGGAAGCTTTAGATTCTCAAATGGATTCAGTAAGATCGACGTTCGCACGAGATCATACAGGTTAGTGTGAATAGCAGACATTCGAACTCAATATTACCACGATGTTATAACAGCAACAAATATATACATTTATAACGAAAAACACTTCACATAAAACACATACTCGCGGCACAATTAATATTCATAACGCATCATCGATCGGGACTACTATTTCCACGTTTTAGTCTGAAATCTGTTATATATAAATATTGAAATGTAAATAACACTAGGATCCGAGTGTGGTCGTTGGCATTGTTTAATCCAGCGTAAAGAGATGTCATAGTTACTTTTTTATTTAGGAAACCGAACTAAAACATGTATAAATATCGTGCGTCAACCGGACATGTTCCCCATGCACATATCAACACCATTGTAGCTTTTTGAGACATATTTTGCTCTCGTGTTCGTAAATTCCCTATAGCTTACAACTGTAGTTAGGGACCGGCTTGTGGTGCGATTCATATCACTAGGCAGGCGTATGTCGCTTCCGGGTTTAAGCTATCGGCTCATTGGCTATAATTGAAATTGGGGCGGTACCTACGGATAGGTCCATTACCAATAAAAGAAATTTAAAAGATAATTTATATTTCAACTTTTATAGACATTTTTCGTTCTGCAGCCCTCTGATAGTTGTGGTTCGAGTCGGCCGCCGGTTCGTTAATTAGGTGCTGGTTGTTATTGTTATTTTAACGGAATTCTGAGTTGGTCATTCGCGAAACCAATATATTTTATATTCTATAATTAAAATCATGGGTATATAATATATATATATGATCTTGTTTATGGATATTGTAGGAAGGCTAATCTGGCCGTGTCAAATTGAGCTACAGTAATGCCCTAAGTAATCGACTCCATAACCACAGCAGAATTATGGGTAACTTTTCAGGATTTAGTCGGAAATATGTTGCTTTCCGATGATTGGCAACAAGCCATATTTCCGACTAAATCCTGAAAAGTCACCCATAATTCTGCTGTGGTTAAGAAGTCGATTACTTAGGGCATTACTGTATAGCAACGAGATTTCTCGCAGGACAACACATTTCGGGATTTCTTGGGGTGTGTATCCACTGGATGTCTTATAGTTGCAGTACATGTACGTAACCATTGTGGCCGCGTTAATTGCTTTCGATGTTTAGGTATGAACAATTACTGGACCATGCACTCTTGGCCGGAACACAATATCTCCGATTTTTGATCCACATTTAGAAGCTTTCTGGTGTGGTGAATGAGAAACCTGCAGTATTAAGCCGTAGTTTTTTGTAATAATTCGAAGGATTAGTTGTTTTAACGGAATTCTGAGGCGGTGAATTCATGTAACCAATATATTTTATATTATAATTTATATTTATGGCTAATAATATGATCTTGAGGGCGTTACCATTTCTGACTATGGTTTTCTTGTTGATCTATGTGTAGCGATTTGATTATCTTTCTAGCGATCAACATGACGGCATTGATCCAGGACCTTACCGTTGACTCCAAACAGCTGAGCAAAACGCGAGCGAGGTACGAGTCGGCTGACGACGACAACAGACTGTCTGCTCGAGGCATTGGATCTGCGGCCGCCATCTTTCTGGGGATGCTGTTGGGGAGCCTGACCATTATGGATGTACAGCTTTGTCAGAAACAGTGGCGAAGAATGAAAAGACAACCAATCAAACCGAAAGGTACGTTTGAAGGGAGATAATCCATCAGTGAACACACCGATCGTTTGAATGTAGCTGTCCTTGTTGCAAAAATAATGAACCAGAAATGTGTAACACTTAAAGGTTCCAACGGCGTCTTTATTCAGCGTCGGGGGGGGGGCATCGCTCCTGCACAAACGGGCCTGCAAGCAGAACCATTATTCAGTAGCGGTCCATGTATGTGCGCTTCACACACATTTTGACCGTTTTAACCCTTTACCCAACAAAGCGGCCAAAAACGCCCAAATAAAGCTTCAACAGCCTAACATATCTTCGGTCTGTCTCAATAACACCATACAAATAAGGATATCATTGGAACCGGTTCATTGACCACATTGTGATGGTTACAGTTATGCCCTGTGCCAATGCATTCTCTTATATATGCGAGTCGACCATAGGTCGCCTCGCATATATAAGAGAATGCATTGGCCTAAAAAAATCTTATTTTAACACTTTTTACCATTTTTTCTTACATTCTTTAACAATTTTGTAAAAAAAATTTACATTTTTTAACAATTTTTATAATATTTTTCTACATTCTTTGACAATTTTATCATTTTTAATATGTTAAGCCAAATAAAGCTTCAACAGCCTAAAATATCTTCGGTCTGTCTCAATAACACCATACAAATATGGATATCATTGGAACCGGTTCATTGACCACATTGTGATGGTTACAGTTATGCCCTGTGCCAATGCATTCTCTTATATATGCGAGTCGACCATAGGTCGCCTCGCATATATAAGAGAATGCATTGGCCTAAAAAAATCTTCTTTTTACCATTTTTTCTTACATTCTTTAACAATTTTTATAATATTTTTCTACATTCTTTGACAATTTTATCATTTTTAATATGTTAAGCCAATGCATTCTCTTATATATGCGAGGCGACCTATGGTGGACTCGCATATATAAGAGAATGCATTGGCACAGGGCCATTCTGTTGAGTAAAGGGTTAAACATTTTGATATTAAAATTTGTTTTATTAATTATTTATTTTAGATTGAACTCCTTGTTCAATTTTACAAAACTTTTTTTTTTTTTTTTTCCTTTTTTGTTGTTGTTGTAATTATAAGAATGTTTTTAACTAGATAAAGTTTAAAAAACCAAGTCAGTTATTACCTCCGCCAGGGTATCCCGAGTCACTACACCAAATGTTCTCTCTGATTTGGAGTTTCCAACTACACCGAAATTCCTGGAGATCCTCTAAAATCCATTTGCACCCCTTGCATGGTTAAATATCTAAGCTGGAAAAATTCAACACAACACCACGATATTTGGAAATATTTACTTTATAGGTATGTAGGAAAATATATAATGTTTGTTCTAAACAACATATTTCAAAATGCTGGTTGGAAAATCAAACTATCAGAACAAATTCAACCTATGTTTGGTTTGAAATTTAAAGGCCCCATTAATTTTCGAACCCTCAGATCACGCAATATAAAATATATGCCACATTATATACCATTTGAAAGAGGAGGCTCCAAAACATTGTATTTGCAACTTATGGAATAAACTGTGAGCATGTTTCCTTGTTTTTGTGAGTTGCATTCTGGGAGCCATAACGGGGGAAATGATTTTATGATTTCAGCTATTTTCTATTGCTCTATGGATACCTTCTGAGACACAGACATTCCAAATGGTGATGAATTATAGTATTTTAATCATTAAAACCGTGTATCAAGGCACTATAAAACAAAATTATTCAAAAATTAAACTGACGTTGATTATGGCATAATATTTCAACTATTTGATCAATAGTTTCGGGGTACCAAATCCTCAGTGACACTTTCGTCGCGTCCCTTTGTGTGGACCATCATCCACATCGAAGAATCGCACACAACATGCATGACTTAGCAATAGTTTTCATCGTTATTTTGCTTTACAGAAACTGTGGGAATGAAAGGAAAAGGTCGTAACCGTGTTGAAACTTCAATAACCGTGTTCAAACTGTTATTGAAGCGCCGCAGGCGCGTTAAGCAACGTCACCCCTTTTTCAAATTGATATCGAGGCAGTCAGGCCGCGGGGGCCTGATGGCTCATAAAAACAACTCTATATATAAGCGCCCGCGGCTACCACTTTATAGCATCAAGGGTAGACTGAGCAAATCGAGACGGGATGCTGGTCCCGCCAAACTCTCCAGACGGCATCGACATATCAAAACGCATGCGATTCTCGCCTATCGTATCCGTATTTGGACGAGATTGTAAGACCATAGCCTGGGTTGACAGACAACCTGTACCAACAGCAACAGTACAGGACCGCGGAGCCAGAATCACGCGTCAAACGGTGCATCCACACACTGAGTCAGGCGGTGCATCCACACATCCACACACTGAGTCAGGCGGTGCATCCACACACTGAATCGGGAGGGGCATCCACACACTGAATCGGGAGGGGCATCCACACACTGAATCGGGAGGGGCATCCACACACTGAATCGGGAGGGGCATCCACACACTGAATCGGGAGGGGCATCCACACACTGAGTCAGGCCGTGCATCAACACACCCACACACTGAGTCAGGCGGGGCATCAACACACCCACACACTGAGTCAGGCTCTCAGAATGAAACCAAATATAGTTTATTTTCAGTGGAAGGGGAATAACTCTATATCTAAATTGAAAATAATAGACTTTGTGTAGAAACTTCAGCACAGAACAGACGTCGGTTTCTCAACAATGTCAACATGTTCACAGTTTATTACATCAAATAAATTTAAAATACAATAATTTGGAGCTTCCTCTTTCAAATTGTATATAATTTGGCATATATTTTATATAATATGATTTGGGTGTTCGAAAATTAAGTGAGCCTTTAATTTATATGCTGATTTGACTGATGAATTTTAATGGTGATGAATTGAGAATATAGTGGCCTCATCGCTATGACAGAGCTCCATCAATTTAAACCGATTTCTGAAACAATGAAACCCAGATTAGTGTTATGAAATATAAAGTTTGATTATAGATTATATTGCGACCGAAGATTTCCGCAGTATATCGCTGTCGTGAGGTTCATTCCATATATCGAGAGTTGAATATTCGTGAATTCCATATATGGAATGCACCTCCAGAACTTTGACCTGTATATAGCATTTAAAATGCGAAACGGTGACTAGATGGTTCCAGTATGGCCTCGACTCAATGACAAGACTTATAGTTTAGTGTTCCTTTTAAATTACTATCATATTATACCATTATAGTATAGTGCATGGACACTATACTATATTGTTATAGTTCACGTCACCCACAAATGGCGGCTTCTGTATCTGTATCTCTGGTTATAGACGCACTGATAGGCTTCTGATTGGTATAGAGTCAAGCACTATTGAGGTATAGTGTTGGGCCAAATTTAGCACTACTATACCAAATTAGCTTGCAAAAAGCCATGAAAAGAAGCAATAATCTCATGCATGGTTTGTTGGCGAGGCTGAAAAATAGATTTTTAAGCATATAAAGGTTATAATTGTCAGTTTAGCCTTTGTCATTCATGGGAGTAGTGTCTTGGTGGTTTAATTATTTTATAAAGGTGCCATAGTATTCAAAATGAGATGATGTTTGAATACGGGGTATATGTATGTTACCCGCGGTGTGGGTCAGCTCTGTATGGTATACTCCACCGGAAAAGTGCCTGGTTTCTCGACCTTGAAAATAGTATTCTGCTCCTTTTCTTTATATTTTAATATATCTTTTATATCTAGGTTCTATCAGCTCATATGGTGATTATATACTGGTATTCGCATATGTCATGGTCAGCTATAGCCGGGGACCAGCAATTTCGGTCAAAAGATGGTTAAAATGAGGATTTTGCATTGTCAGTCCAAGGGAGATAATTCAACTTGTGATGTGAACAATTCGGTCAAAATACAGACAGAAATCGTGTATTGCTATAGTGTTCATCTTAAAATGCTATCATCATTCTTATATCATTATAGTATTTAGTATTCACCTTATATTGCTATCATATTATAACATTGCTATAATATATTATTCAGTTTTCAAGTTTTAAGGATGCATGATCCGATTTATCGCCTCTACATTACTTTTGCTTTGGCTTCGGGGGTAAATAATGCTTTATATTAAAAAGTCGCACCTCGAATTTGTGTCAGCTGGAATATACGGACATGCGCGAAAGCCATCACAAGAGTTCGAGAGGTCACGCAAGGTTACGGCTTTTCATGGTGCATGATCGCAGATTATTTTCGGAATATATATATATATAGGACGATGAAAATATCACCAGCAATAAAAAATAATGAAGATATATGTGACCCGCCATATCAAATCCAGTCGTAAGTCGGGATTTTTTTTACCCTGTGCCAATGCATTCTCTTATATATGCGAGTCGACCATAGGTCGCCTCGCATATATAAGAGAATGCATTGGCCTAACAATTTTTTACAATTTTACTAATTTTTTCTTGTATTCTTTAACAATTTTATGATTTCACCCATACAGAGCCCCAGACAAACATGAGAAGACGACACTCTTCTATATGCTTCTATATATTTGTGGGGCTCCCTGCAGGGTAATGGATGTTTTTTTAATTTTATGTCCTAAAAATTGTAAGAAACATTTGTTTAAAAAAAATGATAAAAAATTGTTAGGCCAATGCATTCTCTTATATATGCGAGGCGACCTATGGTCGACTCGCTTATATAAGAGAATGCATTGGCACAGGGTAAAAAAATCCCGACTTACGACTGGATTTGGTATGGCGGGTCACATATATACCATCTATTTCCATCACTTTCTCAACAGAAATCTGCCAATTACTGTATCACATTAAGATACATAACTCTTCCCGACACAACGATGACAGGGTGCCTTCGCTATTGATCTGTGATTGCCTTCGCGGACAAATAGTCGGATTCCTTATGTCATTTTGCATTTTTGGTTTGTTAAAAGCGATCTGAAAACGGATAATGTATGCCCAGTAGGTGTGTTTTCAGGATTGACTTGTTTCCATTCTTGAATTTTGGCGGGTCGTCCTAAATCGGGGTCAACATAATTTAGAGAGCGTTTCGTATTTACAGAAAACGATAGATGGTGCCATCGGGCGTATGGTGATCGGTGCGATTTGAAACTTCTCCAAACTACTAGATATCACAGTTACATGTATTTTTGAAAATTTTGATGTGATCGCTTAATTCTTGTTGGCTACATGCAGTTGTGATAAAAATTTAACACTGAGCCCTATGGAGATTATAGTAGTTTGGATAAATGGGCCATTTTGCGTATGACGATATACGCGTACTGATATTCCTAAAAAATACTAAGTGTGAAACACAGACGTAGTTTTAAAAAGAATGGATGTGATCAGATGATTCTTGCTGGCTACAGTTGCGATCAAAATTTAACACTTAACCCTATGGAGAATTTCGTGTTATGCTCAAACGTTGATTGTAATATCACTTATTGGCAATCGTGCGCAACTATATATGTAGACTAACACTCGTGTTTGACCCACTGTAACTATTCGTGAGTTAATAGAAGCAATATATGATATAGTTATGCCTCAAGATACAGTAACTGGCAAAAGTAAGTGTCGAATGGTTTTGTAATATCTATAATATGCAGCATGTTGACTCAAACGAATATAGTCACAACAAGACTGTTCACGATGTGATTACATATTATATTAGTGTTTTATTTGATACTTGTCTGTCTTGATGTCCACTGACTAGTTTTTAAAACCACATCGTTGATCATAACGGGATGTAGTGTCACAAATACATAGGTATAGATGGTAGTTGTTCGTTGTCATTAGCTCAATCGTTGTCATCGGAGTCTACCCCACATGCACTGAGAGAATATGTGTTTTCGCATGATTTGTGCTACTGATAAATGGACATTTCGGTGCAGCTGAGATCTTTACTTTAACGGTATAGGCTTTGATTTCACACTTCCCATGCCAGTTACATTGGCCAACTTCAGTACAGCGACTGAAACCCAATATTCACCATCAATATTCTGACCGCTTCGTGTATAGCTGTAAAATCAAGCAAATTCGAATTTCCTCTAAAGTAGAGCTTAATGAGTAAAATAGATATCAACCATAGTTGCATTTTCCTGCAAATTCCGAATATGTGCTTAGTAACTGTTACTAAGGAGCTATCGGGACCGGTGGCAAGTCTCCCGATCGTATAATGATCAGTGGCCTATGCAGAACATGGCTGCATATTTTTAGACATACATGTGCCCAACTTTGAACAAAACCAGCACCATGTAATTAGACACTGACCTACTTAAGGCAATACCAATGAATGATTAGTACACCATTGTGACATTTGGTTAGCAACCGTTGCTAAACTTAAATAAGACATCTGGTTCACTTTGACAGTCAGGTATATCTCAAATTTCACATTTGGGTATTAACTGCATCGGAAACGCAAACGTTGACACTATATCAGCTACAATTGCAATTTCCAGTGAATTCCCGGTAATTTTTCTCGATCTTATAATGATCAATGGCCCGTGGGGCACAAACATGTACAGTTTCATATATGTGTCACCATCTGAACATAACCAATACCATCCAACTATAGACACTATCTAATTTACGGGGAAATACCACGGCCCAGAGTGTTGATCGGTTCAAAGCCAAGTATATTATTGGGGGAGAACGATCCATTAAGTCTAAGTCGATGGTTTGTTCACAACAGATGGAATCATGATGCACTATGAAGGATGATGAAGGGTCCCCTCAACTATGTTCTTCGACACAGTATTGTCCCCGCACTGTGTCACTTGCATCTTACTGTGTTGTACTATATATAAGACCAAGCACATAAAGCACATATATATCTTCTTATAAATAAATTATCTCTTAGAAAGTGTCCATAGATGTCTTACCTATTTATAGTGACAATTTATTTTTTTCTTGTGGCAAAGGATTTGAGGGAGTGATTTGTTATGTTGACTAAGATGTTAATTTAGTATGTGAAGCACGTATCCCGGGAGATGTATCGAGTGGACGGAGAAAATGTTTTCTTTATCGTCAGATGAACATAATTTAAACTCCAAATTTTTATAAACCCGACCGGGAATTATAGAACAACCATATATATATATATGCCCAGTAATATTTAGTAATACATATGGACATGATAACATTGTTTAACATTTTTAAACAATACCACCCTATCCACATGTATGGCTAAACATATCATTTGCATAGATGAGTTGTTGTAGTTGTTACATTGATGCTGGTCGGGTTTCTCCAAATTTAATACTAAAACAGAATGATCCATAATCTACGGTGGCTGGTTTAGGACATGGGAAATTGTTTATTTATTTCGTGGCCACGAAATACTAATTCGTGGCCACGAAATTACTAATTCGTGGCAACGAAATACTAATTCGAGGCAACGAAATACTAATTCGTGGCCACGAAATAACTAAGTTGGTGGCCACGAAATACTAATTCTTCCCAAGAAATAACTAATTCGTGGTCACGAAATACTAATTCGTGGCCACGAAATAACTGATTGACCTTTGTATATATCCAGATACCTTTAGGGTATGGTTACACTTGATGTTTTAGAAACAATGCGTACGATCGCAGAGAATCTACTATAACCCCCTTATGGCGTGGGACCCGGGCTCTATGGGGACATGAACGTCCGATATAAACTATAGCCCAGAGAGAACGGGGGAACAGAAAATGAGTGATCAGAGGGGTCCATATATGGTACCATGCAATTGTCCCACCCCCATTTTAGGTCAAACACAGTGTGTTGTAGGGTGGCCACTGAGACAAACTAAATATTCACCCGCTTTCATCATCCCCGATCCAAAATGGCCGCCCCCGATGGGTTCAACTATGGCACCTATACAATTTCTCCCCCTTAACCGTTTGGTGTGGTATAATTGGCGCTGTATGGTGACCCCAAGATATACTGAATGTCGTGGTGCCCTTTGACCCACCCCCAGGACGGCGGCAACTTTGGATCGGGTTGGTGAAAGGGGTGATTACTTAATTCGTTTTATGGGCCACCCTACAACACCATTTATCTCAAATCGCCGTGGCTCATGCCAAGAATTAGTTATTTCGTGGCCACGAATTAGTTATTTCGTGGCCACGAATTAGTATTTCGTGGGCACGAAATAAAAAATATATTCCTATGTCCTAAAAGTTTTGACTGACACTTACATAAATATGACTCGCAGAATTGTTAGCACACAAGTCCGTATTATGCGGTACTTCGTCCTGGCAATAAACATTAATTTTGTCAATTGATGAAAAAACAACATCAATCAATTTTACAACGACATCCTAAAACTTGACATTATCACTGAAGCACGTGATTGTGATGTATGTGATTGATGTGAACCACATTTTTATCAACTACTGTATCTGGTGGCCTGACTATATTGCAAGTTAATTTGGTAAAATCACATGTAGTTACGATAGATTACATGTAAGAGCCATGCATATATGATAGCCATTAAGTTCCACCACTGTGAACATTTGAGTAAATTGTCAAACTCTCTAAAGGGTCCAACATTAGTTTTGTTCGCAACTGTAGTACTGTACCCGCGGAGACTTATCTGACGACACCATTCTCAAAAATATATGTCAGAGTCATACTTGACATATGTGCATAATTTCAACTCGCATAATTCGTGAAAAGGCTAATCGTGTTAGTTAATACCTGTATAATCAGGAAACGCTCTTTAAATTTTTTAACACGTCCAAACAATTTGTTTCCACTAAAATGTCAGACTGGAAACAAATAGACTCTGAACGTAGACCGCCATATTTGATACTTTTGTTAATTTCAACTCGCACAGTCCACCAGAAGGTTAGTTATGGGGATTAATATTTGTATAATAAGTAAACGCTCTTTAAATTCTTAAAACTGTCCAAAAACACTTTTTTTGTAATACAATTTCAACTGGACACAGGTAAACTCTGAAAGTAGACACGCTAATGGTAAATAACCCGTTCGCATGTCGTTTTAGACAATCCGAAATTGCGCGACCGTTGTTTTCGACCAAAGGAATCTGACTTGTGAAATCAGCTAGGGTGGGGGTAGGGTTAGCTTTTCTGCGATATCCTTACCAAAAATCGATGTATCGAAGTTTTGTTTGTGGCATATGATCAAGATATCATTGTAGATTGTTCATGTTCGTCTATATGTGATGTAGCTGATTTTAAGAATATACAATACCTTAATATTTGGGAAAGAAAATTGAAAATGCAGTCATAAATACAATTCATCTGATGATTTTATGATATAATTCCACATTAAGATATGTAATTAAGTAATTTGTGGCAAGATCTCTCAATGTTTTGCGATTTCCATAAACAAAGAAAGCCACTTACCGAACTTGCTATGCGTAATAGCATGTTTTTTATTACCAGGTGGACGGGGAAAAAATAGAGGGGTACACAAACAAAAGCCTCACAAAAACCTGTTGCCACTAAAATATCAAGCTGGAAACAGGTAGATTCTGAAAATAGACACACTGGTGGTATAGAAACCGTTCTCACATCGCTTTTAACATTCCGAAAACGCGCGACCATTTTTTTCGACATAAGGAATCCGACTAAAACTATAGCGCCGGATTAACAGAACGAGACTCCAACAAGGATAATTTTCAAAAAGGATCAAATGTCCATTTTGGCCATCAAACACCACACTTTGTCGTCATCAAAGTCGTGCATGTATACCTACCTGTACCAGACTTTTATTTATGTAAGACGGTGTATGAATCATGAATACCTGCCAACAGCGGGTATGAATCCCGCGTACCACATTGAATGGCCTGATTTTCCTTTTCATCTCTAATTTCATGTTAATTCATGAATGAGTTATTAAAGGATTCCGCAAAAGGAGGAGGGTCATACCCTCATCAGCACCAAAGACACTTCTAATGAAACCCCGAATATAAATTGGAGAAAATACTTTTTTTTGTTTTTTGTTTTTTGTTGTTGCTATTTTTCGACATGGCACACGATTTGCAATAAAATCATGAATAAATAAGTATCAAACAGTTTGTAACCACCGCTTTCATCCCCATGACACCATTATTGAACTGGTATTTAATTTAGAATTATATATATGTCGCTTTTTATGTATGATCCAGCACTTCGTATGCTCTTCTGTAGACCAAACCCCACTTATATGAGTAACAAGGAATTTGCTTTGTTATATTTATGCAATAACATCATGAATAAGAATGGTTGATAACCCCTTTACGGGGCTTTAATTCCCACATGGCACCAAAATTGAAATGTGATTTAATTTAGAATCAGGTCGCGTTCTACGATCCGGTACTTCAAAGACATGAAAATATCATTTAAATTGCATGGCGAAAATACAATTTGTTTATATATATATTTCATCATTGCACATGTCAAGATATCCAATAAAATCATGGACAAGTACAGTTCATATCAGCCACGTGGTTTTAATTCCCCTGGCACCATTATTGAACTGTTATTTAATTTGGAATCAGGTCGCTTTGATACATTCTCCCTGTTGGCATGACCTTCTCGATGATGGTTATCGATTAAAATCGATTTTTTGTTCTACACACGCGCATCCCGCTTCGCGCGCAGAATCTCAAATTATTATATGCTCCCAGGACCCGACACTCCATCTTCCTGGCAGAGTTATTGATTCAGTCGAAGTCATACGAATTGTGGCGTTCTCGGTGCGTAGAAGCTGAAAATGACGATTGAAGGGAAAATGTCTGAGGGAATGGACGGATCGGTTGAGGGCCGATGGAACCTGTTACAGGTGGTTCTCGTGTGCTGTTATTCCGTTGGATTTACGGGATTTACTTCATTTCCTTATTATGTGCACCGACACTCAGGTAAGAACGCCAATATTAGTAGCATATGTCCGCTCAACAGGCAATCATGCATGGTGGAAATTATGCAATCGCGGTATAAGTTATATATTCGACACCTTCTGCATGATTTCCACATCCAAAATATGTAACAGTTCATGCAGGTTTTAAGTTTGGGGAACCAACAATGTAGAATATTTCCCTCAAAACGGGTTTTTTATAGTATCTATCTTAAAGTAGGAAAACTCATATAGTGATTTAATAGTCGGAAAGTTTCAAATGTCAAGGAGAATTGCAAACGTCCGCGGCTGACGGGTACCTCAGGCAGTAATCGCACACCATGTGACCTTGCACATGTATAAGACGCTTTCAGTGTTTCTGTGTGCATGGGGTGGTTTGTGCGCCCGTTCTCCAGTGGCGACACAAAGTCCAGAAAGTCGGACAAATAATGGTCTAATTGACGAGTGTTGATAAATTTCAAACATGAAAATACAACTTGGAATGATACTGTATAATACAATGCGCCAAATGTTCACGAGTAAAGGATGAATACCGCTGTTATAAATAGGATCCAAAATGCATTAAAAGCTAGCCTAAAAGTACTGAAAACCAGATGATTGAAAGCTAGATGCCGGTCAAACAGTACTGAAAACCATATGCCGAAACGTCTGAAACGTATGTACCGGCCAAAAAGTACTGAAATCCATATGCCGAAACGTCTGAAAGCTATGTGCCGGCCAAAAAGTACTGAAAACCATATGCCGAAACGTCTGACAGATATGTGCCGGCCAAAAAGTACTAAAAACCATATGCCGAAACGTCTGAAAGCTATGTGCCGGCCAAAAAGTACTGAAATCCATATGCCGAAACGTCTGAAAGCTATGTACCGGCCAAAAAGTACTGAAAACCATATGCCGAAACGTCTGACAGATATGTGCCGGCCAAAAAGTACTGAAAACCATATGCCGAAACGTCTGAAAGCTATGTGCCGGCCAAAAAGTACTGAAAACCATATGCCGAAACGTCTGAAAGATATGTGCCCGCCAAAAAGTACTGAAAACCATATGCCGAAACGTCTGAAGGCTATATGTGCCGGCCAAAAAGTACTGAAAACCATATGCCGAAACGTCTGAAGGCTATATGTGCCGGTCAAAAAGTACTGAAAACCATATGCCGAAACGTCTGAAAGATATGTGCCGGCCAAAAAGTACTGAAAACCATATGCCGAAACGTCTGAAGGCTATATGTGCCGGCCAAAAAGTACTGAAAACCATATGCCGAAACGTCTGAAGGCTATATGTGCCGGCCAAAAAGTACTGAAAACCAGATGCCGAAACGTCTGGAAACTATATAGACGCCCTGTAGACGCCGACTGGATAGAAATTGTTGACATTTTGTGCTGCTTGATTATTCTTTGGAATAGATTTAAAATTGCTTTGAATGGCCGGGACTATCGGCGTCGTATGTAAAAACGTTACAGCGGTGGATTAGTGGTAACACGGTGTGACAATGGCGGCCTGAAGCCTTATGTTCGACCTCGTCGGGCGACTCGGTTGAACATATTTTAATTCTACGCAAGCCGTCAATGTCACACCCTATTACCGTTAACCCATCGCAATAACTTCTAATGTTTAACACCGTTTGGGGGAGAGCTATATGTCTGACACGGTGTCCCAGGCGGTCTCCAGAAAGTCATAATGCACGCCCCTTGCATGGGTACCTTCCATAAGCTCTCTTAATAATCAGCATGTGACGTGATGCAATATTGCAAATAATAGATATGCATCTATTGTCAACGGTATATATAGAGTTTGAAAGTATGTTTCATCAAAATTTTGTGATTTTGTTTCTGAAAAATAATTTTCGAAAGTATAAGGTGGGAGACGTAATTCAAGAAAATACGGTATACAGAACGGTATCAAATGTAAAAAGGTCAAAGCATTGAAAAATATTAATAAAATCATATTCAGACTAAAATATTTGAAATTTATAAACTATTTGTTTGTTGACAAATCATTGTAACGGTTTTGCAACATGCGATATTTAGTTTTTGGAGAACTATTTCAATAATGAACGCAAGACTAAGAACAAAGCTCATCTATTTCTCCGCGGTATTAGGGTTCTTCTTTGTGGTGATGTTTTACATAATTATATATTTTAGCACATTTACCAAGCGTCCCTTTAACCCTTTCATGACTGGGGCATTATATTATATGTGCGAGTCGACCATAGGTAAAAAATTAATAGAATCTAAGAAATATTGATAAAAAATGTTAAACAATCAATAAGGAATGTAAGGAAAAATGATTAAATTTTATAAAGAATGTAAGAAAAAATGATGAAAAATTATAAAATTGTTAAAGAATATAAGAAAAATTATAAAAATGATACAAAAAAATTTAATATATAAGAAAAAAATTATAAAAATTGTTTAGAATGCAAGAAAAAATGATAAAAATTGTTAAAGAATGCAAGAAAAATTGACAAAAAAATTGTTAGGCCAATGCATGGTCGACTCGCATTGGCATAGGGTCTTTAATGCTGCGCAACCGCAGCTCCCGTCATGAAAGGGTAATACATATTGAGTACTGACCCAGGATGCAATGGGGGCGCTCTATAAATTTAATTCAAGGTCGTTCATCACAATATTTGTAAACAGCGAACGCGGAGAAACGCACATTATTTGCCCATTCATTCCAACCTCTGAGAGAGATAATAAAATGACTCATTTTGTTATTGATTTTAACTTATCGACCGCGACAGGACAGCCCCGAGTTGACTTCGCAGTTCGCGCCGACTATCGATTACTAACCAGTGAATCGGAGCACGCAATGAGATAATAAATGATACCAACATCAGTAACAAGTGAATCCGAGACTAGATAATGAAGCTTGTTGATAATATGCAGGGAAGTAAATCTAATCGATTTGTTCGATTTCTCATTGAACATCGCGCATTATACATCAGATCTTGGTGACTATGAATGCGTGGAGCTGCATGCAGGGGCGCACATAATGATGATGCGATGTAATTGGGACATTGTCCACATATTTGGCATATGTTAAAGACCACATGTAGCTGAAACAGGCTGCCTTTGGTTTTTTTGTTTTTTAATGAACCTTTTTTTTTAGATCAAAATCTTTTTTAAACTAACGCCGTTATAACATCCGCCGGTATTTTTTTGCAGTCATTTTCTTAAAGAAAATACTATACTAGTGCAAGAATATATGAACGACAACATATATGAAATTGAAAGAGAAGCTACAAAACATTGTATTTATCAACTTATCCGGTGTAATAAACTGTGAACATGTTGTTTTTGTTGAGGTATCGACGTGTATGTTTTTAAGTTTCATCTGGATTGTATATTAAAGTGTGTTTTTTCAATGGAAGGGGAATAACTCTATATCTTAGAATTTTGTTGCATTCTGGGAGCGAGACGGGGGAAATCTTTCTATGATTTAAGCTATTTTATATTACTCTATGGGCACCTTCTGAGACACAGACGTTAAAAATGGTGCTGAATTAAAGTATTTTAATCGTATTTTATAGCATAGGTGGTTAATAAAACCGCATATCAATGCACTATAAAAAAAATATCGGTAACTCGAAAATTAAATGGGACTTTAAGTCTCATCTAATGATCTCCAGATATGATAGCATGGATATATGAACTGCACGTTTGAAACAAATCTATTTTACAGACGTTCTTGGTACCTGAAAACAGTTAAAATTTTAATATTTTTCATGCCAAAAAAACTAAAGTAAATGAGGTTATAATAACCAATGGTTCGATGGTCCTTAAATATTGTGTCACAAAAATCGCTTGTACCAAATTTCATAAAGAAATACCTGACAGATTTTAGAAAATAAATTTTGAAATACCAGGAATTTTTGACAAAACGTGGGTCTGACCGTTAAAGACACTTCTTCAAATCTACGTTATTTAGTCACTATTAATCGATGATCAATATTAATATATCTTGTTGTATTGTAGTGATCCAACACGTGTGTCCCCTGTGGTTGGGATTAGATATTAAAGAATATCTAATCACTCCTCCGATTAAGTATATATGTATATGTAATCCTATAAGGGTACGTTCATACACTGTAAATCTTGAATGGTGTGGCTTGCAGGCATTTCGTCGTAGAAAACCATATGATGCTAGAATATGAACGGAAACACAGGGAAACATGCATATAAAATGCATCTGTACCACAGCTAACTGTGTGAGAAATAAACTCTGTAGTTCCACCTGTAGTTCCACGTGTAAGCTAATATTGAGTCCTACATAATTCCATATACAATTAATAATTTGCGTTTCAATATTGTTAGGGAGAGGAGCAATATTCTAAGTTGAATAACTTGTGCTCCCATCCCTTTTGATTAACTCATATCTTATTTAAGATTCTAATTTGTTAAATGTATTATGTAATGAGGGTCAAATAAAATATGTTCAAACAAACCTGTAGCGATTCTACCGAAATTTGCCTGTAAATATCATGCAATTATCTCGCAAGAATCAATCATACAGATATTTCAAGGCAAATTTTAATGCCAGTAGCACCGTTACAAGTGGGACTACATAAATTTTACTTCTCATGTTGTTAGCTCTGGTTAAGATGAATGTTATATGCATGTTTCCGTTCATATTCTGGCACCATGTGGTATTCTATGAAGAAATGCATCCAAAGCATACCGTTCAAACTTGCCAGTGTATGAACGTACCCTAAGAATGGCCTGATATAAAATGCATCTTTACCCATGCAGACTAACGACACGAGAAGCGTATACCACATCGGGTAGACCTACAGTAATGCCCTAAGTAATCGACTCTTTAACTCATTCAGTGCCAGGTTCCCTGGGGAAAACGGATGACTGAGTGCCAGGTTTCCTGGGGGAAAAACAATCATTTACACTAACTAGATACTTACTTTGATTATTCAATATTGGAAAGAATCGAATTGACAGCAAATATTGATATTATAAGCCCTACTCACTTTAAAAGTCCAATTCCGGTAATACAGTGTCATCACAGCTCCCAAATTTTACGTTGCCATGTCAACGAGTACTTCAAATTGACACCGATTGTATGAAATTACAAATGTGTTGTTTTATGTGGCCATCTAACCAATATATTCTGTGCAGTTTTAGACATTAATTTTGCTGGTGGAATAAATACCATTATATTATGGCAAAGATTGGAATGGGGGGGGGGGGTGATTAGTGAGACCTAACGAATTTTCTAAATGGGATGACGTTTACAATAACCAATTTCCTAGAAAAGTAGATGGCAAAACGAAACAATTTGAAAATCAAATTTTTTCGTTCTATATGCCAACAACAATCGTACTTTCGCTGTGCTACGTATACTAGTTTCCCGTTCGTGTGGTACACGTAGCTACATGATTGGCGTCAATGACATATTTTGGGCAATCGGAGTAACCCGGTGACAATTCAATCGAACTCAGCACATCGAAAAACCCCTCACTACCAAATGTCCGTTCGATGTCTTAAAACATGTAAGAGCAATATATTGACAATGTTTTCTGTAGTAATTTATCATTGTAATTTGGCGAACCCCTTAAAGGGGTACTGTACGCCATTTTCATTAAATTTCCGGTGACAACAACGATCTAATATCGATAATATATAGAAACATAAGTAATTTGAGTCGAAGATGTATTCTGTAAACGCTCAGGTTAATAGGCTATCTTAAAATTTTATAATTTAAAAGTTAATAATATGATATAAATTGAATTTATGACTGGAGCCATAAAATGGCGTCAATTAAATTACGAATTTCCGTAATCAAACAAAGTAATTGAGGGATACTGGATTGTTAAACCGATCGCACACACGATCACTTAAAATATTATGATGATACGGGGAGAACACTCAAGCCACTCACTGACTAGCGACGATACAATAACTTAAATGATTATATGGGACAAGTATGCCTATAATATAACTTTTATTTGATTCATTTGGTTGAAAACTGTACAAAAATTACTCGACAACGACAATTTGTATTTTTGCATTCCGGTAAATTTGTCATCCGTAACACTACTTCGTACTCAACAGACTTTCAAATAATGAAAAAATTGTTACCTTATTCTCCGACTCGGAGACTATAGAAACCAACAACAACATTTGGTGTACAGTACCGCTTTAAGGTACATATTTTGATTGACGTAATGTGCGCGTTGTCCAAATCGGTGTTCATCGATTGTTTGGCGCTAAACCAAGTGTTCGATGGATCAGGGCATGCCCGACTTGATAGTAATCGCACTTTACACAATCAAAATCGGTCTCCAATTAACAGATATGAACGCTGTATGCATTGACCTCTTAGAGAGTTTGAACTCTGCAAGACTTTAGTCACGCCCACAAAACACACGATTTTCACCACCTATATTCAGACGGCTCTATCTCCCGAATGCCTCAACGGACGGAGCTGCCCGATACGTCGTTTGAACGGAGATATCTTCGGCTACGCCATGGTATACAAGTTGGATCTGCGCATGCGCGTATAAACATATCACCCGCCACTCACCCCCCCCCCCGATGACAATTCTCCCGAGGTGTGACTTGTAATCCTCAGTGTTTTAAACATGTACACCAATAATGAAATTGTGAGTTTTTCGGCCAGTAGAGCATGTTTTAAAGGAGATGTTCTGGGCGACGTATATATACGTCGCCGGCATGCACTGAATGAGTTAACTACAGCAGAATTATGGGTAACTTTTCAGGATTTAGTCGGAAATATGGATTGTTGCCATTCATCGGAAAGCTTTCGGGGAGAGCTTTCCGAGTAATGGCAACAAGCCATATTTCCGACTAAATCCTGAAAAGTTACCCATAATTCTGCTGTAGTTAAAGAGTCGATTACTTAGGGCATTACTATATATCTGACACTGTTGTTTTTCATTTCATTTTTTACTTTGTTTGGACCGCACTGGTGTACGTACATTGGGTGTAAATTTTCTTGTCTCGAGAAATATATTTTCTTATTTTGCATGCATTTTATTCACTTATTTAGCTTTTTGTTAGTTTTAAATTGATTTTTTTTTAAATTTATTTCGATATATTTTGAGTTTCTATTTTCTCTATTATATGAAATATGAACAAATGCAAATCAAATTCGTAAATGCTCAAAATTAAATTGGACTAACGAATTTTTTGGCCAGAGCGGACCCAGATTTGATAATCCAGTCGGGATTAAAATATAATTATCATTACGTGCGCCGCGTGTATACTAATGTAGAGATTCTTGTTTCGCCTGATCGCATGGGGGTTTTATTTATAGAACTGGGAATTTTTGGGAGGATTAAAAGTCGAACTGCGAACCGGTAAAAGGTGTAGTTGGGAATTTCAATTCCGTTTATTGTCGTTAACATTATTTTTGGTTTGTGATTAGCTATGTCAATTATAAATAAAAGAAATGAAAAAGATAATTTTTAAGTCTTATATTTCAACTTTTATAGACATTTTTCGTTCTGCAGCCCACAGGGGGTTGTGGTCGGAGACGGCCGAGTCGGTCACCGGTTCGTTAATTAGGTGCTGGTTGTTATTGTTATTTTAACGGAATTCTGAGTTGGTCATTCGCGAAACCAATATATTTTATATTCTATAATTACAATCATGGGTACATAATATATGATCTTGAGCGCGTTACCATTTCTGACATTGGTTTTCTTGTAATAACTATTCGACATTTTCTTTCAGGGATGTTCTTGCTGATCTACTATATCCTGGCAGTGGTGGTGTGCATACCAATCTGTTACATACAGGTCAAGGTGGGCGCCCTCTACCGGAAGAGCCTCCTCGGCGTCTTCGTCTACATCGTTCCCATTCTCAAAGGTATAAATACCACATCACGTGACAATCAGTTGAGGATTTTTCTAACCCAATTTCCCCCAAATTTGATGGAGTCAAAATAAAGGATTATGTTCACTTTTATTAGTAATCACAGCAACCAAACCCATTGATGCAAATATTTTAAGAGTATAATTCATGGTGGATTATGTTAGAAATACTAAATGTGCAATTTATAGAGGTTTTTAAAATCTATTATTTCGAACCCAAATTCAACAAACCCAAAGTCCATATCTGAGAAAAAAATATGGCAATGTGTACTTAATACTGTGAAGAATAATTAACAATTAAATAATATTCATATCTATCAAGTGTTCTTTGATAAGATCACTAAGAACCAATTGTTTACAAATGGTAGAGTAACTTGCCTAACATTACTGGTTGGGAGGTGACAGTTAAGACTTAGGGACGTGTATACGCTGGCAAGTTTGCACGGTATGTTTTGCAGCCATATGATGCCATCATATGAACGGAAACTTGCACATAACATGCATCTTTACCAAAGCGAACGACATGAGAAGTAGAATTCCTGTAGTTATACATTTGTAACGGTGCTGCTGGCATTTGCCTTCAAATTGATTCTTACGAGATAAATTGCATGTTATTTACAGGTAAATTGTGGTAGCATCGTTAGAGGTGGAACTATAGATATTTTACTTTGCACGTAGTTTGCTCTGGTATAGTTGCATTTTATATGCATGTTTCGGTTCATATTCTGGCACCATATCGTTTTCTATGTCGAAATGCCCGAAAACCACCCCGTGCAAACTTGCCAGTGTATGAACGTACCCTTAGTATTAATATATGTGACAGTGGTGTGTTGTGAATTTCGTGACAAAACAATTGTGAAATCCTCAATCTGGGTATACCCTGTAGCACAGAAACTAGGACACCAATCAGGAGATAATGTGTCCATGGGTCAGAATCTGCTAATTATAATCCCAGCTGGCTTGAGCGAACAAATTCAGTTTCCAAACAGCAATGCTGAGCAATAAAATCTACCATTTATAAACAACTGCTTCCAAGCCAATATATCCGAAGAACACTCAAGAAATGAGAGTAGATTGTTATTGTTCACAATTCTTCGCAGTGTTCAGTACAATTTATTATGGTGGAGTTTGGTAACAATTGGCAGTCATAATTAATATGCCACAGCTAGCCATGTTGCTCGCTGAGTTTCCGCACAATGAGTCGACTGGACCAATTAACCCATTGCGTTTCACCAAGGTTGATCTCTACTCATCATATTTTGCTAAATTGTATTCGCTACGATATATATAATTGCACGATCGATCGTCCAGAATTGTGTTTGATCGTGGCCTTGGGGCATTTCCTCATTCACTCACATATCTTGCACGTGGTACGTTTTTATATGTTCTCAATGCATGTTTATCTACTTATATTAATTTCATGAGTATTAAGACAATCCCCCAAATTACACGGGCGATTTATTCTTAGTGAGAACAATCATGAATGTTGACAGAAATGGGTTATTCAATAAGTTATCAAGTGCACATATAGGTGTTAGCATGCAAAATATAACACTGCGTCTTGAGTAAAAATCGGCAGCGACAAGACATTCAGGTACAGATACATCCTTGAGAGATCGACCGTCGCTAGTAGAGCTTGGTAGACTCATTGTGCGAATTTGCAGCGGGCGGCATGGCTTGCTATGATGGCATATTAATTATGATGACAAATTGCCACCAAACTCCACCAAAATAAATTGTCACACCTACTATCCCATCGTCACAGTGGTACGTGCACATGTGTCCCCCAGCCAATAATGCAAAATGACATCAGGGATATGGAGTTTTGCGTATTGAAACTATTGAAATGTACCATTGAAATTGTCCTTTTTGACCTTTTCCAATGTTTACCTTCATGGTTTGATTAAACTTTTGTACCTTATTGGACTAATTGGAGTTTTATTCGCAATTCCACTGTAACAGTAATGTTTACATAGTGGTTTTGACATGCGAAATCTCGTTATTGGAGAATTAGTAATGAAGACAATAAGAACGAAGGCAATCTATGTGTTTATGTATTAACTTGTTGGTGATATTTTTTGTACAGACTGTTATGTTATGTCGCATGAACACCGTGGGTACCTTTAATCAATCAATCAGTTAAATTTAATATTTTTTTCTTTAAATCCATACGTTATAGGGGTTAGATAGGGTCCTGCGAATATTCGATATTATATTCGATGTCATTTTGCATGTAAAAGACGTACGCAAAAATGTATGGCATATTTTATTGCATGAACTTACACGTACACGCCATGGACAATTTGCCAAACACAGTTTCCTGAAATTTGTAGGAAATACTATCTATTATATAGCGTTAGTGAACATTGTGTATTATAGATATCATAAACTATGGAGTGTCATAAGTGATTGTATATCTGATTTAGTATTGTGTCATAATTTAAAGCGATATGAAACACTCCGGTATGGTGATCAAATATAAATTGAGAATAATCTTGCTTAAGTAGTTATTTTTACGAATATTAATCCAAATTGACAACACCGTCATCTGATATACCAGTTAAATGCAATGACTTTCGATGGCGAAATTATTTGTGTTTGTTTATCGCCAATAGCTCCTTCCCGAATCCAGATGTAAATAATTACAATTGAGCGTAGTTCAGACGATGTTTTCCATGGAGTGGTATTGTCTATTTCTTTGAAATTTTCGGAGATGTTAGTAGAATATTTGTTTTGGACGTTTCGCAGTATAGTACAAAACTTTTGTCTGAAGCGTAACGTATGCGTACAACTGAGTCGTTGTCATTGTGGATCTCATGCTAAAGGCATGTGGTTAGTGTTAATGAGTGATTGAGTGTAAGCCGTGGTCGGGCTTATCGGGTGAGCTAATGTTCTGGTCACTTTAGCCGGTCTGGTCTCGCAAGGTGCACGTATCAAATTTTAATTTTAATTAAAAGAACATGTGGATATTTCAAATAAATGGAGCTCACGTATTGTGTAGATTGTTTTTTGTTTTTTTGTTTTTTTCTGAATTTTGGAATTCAGTGCTTTGCTGGAATCAAATTATTACGAATTGGAACTAATCGCGTAGGATTCATATTGATCATGTTTATATATGCATATAATTATTATTATATCTTTATTTTCCTCCATTTACTGAAGAGTCATAAATAATGATACAAACAATAGTACATGTAATATGAACATACAATGATCCAAGGTAAACAAGAAAATAATATAGTAAACAGAATTATACAATACGTGAGTATGATGTAGACGAGTGCTCGCACTCGAATGATTATATACATATGAGATTGTAGTGAGATTATGATAATAGTGATGATTAGTGATAATGCAAGTCGCAATGTTGGTGGTGATAATGGTAAGGAAGATGACTATGGCGTTTAACAATGGTGATGATTATTATGCCGACGACGACGACGATGATGATGATGATCATGTTGATGGTGATGGTGGCCGTGATGATGATGATGATCACATCGAAGACGATGATGATGATGATGATGGATGACGATGACAATGGTTATGATGATTATGATGACGACGACGGCGATAATGATTAAGATGATGATGCAGATGGTGATGATGATAACATCGAAGACGATGACGAGGATGATGATGATGACGACGGCGATGATGATGAAGATGGTAATGCTGTTGGATGTGATGATAATGATGGCAATGGGGATGAAGACTTACGGTTAAGTATAGTATAGCTGTCGATGCTAGCTTCAGCCCACTTCATATAATATAGTCAAGATGTATATAATTGTATACCGACACACCGTGTTACCTCATATTTAATCATAGCAATGTCTGACTGATTTGGATTGTTCAATTGACTAGGGTGTATTTCTCTGCAGGAATGCGCTGTACCACAGCCATAATTTTGCAGTAATTGTTACCATAAAGTTGAGAAAGGCGTCAATATCATCAAGTGTTGTATATATATCGCTAGTACCATGAGCCAAATGAAGCAAGATCATTTCGTCCATTGAAAGACCGTCAATAATAACATAGCAGTCTACGCCATAACGATCAATGATATCAAAACACATATTATTTCGTATTGTTGTCAGGGAACTGCATTCAATGAGAACGTGCTGTACTTTAAGACAGTTAGGGCACTGGATTGGTGACTCGTTTAAGTACGTGGTTGCGTCGATCACAAGAGCTGTAGTTAGATAAGAATGTTTATTGTATGAAAATTTTCTACAGAGTCGCCAAAGATCAGACATGCTTAGGTTTGCATGTACATTCCGAAACCGATTGAATGATGTGTCCATGTCTGTTCTAATTTTCCAATCTGACTCGGTTACGTTTCGAATATTGTTTCTCGTTAGTGCCTTCCATGACTCTTTCGGTGGGAATAATCCAGACCTGATGTACTCAGATACTGCATTCATCAGGTTGTATTTCTCGAGTAATGAGAACACTTCGCTGATAAAAGTGGTTGTCGGGTTCAATGAGTGAATGTAATCAAAGAGCCTAGTCTCAATTGCATATGTTTGGTTTTCTGCATGTATGCAGGCAAGAGTATTCAAAGCTTTCAGAGTTGTTTTCTCCACACAGTGGTTTTATCTCTGTTTTAATGCCTGAATGCCTTCTGTAAACGGCCGTCAGTTCAATCAAGTTGTTTGAAAATCTTGGTTTGAGAAGATATTTACCAACTGTATGAGTATACTGCATTAGCATATACGACAGTATGAAGTTACTAGCCATGCTATTGGCACGGAAATTAAAAAGTTTTCTGCTTCCAAATGTTTCTGGCGGCCGTTGCCCGTTGCTGGAATGTCTGTTATTCACATTGTCACCAATAAAGCCAGCGGCTATCTGCTACAAATGTGTTGTCTTTGTATTTGTACTTAGTCTAGAGCAGACTGCTATTTACGCAGGTTGGCGTAACGTCTGAGTACTAACTTATCAGTTTCATGCATCCGAACAAGTCTATAATATGTCTTTAATTCTGTTACTTGATTCTGGCAAATGTAATCCAATGCGTTATTCTCTCATCCAAGATAATACATGTATTACATAAAGGATATTGATATATAGAACTAGAAGTATATATACAATAGACATATAGCAATATATACATAATAAATGTGAATTGTGAAATCACTTAAATATTACTGGGATATTACTGATGATGTACGCAAACTGTCGTTAAAGGTACTCAATCCAATTAAGCACCAGGTTTATCTGCCATCGACAAATTATACGGGAGAGTACTTTGAAGAATGTCTAACCACGCTGTCCATATTATGCAACAGTTATCGAAGCCTTGGACGAATTATCGTTATGGGCGACTTTAATGCAACTCTATACAAAAATGATCAGAGATGTAACAAGTTACACACTTTCTTCAAAGACCTTGAACTTATCCCATTAACCACTTCAGAAATATGTCGCAACCTAGAAAACACATTTGTATCTGCTTCTGGTGTGCATGGTTCCATCATAGATCACATTTTCATTCCTGAGTTTGACAGTCCAGAAATAGATTTTGTTTCAGTTTTGGATGACAACGCTCTAAATGTATCTAATCATCGTCCTATTTATGCGCGCCTTAACATATCCTTACTACCACTTGACGTTCGAGGAAATCAATTTAAAGACAGAACAAAATTTAACTGGAAACGATTTTCTGCTAACCCGACTCTTGTGACAACCTATCAAACTGAACTTTCCAGAACATTGCCAGAGACATCTATTCACGACGTAAGCAGTCTAGATATGTTTTACGATAAAATGATTGAATCAATTTCCAATTGTGCGCACACGTATGTACCCAAAGTTCGACACCGACCGTTTCTGAAGTCTTTTTGGAACAAGCACCTGAACGAGTTACACAACGTCATGACTGAATGCAGAAAGCTTTGGATTTCTGTGGGCCGTCCTGCAGATCCCACGAATACACAATATCGAAATTATAAGGATGCAAAATGCATATTTCGTAAAGAATATAGAAGCTACGCAAAACAATATATGTCATCTTTTAACGATGAAATTGATAGGTCAGCCGAAGTGGACCAAGACAGATTTTTCAAATTATTCAATGCGAAGCGCAAATCCAATGGTTCTAATGTCTGTTCCACTTTCATATACGAAAATCGCACTCTCCGGAATCCTCATGACATAGTCGACGGCTGGGCGTCGTACTACAAATCCATTTTTTCCATTCCACTAGGCGACAATAATTTTGACTCCAACCACTATTGTTCAACCAACTCCTTTATGAATTATGAGTTGGACAAAGATAACGTATCGAGTATAGATGCTCTGACCACATACACGGTTACGGGTTCTGAATTAATCAGTATAATAAACACTCTTCCTCTTAACAAGGCCAGTGGTTGGGACGGTGTGAATTATGAACACATTGTATTTGGTGGTGACTCCCTTGCTAATTGTATTGCTGGCCTCTTTACGCATATGATCGAACTGGAACACATTCCAAACAATGCCAAGCGAGGGATAATATTTTCGCTCTATAAAGGTAATGGTAAGAGACGAAACTCGTTTGATAGTTATAGGGCCATTACGCTTTTGCCTAATATATACAAACTTTTCGAAAAAGTCCTATTGTCGCGACTTAAAACAAATTCTCCCAAATCTCTCAAAGTTCATTCCTTGCAGAATGGCTTTCAAAAAAATGTCAGTTGCATGATGTCGTCGTATTTGGTGTCAGAATGTATTTTCTATACATCCGAGAGGCAAAGCAGATTATATGCCTGCTTCTTGGATGTATGGAAAGCGTTCGATACCGTCTGGATAAATGGTCTACTCATGAAACTGTACGAGCGCCACATTAGAGGTAGAACATTGCGACTATTCAACATGTTATTAACAGGTATATCATGTAGTGTACTGTATCAGAATACAGCTTCTGTGTGGTTCGAAGTATGTCACGGTACCCGGCAGGGAGGTACTGTCTCACCTTTTCTTTACAATATATTCGTTGACGATTTACTTCAGCAACTTGTCGAGTCGAAATGTGGCCTGCGCGTTTACAACATAGATTGTGCATGCTTGGCGCATGCCGACGATATGATGCTGCTTTCTCTCACTAGGTGTGGGCTTCAATCATTAATTGATATATGTTATCGTTACAGTACAAAATGGAGATATAGATTCAATGTAAAGAAAACAAATGTTGTTGTGTTCAATGAGACATTACACGCAGCTCGCAACGCGACCAGAACATGGAAACTGGGTAACGAATCGATTTCCGAAACAGATAGAGTTACCCATCTTGGTATACCTTTGAGCTCCCAAAATTTCAGTAATCACTTTGTTGACATCATAATAGAAAAAATCCGATCGACGTACTTTATGCTCAGTAATGCTGGCCTCTACGCAGGAGGGATATCACCTATTAGTTCGGTCAAAATTTATGAATGCATTGTCCTTCCCCGTGGTTTGTACGGTGCAGAATTACTGTTCAATATTAGCTCTCACAATGTTGTTCGCCTTGAGCGTGTTCATAGAATGTGCATAAAAAATATTCAAGGACTTCCAACCAGGACCAAAACCGATATGGCACTTTCTTTAGTTGGTATCCCACCTCTTATGGCGTACATCGAAAAGAGAAAACTTTCAATGTTTCGATCGTTATGCAGTCTCACCTTGCAAAAAACAGTCCGGGAAATTTTCGTGATGCGTTTGTTAGATGCTACTTTCGGTGGCTCGAACGCAACTTCATTTTCTTCTGAATTAATTCAAATTATTAGCGATCGACAGCTCTCTCATTACACCGAAACCTTTATTCACACTTCTCATTTTCCAGAGAAACTAGCATGGAAGCAAGCCTGCAAACAAGCCTCCATCTTTCATTACAAAAATGAGTGGACTTCTCGTGTTACTTCATATTCCGAGTTAAGCAGATTCATGCTGGTTCACGATAGATATTCCATGTCCGACCTATGGAAAACTTGTGCGAAATATCCTGCTGAGAAAAGATCATTTATCTTAGTAGCTCAGATTATCTGTACTCTGCCCAGTTTGTCTAAAGGTGTGTGCACTCTATGTAAAACAAGATGCCATGATTTGATAGCTCACATTATTATCGAGTGCCCAGAGCTGGCCACTGTACGAAATAGAATATGGTACACATTTATTGATTGTTTCGGTATCGATTGCTTTGTACACATTGATAATCTTCAACCTGACCAACAGCTACTATTATTTCTAGGGAAAAAGCCAGATTTCCTTCCACCTGGCTTACATTCTCATCAATGGATTAGATTCTTTGCAAAATCAACAAATTCCTTGTGGAATATGTATCTTTCACGGTCATCCCAAGATCTTATCACTTATACCTAATAAATTTCAGCTGTACAATATCCATGAAAATGCCTAATTTGAATTCTCAATAAATCATAACCAGACAGCCCTGATTGTCGTATACAGGGTTCAAACTTGCGCCACAGTTTGCGGTTTCGTGCTGTGGATCTTCTGAGGGACTCTTTGGTCTGTGTGGGCGTCTGTCCCGGAGGACAGCTAATTGCTTTGTCGCCTGGGTCGCTGCTCGCACAGCCAGGGTCAACGAGTGGATTCACAGCATGGACCCTCAAACTCTGATCTCTATTGCACACTTGTAGATCAAGGCATGTCAATGTTTAAGTGACCTTTTATCTATGGTGCATGTTTTGTAGGTCTAGGCTGGGGAAGTGGGGCCATCTCGGTGGTCGCGTGACAAATGTGTAAATATGTTCTTTTCTACTGAATTGTGCTTTGTTCTATATGTATTTTATGTATTTGTGTTACATGTAACTCTTCATATGATGGAGGATAGAAATAAATATATATATATTATTACGAATTGGAACTAATCGCGTAGGATTCATATTGATCATGTTTATATATGCATATAATGCATCAATTGCATATGTTTGGTTTTCTGCATGTATGCAGGCAAGAGTATTCAAAGCTTTCAGAGTTGTTTTCTCCACACAGTGGTTTTATCTCTGTTTTAATGCCTGAATGCCTTCTGTAAACGGCCGTCAGTTCAATCAAGTTGTTTGAAAATCTTGGTTTGAGAAGATATTTACCAACTGTATGAGTATACTGCATTAGCATATACGACAGTATGAAGTTACTAGCCATGCTATTGGCACGGAAATTAAAAAGTTTTCTGCTTCCAAATGTTTCTGGCGGCCGTTGCCCGTTGCTGGAATGTCTGTTATTCACATTGTCACCAATAAAGCCAGCGGCTATCTGCTACAAATGTGTTGTCTTTGTATTTGTACTTAGTCTAGAGCAGACTGCTATTTACGCAGGTTGGCGTAACGTCTGAGTACTAACTTATCAGTTTCATGCATCCGAACAAGTCTATAATATGTCTTTAATTCTGTTACTTGATTCTGGCAAATGTAATCCAATGCGTTATTCTCTCATCCAAGATAATACATGTATTACATAAAGGATATTGATATATAGAACTAGAAGTATATATACAATAGACATATAGCAATATATACATAATAAATGTGAATTGTGAAATCACTTAAATATTACTGGGATATTACTGATGATGTACGCAAACTGTCGTTAAAGGTACTCAATCCAATTAAGCACCCCTATATCACTATTTCTTTGGCTTCAGGGGTAAAATATATTTGATTCGAGTCGAGGAACCCACCAATCAAAGCTCAGAGTGATCAGATATTGATTTTTGAATAATAACGCAATTTTGACCGAGATCATCCTTTTGACGGCGTGTTTCTGGGCCACAAAATATGATCACTCTGAGCGTTGATGGGTAGGTTCCTCGACTCGAATCAAATACCCCCCCCCCAAGCCCAAGAAATAGTAATTTATGAGGGTTTGATCGGATTGAGTACCTTTAATATTGCAGAATACTGTGGTTTTCAGAGAGAAATTACCCGAAAATATACCCGGACAAGATTAGTGTCCATTGTGTGAACGTAGCTTAATTCCCATGTTCCTGTATTAACAGGAGTTGCTGTTGGACTTTTGATTGTGACGTACATCCGATGTCTGATGCACACCGTGGAGATGTCGTATGGATTATATTACATGTTTTCTTGCCTCAAATCTCCATATCCCTGGTCGGAGCAGGCGCAAAATTCAACGCTAAGGTGAGTTGATACACTTCAGAGTAAACTGGCAACATTTAAATGGGGAATTCAGTGTTAATTTTCAGGAAAAGATTACTCAATATTTACAAACCGTAAAATAATACCTCATTTTTGTTGGAATGTTTGAGCATATATCTAGTGACAACGCAAAGCAGATTTTTCATTTTATGTTTTGTTTTGTGACATTTGATGGAAATATTATAAACAATGATAAACAATAGTGACCTACTTTTTAATAATGTCCAATAATATCCAACCTGGTATGAAAATCAAAATTCCGCTTCCCGTTGTCACAAGATAAGTCTTCAAACTTTCCAAAAAGGTATATGGTCACCTGCACTTTGTAAGATTTGATCAATATTTTCTAAAAAAAATTAATACAGAATTCCCCATTCAAATGTTGCCACTTGACCTCCCTTTTAACAATATAACTTGACGCTATCTGTGCAAACGTCATGTCAAGTATATAGACTTAGTTTCACAGCTCATTTATAGTATATGCTTACACATTAGGTCGTTCTCTTGGCGCTACCGAAACTAAAGCCAAGATTATTCGGGATTATTTGTTTAAGGGAGAAAAGGTCCCCGTTTCAGATATATAGTTATATGACTTCATATACACAACATCAACCATTTATATTTAGACTGGCTCAATAAAATTGTCTTGTTACAAACTATCCACTGGTATACTATTCAGTTTGGTTTGGGATATTCTGAATTTAAAGACCACAATTTGTGGCTATATATATGCACTGCTGTGTGATGCCGATGGTCATTCATAATATCACACCTCCGAACTTATGCTTCTCTGGCCGGCCCAAATTCTTCATGGCATGCACTACCGCCAATATGGCTAAAACGTGGTTTTTTTTCTTCCCGAGAGGGTCCTATTTTTATGTAGGATAAAACGAGAATAGATGTTTGCCAAATAATGGATTCACCATGTGCTGTTATCTGGCCTGGCCGCACATATGATCCCCGACAACTAGATACCATTTGAGATAAAAAATTAGGCATCACAAAACGAGTGGGTGTGGCTTTTTCACGGGACCATGCATATAATAAGGGTGTAACGGTTGGAGGCTGAATGTTTATCCTTGTTCATTGTCAATGTTACCAGTACATAACTATACGTTGATCTTCACACTGTCTCGGTTTATACGTAAATCTTCACACTGTCTCGGTTTATACGTAAATCTTCACACTGTCTCGGTTTATACGTAAATTTTCACACTGTCTCGGTTTATACGTAGATCTTCACCCTGTCTCTGTTTCCCAGCGGACATTCTTGATTGGAATTATCTTTCTTTTCAGCACGGAAACGATGTACCATCTACCATCGGAGCGATTTTTCAAGTAAGTTCGATAGGTATATCTGTATGCTGTCCATGTTTGTGTCCGGCGGTCGTGTGTTTGCGTGTCTGTTTTTTTTTGTGTATCAATACATAATCATTTCCATATTTAAGACAAATTCCCAAATTCAGGGAACATTTGGAAATATGCCAGGATCAACATTATGCCTGAAATATTGATCATGAAACTAGATTGTTATTGTTTGGATTATTACTTTTTCAACCAACATTGAGTGTAAATATTTAATATTTTCCTTCTATCGGTTGAATATTTGACTAAATTTCCTAGCTGGAAATTGTCTAACACTATGTGGTGTTAGATTGGCCGGTTCCGAAGTGCCATTCCGTTGCAAATTTTGGTTTTCAATGAGGATGGAGTTGCAAATTCTACGTTGGACCCCAACCGCAATCTAGCCAAGTCCTTGGATGATGGTTGTTAACCCTTCTCTACTAAATGGATTCGCCCATCCAGTTATAAGATTATATACAGGAAGGGTCTATTATTCATTTGGAGGGATGTTCAGGTAATAATAGCAGACAAAAGACACATGAAAAGTTAATACAAATGCAGATGGATTTTCATTAATTGATGGGGAAGGTTCAGATAATAAGTTCAGCAAACGTTGTTATATGTTGAACTTATTTTCTGAACAGTGACTAAGGGAACTTCTCAGCAATTATGATTTAGTATAGAAAGGGTTATGATACTCAGCATTGGGACTATTGCTCCCTATGGTGTCATGTAAGACCGAAGTATGGATGTAAAATATATAATTTGTAGATTCTCTCCTTCAGATATAGAATATTGCACACGCACTACATCAAACGGTACATAATTTGGATCCGCAATCAGAAAGCGATTGATAGATCGATAGAGTCAATCACGAACACACGGCGCACTTGTGACATTGATTAAATATCATTATATACACAAACGAGCAACGCAGATATCCGCCTATATAGTTGGTGTGTTTTGATGTTTCTCTTCTCTTTAAGAGTCTTTCTATTGATTAATTGTGTATTGGTCGATATATATATACGCCTTCAAAGGATCAGGATATAACGTCGTGATGTCGCCTTAACGTATTTACAATCGCCATGGTGAATGGAAATGGTTCCTGGTATTAAAATGTCCCTAATGCCCTCCTTTTGCAGTGTGGAGTTTCTGCAGCGATCAATTAACCCGGCCACACCGGGTCCTGTACTGTGGTACCTATTCCTAGCATCAATGGCCATGTGGATAATCGTCTACCTATGTGTGTTCAAGGGGTTAGCTGTCTGGGGCAAGGTGAGTAAACCGACACTATTATAATATACTGATAAAATAATATAACATAATATAACATAACAAAACGTAACATAGTATAACTTATCGTAACATGGCATACTAAATTGTAACATAAGCAACAACAATGCGTAACGCAACGTAACGTAGCATTATACAGTTATCGCATTGTTTTGAGGTTGACACGAGGAATTGTCAACCCGAGGAAGTCAGTATTCACCAAGGCCGTAGGCCGAGGTGAATATTGACTTCCAAGGGCTGACAATTCCTCGTGTCAACCAAGAAACAATGCGATAACTGTTTTATTATATGAAACGCGCTTTGATTGGACAAGACGCCGTGACGTTGAACGTCGCTGGGAAAATCCTATCTATTTTCAGGTCTGATAATAAGTTATGTTAACCCCTGAAGTATCTGACGTCACTCAGAACTGTTATTAACCGTTTGATTAATGAGGTGAACATCATTAGATATCTCGATTTTTTTCGTTACGTTTTAACATAGGAATTGGGGAAGGAAACATATGATCATATAATAAAACGTAATATTAAACAGCGCAAAGTAACATGACATAACGTAATGCAACTTATTATAACGTAACATGACATAATAAATATACAATGAAACGGTTGTCTTGGTGTCCCTTATGTTGACGGCTCTAGATGTAAACATGAGATATGTTGCGCGACTCTCTGACCAATCAAATGTGCTGTTTCTTACTGGAGGCGAAAAATAACATAACGTGGCATAACATCACGAACGTAACGCGTAACCGTGGATGACGCAACATAACATTTATTGACAAAGTACATGTGTATGCATACAGTTGACATATGTAAGAAGACAATTCTTCACGAAAACGTGAAAAATTAAACTGTCCACTCATATTATACGAGTGCTTACGTTTCCAAAATCTCTATATATGTTGAAGTAGATTTCGATGAGGGAGATAATATCCGATTCAATGTATCTGGCCAATAGTTTTAGTTAAAGGTTCTGAATCCGATTCGATGGTCCCCATATCATCAGATTCCAACAAAACAACAACATTTTTTGAAATGCCGCTTCAGTTATCACAATCGATTAATTGCCCAAAAATAATGCAAACCACAGTCAACTATAGTATAAATTGACCAAAACCTGTTATTTATCAACATTTTGTTCAACAAAATTTTGCCTGTTTGTCAAATATCTGACATAAAAAAGCCACTTGATTTTAGAGTTTTATCCATCTTCATCAGCAATTTGGCCCGACACCGTCTTCTGGTCGACTTTTAACTGGGCCACTAAAAACTATCGGTGGTGAAAAAAATGATAGATTTCAAAAATCGATATCTGATCAGTCTGAGCTTTGATGGGTGGGTTCCTCGACTCGAATCAAATATTTTAACCCCCCCCCCCCCCCCAAGCCAAGGAAATAGTAAAAGGCAAGCGTTAATTCGGAATAATGCATCTTTAATTAGCCTACCATGCGTCATTTTTTCACATGCACTTGCATGGTTTTCCAGAGAAATCATCCCACCAAGAAATATGACACCGCCGCGGTACGACCATGCATTATGACAGCGCCGCGGTACGACCATGCAGTATGACAGCGCCGCGGTACGACCATGCATTATGACAGCGCCGCGGTACGACCATGCATTATGACAGCGCCGCGGTACGACCATGTATTATGACAGCGCCGCGGTACGACCATGCAGTATGACAGCGCCGCGGTACGACCATTGCATTATGACAGCGCCCGGTACGACCATGCATTATGACAGCGCCGCGGTACGACCATGCATTATGACAGCGCCGCGGTACGACCATGCATTATGACAGCGCCGCGGTATGACCATGCATTATGACAGCGCCGCGGTACGACCATGCATTATGACAGCTCCGCGGTACGACCATGCATGCATTATGACAGCGCCGCGGTACGACCATGCAGTATGACAGCGCCGCGGTACGACCATTGCATTATGACACCGCCGCGGTACGACCATGCATTATGACAGCGCCGCGGTACGACCATGCATTATGACAGCGCCGCGGTACGACCATGCATTATGACAGCGCCGCGGTACGACCATGCATTATGACAGCGCCGCGGTACGACCATGTATTATGACAGCGCCGCGGTACGACCATGCAGTATGACAGCGCCGCGGTACGACCATTGCATTATGACAGCGCCGCGGTACGACCATGCATTATGACAGCGCCGCGGTACGACCATGCATTATGACAGCGCCGCGGTACGACCATGCATTATGACAGCGCCGCGGTATGACCATGCATTATGACAGCGCCGCGGTACGACCATGCATTATGACAGCTCCGCGGTACGACCATGCATGCATTATGACAGCGCCGCGGTACGACCATGCATTATGACAGCGCCGCGGTACGACCATGCATGGCTGTTGAAAATAACATGAAACCCCAATTTATATATTATCTAACCATTTCAGGTATGCTATGTGTTGACGCCGTTCGGGATTTCACTGCTGGCCGTGATTACGGTATATGGATACCTTGCGATCCCGGGAGCCTCTACGAATCTCAATATGCTGCTAGTCCACATGGACATGTATTCGTCACAGACAAAGCTTAGTCTTCTTGTTGATAACTTCCGTAGCAGCTTGAGTTCGCCAAAGGTACGTCTCAGTTTCAAAATCTCCCACGCTACCAATATTCAATCACCAACTTCGAAATATGGTCTAAACTTTAATAATTGATTCACTGTAGAATGAAATAAATAGTGAATTTTTCTATCCATTCATTTTATATAGCTTTGATGTTTCAGGGGAACAGAAACATCATTTTAAATAACAAAATGACATTATGTATATAGGTTTAATGTATGTGTTACATTTGGCTTTAATAATGTTTGCAGCAGAAAAGGGCAAAAACTGTCTTAAATTAGATTGCGTATGTTGTAACCGGGGGAATGGGACCCTGAAAATATCTTTAGATATTGATAACCCTTTTTCTCTATCCGAGTTCGTTTTGTAGAGTCTCACTTTAACAAGAGTTTGATATATGCAGGGATCTTGATAGTTGGGTCCGCCAATAAACGCGAGTATTATTAAAGGCCCACTTACCTTTCTAGTCACCGATTATGTTTTTGATAGTGCCTTGATATAGGGTTTTAATAACTATCTATGCCATACAATATTATTAAAATACTATAATTCATCACCATTTTGAACGTTTGTGCCTCAGGAGGTGCCCATAGAGTAATAGAAAATAGCTGAAACCATATAATCATTTTCCCCGTTATATGGCTCCCATAATGCAACATAATTCAAACTGTAGTTTATTTTCAATTGAAGGGCAATAACTATATATCTAAATATATAGAGTTATTCCCCTTCCATTGAAAATAATCGACTTTTTGCAGAAACTTTAGCACAGAACAGGCGTTGTTATCTCAACAAAAACAACATGTTCATAGTTTATTACATCGAATAAGTTGAAAATACAATGTTTTTGACCTTCCTCTTTCAAATGGTATATTATATGGCATATATTTTATATAATGTGATCTGGGGGCCGAAAATTAAGTGGGCCGTTAAAGCAGCGCTTTACTATCTATACTTCTTCATCGCGGGGACCATAATATGGATGTTTTGGAGTGTAAGATGCACTGCCAACCGTTTCCTTTTCAGGCGTGGACTGACGCTTTGTTGTTACATATGCACAATATCGGCTTGTGGTCTGGAGTCTTACTGACCGTCGGGCGAAGAGTTCATAACTCCAAGGGAATTGTAAACGCGTAAGTATAATTATACGTGTGCCCCCCCCCCCCCCCCCCCCCCCCCGCCCATGGAAGTGGCGACAGGGAGTGGTTTGGGGTGGGGTGTCTGGCCCGCCAATTTAAATTTTAAGCAATGTCATGTCTGATACAACAGTTGTAGGAAATTTTACAACATATTTAGGTTGAAATTGCTTTCAGTGTTTTAATTTCCAACCATTATTTTGTGGGGGAATATGTTGATTTTAGAACAACGGCAGCATGTTTTACTACATTTGGTAAAAATTTTGGTCTGAAATAGCAATCAGTTTGATTTCGAATCTTGTTCTGGTTCATGGGGGGTGGTGCAGTTGAAATATTCAAGGTGTACACCCCTGCAACGGAGACCGTCTAGTCACGTCAATGGTGCCGCGAGTGGACAGATACGTGTCATATGCAGGTTTCGATAAACTAACTAAACTAAACTAAGCAACGTTAAACGCCCCTTGCTCTGGTCCTTTCTAAAGACATCATACTTCAGCCAGACTCTGTACCTATGATAAAGTAATATTAAGCCCAGTCCATGGTACAACCGTCATGTATGCACATAATGCAATTAGATTGGATACACCATTTCGTTATTTCAAAATATCATTCCATTTCACGTTGTCGTTTTATGACTTAAATTACAGTTATATATAGGGCGGCAGGAAGACGGCCCATTTGGTCATGCCGCTCATGTACAATATGCCTATGGGCATAATATGGGAAAAAGGATGAACCTGTCAATTTTTAATTTAATTGCGGCCGAAATTCAAATGGCCATCAGAATGGCCTCCGCAACAAAGGTAATTGTGGGAGAGGGAACGGCAAGTGAATCATACGCTGAAGAATATCAACCAATGCTGTTGCAAATTTGATGACGACGTATTTTCTTACTTATATGCTTTGTTGTCTATGATTCGTGACCGTTGGTGTGTCCAGTCTTTTGATCTCACAGACATTCAGTTTGAAGGGAGAGGTCAAATGTGATCAAATGGATGGCATAAATTATCCTGAAGGTCTGCAAAAAAGTATTTTCTTGTTATTATACTCAAAGATGGCTCTTGAAATTCATTGCAGCATATATTAATTGAAGGTCGCATTGCAATGCTGTACAGGGGTAATGTACATTAAATCCGGCCTATTATATTCAACAGAATATATAGAGGATATCCACACTTTTTCAGTGGATATGGGTTATATCTCATGGGTGATGACAAAACATTGAATTTCCACGAGTGGCTTTATCCACTCGTGGAAATTCAAATGTTTTGTCATCACGAATGAGATTTAACCCATATCCACTGAAAAGTGTGGATATTCTGTTTATTATATACTTTAGTTACTTGCCTATGGCCCCCAATGAATGTCAATACATCAGAAATTTCACCAGTTGGATATTACTTATATCTCACTAGTGGGATATCACTTATATCTCACTGCTAAAACCTTATAATTCATGGGCAAGTATATAATAAATGCATATATATATATATACCTTTATTTCCTCCGCAACGGAGAGTTTAACATTATACATCATACACAAGTTTAGAGTTTCAACATATTGGTGACAAAAATAAACATCAATTTATCACATGGTTTTATACACAAAATATGCGCAATACAAATTCAATGAGATATGTGCATTGCAACTGTTGGCCTCGTGTATTTATAATTTCGCGGAACACTTCACCTGGATAAAGTATCTGTCTGATGGAGAAAGACGGAGTTGTCTGCGATATAGCTTTATTTGCGTTATAGAGTTGTTGAGTTATTATCACGTTTAGTTAGATGCCACTCCGACTAAATACAAATTATTCATGTATATCTTGTTTTCTGTCTCCGATCAGAGCGGTACGTGAGCTGTTTATATGTGATCCATTTAGTCCACTTTTTTTATGCAACCAACAAATGAATTAATTGAGTCATGGATGAGTGCAAAATACACTCATTTACTTTATGAACGAGGTAAAACAACATGGTAATTATATAACTGAATCGAGTCATAAACTCATGTTCATTATAATTACCACGTTGTTTACATCATTCATAGAGCACCTGGGTGTATTTTGCACTCATCCATGGCTCAAATTCATTCATTTGTTGCATATATTATGTTAAGTATAATATGAAATGGTCCCATAAATTGACTGTACAGTACCACTTTAACGTTTATTTTCAGAACGTGGGTCACCTTGTTGCTGGTGCATTGCATTCTCCCGCTGTTTGTTATTGTTGCTCTCGCTCCTTACATCAACTTCGGAAAGATAGGCGGTGACTTGTCAAATGCGCAAGGGCTAAAACCAGGTACGTAAATCAACCGTAGGACCAGCAACATGTGACAAAAATACCCCAGTTGAACATGCAAATTCCGTACATTTCTAAAATCAAGTGGTTATTATTACCACTTGATTTTAAAGTTATCCATCTTTATTTGCAAGACCGTCCGTTTGACCGGCAAGTTCTGTCCCACAAACAATAGAAATCCCAAACTTCAAACATCGATATCTAATCACTCTGGGCTTTGATGGGTGGGTTCCTCGACTCGAATCAAATATTGTTTACACCCGAAGCCAAAGCAATAGTAAATTAGGAGCGTCTGATCGGATTTAGTACCTTTAATTACCCAGGAGAAATCCCATAATTGTAAGCGACGCACAGCAAAATCGCCCATAAACTCACTTAAATCGTGAATTTCGAGTTGAGACCTTCACCTGCAGTTAAGTACATTATTAGTGAACAAGTAATAACTAAGAATTATATTCACTGCGTTATGTTTTCGACTTTATAAGGTTCCCTGTCAAAACTTCAAAAAGTTCCCAGGTTTTGTACTGGTGCAATATGATCTCCACGGGCGTTAGACAGAGAAGATATTCATGTCATGATCTAAGTTTATCTATGTATCCATGTTCTGCTTAGTGGTGATGTTTTACAGACTTATATATTTTTTGCACATTTACCAATACTGTGAGTTCATTGGGTCCCGTTAACGCCAATAGTTCATATCGATAATATGAATTATATATTGATTTCAGGCCTGTCGGTGCTATTTATTTCAATTCCACACATGCTGAATCATCATGGCGTTTCTCCAGCTATTGGTTTTTGTATCTTCTTGGCATTTCTTGTATTCGGGCTTCACCACAGTGTAAGTACAGTGTGACGTAATAAGTGCGGTGACATCAATAATTGATTACTGGATACAATCCCTGCACCCATAGCTAATGTTTTGACGCATATTCATATGTGAATAAAACCCGTAAAGTGTGATCAGTTTTCTTGTGGATTTGAAGATTTTCGAGTATATCAAAAGTATAGTAACTGTTTATCTCGGCTTAAGCTATGGCTTATAAATTCTCTAAAAGTTAAACTAGCAAATTCAAATAGCTATTTTTCGGCAATATAAGATTAATTCGAATCCCCAGATCATATTATATACAACATATTCCATATTATATACCATTCGGAAGAGGAACCAAAATGTATATATTCCACCAGAATACGGAATAGCTGTGGCCTAGTGGTGTGCACCAATTGACAGATATTCTCAGATTTACACCAAGACTCCCCCGGTTATTTACCCAGATTGCATCATAATTTACAACTAAGAGATAGAGTTATTCCCCTTCCATTGAGAAGAATAGACTGGGAGTACAGACCAGATCGAAATTTAGCACAGAACACACGTCGGTACCTCGACAAAAACAACATGTTCACAGTTTATTCGACCGGATAAGTTGATAAAAATACAATGTTTTGGAGCTTCCTCTTGTAAATTGTGTATAATATGGAATATGTTGTATATAATGTGATCCGGGGATTCGAAAATTAAGTGGGCCTTTAAGGCTTACACTTTTTGTATTATCATTACACGAATCATTATCAATCATTCACATTATTATATTATATACTTGTTTCACCTCTTATGTTGTTTCTGTTATTTAAATTATTACGCCCTATGGGTGTATACTGCCACGCTGATCTGGCCTTGTCATTGAACTATGGGGATATCTCGCAGAACAACACATTTCGGGTTTCACACGATGCCAGTTATTTTAGGAAATATGATTTAAAATGTACAGTCTATATTGCGTCATTGTTAGACTTTTTGCAGGATGTATGAATGTATTCGCGTATGTATCTTCGCGGATGTCTCATTATTTGCGGCAGTATGTAACTTTTATGACTCCGTTAATTTATTTCGATATTTACGTGTGAACAATGGCTGGGCCACTCTTGAAGATTTTATTTCAGGAACACAATGCATAATGTAACAGTTAACATGGCTGATGAAGTATGTCTCGGTTGGAATGTAGACTAAAGGTCGTATTTGCGAAGTATCGTGTGTGTTTTAATCCCATTAGTAGATTTTTGGTCCTCATTTAGAGGCTTTCTGGTGTGATGAATGAGAAACCTGCAGTGACAATGTTTCCGTAGTTGTAATAATTTGAAGGATTAGTTGTTTTAACGGAATTCTGAGGTGGTACATTAATGAAACCAATATATTTTATATTATGATTTATATATATGCCTAATAATATGATCTTGAGGCCGTTACAATTTCTGACTATGGTTTTCTTGTTCTACCTATGACGGTGAATATTATGCATGAACCGAGAGTGGCAAATCATTGGATAAACAACTGTCAGCTCTCGATGCATCGGTCATATATGTGACCCGCCATATAAAATCCAGTCGGAAGTCGGGATTTTTTTACCCTGTGCCAATGCATTCTCTTATATATGCGAGTCGACCATATGTCGCCTCGCATATATAAGAGAATGCATTGGCCTAACAATTTTTTACAATTTTAATAATTTTTTCTTGTATTCCGTAACAATTTTATAATTTCACCCATACAGAGCCCCAGACAAACATGAGCAGACGACACTCTTCTATATGCTTCTATATATGTGTGGGGCTCCCTGCAGGGTAATGGATGTTTTTCATTTTATGTCCTAAAAATTGTCAGAAACATTTATTTAAAAAAAATGATAAAACATTGTTAGGCCAATGCATTCTCTTATATATGCGAGGCGACCTATGGTCGACTCGCATATATAAGAGAATGCATTGGCACAGGGTAAAAAATCCCGACTTCCAACTGGATTTGATATGGCGTGTCACATATAGTCTATATATGTTAGCAATTTAGCTAAAGTAATTCAAGCTCGTTGTTGTAATAAATATAAGAACACATTTATTTATTTCTCCGTGTTCTTTTTATATTTTTTTTGCATATTTAACCCCCACGAATGACTTGGGTCCTTTAACCCCCACGAATGACTTGGGTCCTTTAACCCCCACGAATGACTTGGGTCCTTTAACACATAGTTTTATTATTCCTGTCGCTGCATTTGCACATTATTTTCTTTTTTTCAGGCGTTGCATTTACTCACCATTTTCGAAAACTTGCTTCCCGCCTTCTCGAGAAGAACGTTTTGGGGTAGAGAGACTATGGTCGCCGTATTCTGCTGCGTCTCGTTCCTGTTCTGCATCGGACATACGACACAGGTATGTTGATACCGTCAATCACACCCATCCACCCCAAAACTTCATCCACCCCGACATCGGACATACGATACAGGTATGTCGATACCCTCAATCACACCATCCACCCCAAAATTTCATTCACCCCGACATCGGACATACGACACAGGTATGTCGATACCCTCATCCACCACCATCCACCCCAACAACTCATCCACCCCGACATAGGACATACGACACAGGTATGTTGATACCCTCATCCACCACCACCTACCCCAACAACTCATCAACCCCGACATCGGACATACGACACAGGTATGTTGATACCCTCATCCACCACCATCCACCCCAACAACTCATCCACCCCGACATAGGACATACGACACAGGTATGTTGATACCCTCATCCACCACCACCTACCCCAAAAACTCATCAACCCCGACATCGGACATACGACACAGGTATGTTGATACCCTCACAGCCACCCCACCCACCCCTACAACTCATCCACACCGACATCGGACATACGACACATGTATGTTGATACCCTCATCCACTCTACCCACCCCAACAACTCATCCACCCCATCCCACCCCAACAACTCATCCACCCGACATCGGACATACGACACAGGTATGTTGATACCATCATCCACCCCAACAACTCATCCACCTCATCCCACCCCAACAACTCATCCACCCCGACATCGGACATACGACACAGGTATGTTGATACCCTCACCCACCCCACCCACCCCTACAACTCATCCACACCGACATCGGACATATGACACAGGTATGTCGATACCCTCATCCACCACCATCCACCCCAACAACTCATCTACCCCGACATAGGACATACGGCACAGGTATGTTGATACCCTCATCCACCACCACCTACCCCAACAACTCATCAACCCCGTCATCGGACATACGACACAGGTATGTTGATACCCTCACCCACCCCACCCACCCCTACAACTCATCCACACCGACATCGGACATACGACACATGTATGTTGATACCCTCATCCACTCTACCCACCCCAACAACTCATCCACCCCATCCCACCCCAACAACTCATCCACCCCGACATCGGACATACGACACAGGTATGTTGATACCATCATCCACCCCAACAACTCATCCACCTCATCCCACCCCAACAACTCATCCACCCGACATCGGACATACGACGCAGGTATGTTGACATCTCACCCCAATCCACCCCGACAACTCATCCACCCCTCCCACCTCAACAACTTTGGTCAAACATTTCAACTGTTGAATAGGTTGAAATTGTTCCCTGATAGTTCACTTTTACAACCATCCTTTAATGTGAAATTTGTTGTTTTGGTCCAATAGTAGAATATCGTTCTACTTTCGGATAAATACTTCGACTGAAATGGCCATCATGTGGACACTTTCCAACCATAGTGAGTGACTGGAAAGGAAAGGTTGATATACCAGTTAAAATTCTAATCTAATGGATGTGTGTAAAAACTATAAGTGGAATTTCCAGGACTTGAGAATTTGGCTTTGTTCAATGGTGTGCAGTTGGAAAATTATATATATGTCTACATTATTTATGATTACAGGATGGCATCTGCGTCTACATGGTTTATGATTACAGGTTGCCATCTACATAATTGTTTATGATTGCAGGTTGACATCTGCATGACTTTTTATGATTACAGGTTGGCACCTACATGATTATTTATGATTACAGGTTGGCATCTGCATGACTTTTTATGATTACAGGTTGGCACCTACATTATTGTTGTTTATGATTACAGGTTGGTATCTACATTATTGTTGTTTATGATTACATGTTGTCATCTACATTACTTTTTATGATTACATGTTGGCACCTACGTGGTTGTTTATGATTACAGGTTGTCATCTACATTATTGTTTATGATTACAGGTTGGTATCTACATTATTGTTGTTTATGATTACAGGTTGTCATCTACATCTACATTATTGTTGTTTATGATTACAGGTTGGTATCTACATAATCGTTGTTTATGATTAATTACAGGTTGGTATCTACATTATTGTTGTTTATGATTACAGGTTGCCGTCTACATTATTGTTGTTTATGATTACAGGTTGGTATCTACATTATTGTTGTTTATTATTACAGGTTGGTATCTACATTATTGTTGTTTATGATTACAGGTTGCCATCTACAGTATTGTTGTTTATGATTACAGGTTGGTATCTACATTATTGTTGTTTATGATTACAGGTTGGTATCTACATTATTGTTGTTTATGATTACAGGTTGGTATCTACATTGTTGTTGTTTATGATTACAGGTTGCCATCTACATTATTGTTGTTTATGATTACAGGTTGCCATCTACATTATTGTTGTTTATGATTACAGGTTGCCATCTACATTATTGTTGTTTATGATTACAGATTGGTATCTACATTATTGTTGTTTATGATTACAGGTTGGTATCTACATTATTGTTGTTTATGATTACAGGTTGGTATCTACATTGTTGTTTATGATTACAGGTTGGTATCTACATTATTGTTTTTTATGATTATAGGTTGTCATCTATATTATTGTTGTTTATGATTACAGGTTGGTATCTACATTATTGTTGTTTATGATTACAGGTTGTCATCTATATTATTGTTGTTTATGATTACAGGTTGGTATCTACATTATTGTTGTTTATGATTACAGGTTGGTATCTACATTATTGTTGTTTATGATTACAGGTTGGTATCTACATTATTGTTGTTTATGATTGCAGGTTGATATCTACATTATTGTTGTTTATGATTACTGGTTGGTATCTACATTATTGTTGTTTATGATTATAGGTTGTCATCTACATTATTGTTGTTTATGATTACATGTTGGTATCTACATTATTGTTGTTTATGATTACAGGTTGGTATCTACATTATTGTTGTTTATGATTACAGGTTGGTATCTACATTGTTGTTTATGATTACAGGTTGGAATCTACATTATTATTGTTTATGATTACAGGTTGGTATCTACATCTACATGATTGTGTATGATTACGCCGATCGTCTGCTTTTCACACTGATTGTGCTGAGCGCTGTTCCATTTATAACTGGATACGGTGAGTGTACATTTTAAAGATGTATTCATGGATTCAAACCTCAATTTACATGTTCTAATTAATTGTTATATTGAAAATAATGTTAACAACCAAATATTATACTCAAATAAGACTTATAAATACCAAACAATACCATTTCTTAATCAAAATGTTCTATTCATTGGTGGGAAAGGTTCAGATAATAAATTCATCAAATGGCATATGGCCGTTTGTTGAACTTGTTATCTGAATATTTCCTAAGGCAACTACTCATCAATGAGTATTTAGTATAGAAAGGGTTGACCAGTATATGGAATCTCCCATTCCGTTCTAAAGGTATTCATTGGAATGCTATATTCTTCATGTCTAGGGTTGTTCTGTTAATATATCAGACGAAAGACAGAGACGCGCCCTTTATATTGCAATTCATCTGTAATATGTGTGTATGTTCTAAAATGGGTTGGATGTGCCATTGCTATGACTATGTCTATGCATGGCTAATTGTCATAAAAGGCCAGTGCTATGACTTTCCATGCTCGGTCAATTGTCTGACAAGATAACTGCCATGACTATACATACCTGGCCGATTGTTTTACGAGGTAACTGCAATGACTTCTATGCATGGCCACTGCCATGACTGTAATGTGTGGCTGATTGTCTGTAATGTAACTGCAATTACTTCTATGCGTGGCCGATTGTCTTATAAGGCCACTGCAGTGACTGTTAACGTATAGCCGATTGTCTGTAATGTAACTGCAATGACTTCTATGCGTGACCGATTGTCTTATAAGGCCACTGTAATGACTGTTAATTTATAGCCGATTGTCTGACAAGGCCACTGCCATCATGACTGTCTATATGCATGGCCGATTTTCTGACCAGGCTACTGCCATCATGGTAGATTGTCTGATAAGGCCACTGTCATGACTGTAATGTATGGCCGATTGTCTGACAAGGTAACTGCAATGACTTCTATGCATGGCCGATTGTCTGATAAGGCCACTGCCATGACTGTAATGTATGGCCGATTGACTATACATACCTGGCCGATTGTCTTACAAGGTAACTGCAATGACTTCTATGCATGGCCGATTGTCTGATAAGACCACTGACATGACTGTAATGTATGGCCGATTGTCTGACAAGGTAACTGCGATGACTTCTATGCATGTTCGATTGTCTGATAAGGCCACTGCCATGACTGTAATGTGTGGCCGATTGTCTGTAATGTAACTGCAATTACTTCTATGCGTGGCCGATTGTCTCATAAGGCCACTGCAATGACTTAAGTTATAGCCGAGTGTCTGACAAGGCCACTGCCATCATGACTGTCTATATGCATGGCCGATTTTCTGACAAGGCTACTGCTATGCATGGTAGATTGTCTGATAAGGCCACTGCCATGACTGTAATGTATGGCCGATTGTCTGACAAGGTAACTGCAATGACTTCTATGCATGGCCGATTGTCTGATAAGGCCACTGCCATGACTGTAATGTATGGCCGATTGTCTGACAAGGTAACTGCAATGACTTGTATGCATGGCCGATTGTCTGATAAGGCCACTGCCATGACTGTAATGTATGGCCGATTGTCTGACAAGGTAACTGCAATGACTTCTATGCATGGCCGATTGTCTGACAAGGCCACTGCCATGAATAATGTATGGCCGATTGTCTGACAATTTAACTGCAATGACTTCTATGCATGGCCGATTGTCTGATAAGGCCACTGCCATGACTGTAATGTATCGCCGATTGTCTGACAAGGTAACTGCAATGACTTCTATGCATGGCCGATTGTCTGATAAGGCCAATGCCATGACTGTGTTATATGGCCGATTATCTGCCAATCTTCAATACCTGTATTGAATTCACAATCGAGCACATCATACCACCCCGGTTTAAGTGGTGCTGCTATTTTGCTATGATGCTGATGGGTCTTGTTTAATTACAATATATGATGCTGTGTGACAAACCTATACTGTTCAGAAAGATACCGTTTTTTTTGTGGAAAGTTATCATTGCCACGGCATTTGGCTAATCTGAATGAAGGGTGGAAAAGTAAGTATATTTATAAAACATTCAAAAACATATTTATTGTAAAAACGATGACACATTTTGTTGATGCAGACCGGAAAGAATTAAAATGGCTATTTCTATCATTTTTTTTTCAAACACACGAGCAGCTATGATTAGAATATTAAATCGCTCGTTTTGGACAAACACCGCAAAATGATAACCTTAGAAAAAATAACGGCACGTTTTAACAGCATCAGTTTGCCCTAGCAGCGTCATAGTAATTCAGCAAGACCCACCAACATCATGGCAAATAAGCAGGGCACTAAGCTAGGGATGTATACATGGGTTCACTTGAATATTTCAGAAGAATGTTTTACACACGCACACTGTTCTTTGTGCAGACCGGGAGTCTTTACACAGCAAACATACATTTGGTTTTATATACTCTCAATAGCGGAGCTAATAATGTAGCTTCTTCGTAACCATAGAGCCACGATGTCATTCGTTGTAAGTGTAGAACCTAGCACAGAACCAATTGGTTCGTTAAACTTTACTATAGAACCAAACAAAGAACCATTTGGTTCAACCCGGAACCTGATTAGTTGAACCTAATTATTCGCAGAGCTTTTAAGAACCATATTGTTCCGGTTCGAAGAAGAAAATTCTACCAGAATGGTTCTGCAGTAAGAACCAAACGCGAAGAAACGATTTTGTTCCTTGTCAAGAAATTGTTCAACAAAAGAGAAACGAGTGCACGGTTTTCAAGCATTTTCAACGACTCGGCCAGTTCTGCTTCGCTAGGAAACGGCCGAGTCGTAAAGAGAAACGAGTGCACGGTTTTCAACGACTCGGCCAGTTCTGCTTCGCTAGGAAACGGCCGAGTCGTTGAGACTATGTTTTCTTGTAGTGAACAAGCCTTGAAATAGCGTGTATGTCATTTGCAGAATGAGGTCCCCAGAGCCGGGGTGAATTTAGTGATGCTACCCCGCATAGCGGGCTAATATCACCAAATTCACCCTCTGTGGACCTCATTCTCAGAGGGTGAATTTGGTGATGCTAGCCCGTTATGCGGGGTAGCATCACTAAATTCACCCTCTGTGGACCTCATTCTGCAAATGACAGACACACTATTTCAAGGCTTGGTAGTGAAAAGTACACATCTTCTAAAAGTGGAGGTATGTATAATGTACATTACCCGAACGCCATGCAGCACCCTCTCCGTTATCACTGCGATAGATCACTGTCCGAAGGATGGAACTTTGCGGACCGATACATCTATGTTTACGTATCGTCGGAACTATATTTAGTCACCTATTATCTTATTTTGACCACCACAAGTTTGCACTAATGGTAATTGTTTGTGTATTGATAACAACAATATGAAATGAGCCAGACATAGACAATTGAAATCATAAAACATAAGAACTAAGATCATGTCAGAAATTATTACCAAATGTCCTTGTGGCAGTGGTATCTCAGCGGAGCGATGGGAGATAACTCTGTCTGAAGTTTGTACATTATACTATGTACTCATTCCCATGTATGCACCTTTCACGATATCTCACAAAGTTACAAACCCTGCAATATATCCACTCAACTTGGTGATAATGACTTCTTCTGTGATATTTTGGCTTGCATCGTTGTGATTTCGTTTTCAGTGCGACAGAACACAGTGTACATTCCGATGGAACGCCTCGGTATGGGAGTATGGTACGGCATCGCCTGTCTCGTTTCCGCGGTATGTATAATATTCAATTCAATTCAATTTAATAGTAACTCTGGTCATCATAAAAGACATTACAGAGACAATACATATGACACAATTACGTTTCATCAATACATGTACATGTATACATACACAGCAAATCATTATGATAAATATTATAATACATCGATGTCGCGTTTAATGGATGTATACTGTATACTTGTTTACTCATCATAATCAGATAATATATTTACCAATATATGGTCTATGGTGTGTATCAACGAATTTATATGTACTTATATACATGTGTGTACTCGAGCACCTACAAATGTGAACGCGCACACATGCGCATAAGCCTCAGCAGTTTCTGAAACTTTCCAAAATCTTTTTAATAAATATCGAAAGTTTTTTTTGTTTTGCGCTCGCTATTTTGATTGAATAATTGGTTCAACTTCAAAGTGTTTGGTCTATTGAAATAGTATGGTTTGGTGTATCTTACTCTCAAACCCTTAAATTTTTCACACATCAAGATAACGTGGAATTCATATCCTAACTCTGCATTACATAATGTGCACTTTCTTTCCGAGTAGTCTCGATGTGTCCATGATCCTTCTTCGATTGGTAATTTATTATTTCTTGTCCGGAATCTCATGAGAGCGCGTATCATATATGTATATATCGCTGAATGACAAATATAGTTCGCGATTGAATTTGATATAGTAACTGTCGTACCTGGTCGTAATAATAAAGGTGTCAAATCCTATCAGGGACGTAACGACATATGAGGGGGTGTCCCACACCTCCCCTACTTTGGTAAAAAAAATCCAAAGGTTGTAGGTTTCATGCCTGACATAAAATTAATTGAAAACTTCTGCCCATAAATAGGTGGATATTGTTCTGTGCATGTTATAATTAATATTTTCCTATCATCTCTAAAATATTTGGACTAAAATGGTCATCAGTTGGAGACCTTCCAACCATATATAGGACCGTGATAGGTTGGAAATGTTCAACTTTTGGAAATTTTGAGGTACCATTTGTAAACTTCTAACAAAATGCTATTTTTTTGCCGACTTGGAATTTTTTTGTCTGGTTCAAGGGGCTACATTTGGAAATTCAAAGTTGGACACGATTCGACACCAAGTTACCCACAAATCCAAACGTCATTGTTGGTTAAAAATACGTAAACGCAGTACCCGTAATACAACACAAGCCTTTCATGTTTGGAATATGATAATGTGATATATAACATGGACGCGTTGCTATGGTGATTTTGCTATAGCTAGAAGCCATTACTTTGGTTTTTCTAAACGTTTGTATTATTTTCAAGCCTTGTCAATAATTTATTCCCGTTGCAGGCACTATTGATTTACCATTTTGCTGTTTACGTGTATCCCAACGCTCTGATGTTGTTTGACAAATCGTGGGTTCGATACGTCGGTTGGTGCGTGGCTGGCTGCCCTGTTTTGCTCGGAGTCATACCAGGTGCTGTGCACTCTGTGTTCGTGGAGAAAGGAACACTAACCGAGGTCAGTAGATGTAAATGAAGGGTGGAAAAGTCAGTATATTTACAAAACATTAAAAAACATATTTATTGTAAAAAATGGCACCTTTGGTTGATGCAAACCGAAAAGATTTAAAATGGCTATTTCTATCATTTTTTTTGCAAACACACGAGCAACTATGATTAGAATATTTAATATATTAATGTTCATGAATATCGCATACAGACACATCGGTCGTATTGGACACACACCGCAAAATGATAACTTTAGAAAAAATAACGGCAAGTTTTAACAGCATCAGTTTGCCATAGCAGCATCATAGTAATTCAGCAGGACCCACAAACATCATGGCAAATAAGCGGGGCCACTAAGCCAGGGATGTACACATGGGTTCACTTGAATATTATAGAAGAATGTTTTACACATACACAATCATAATGAGAAGGACATCATAATATGAAATCTCATTATTAGCGAATCCATTATAAATTGTCAGTCCAAACAGTCTGGTTAAAACTAGACCATGTTTCAGTTCAATCAACTTACGGTCTTCGCACTACCATGGAATAAATTAGTTCAACATGTGGAATCGCGCCAATGAAATTATTTGCGCATCGAAGAATATGTTGCTCGACCAATCATTAGTTTCCTGCAAAACAAATAATTATTCACAGTTTGTCACTTATTCACAAGCTCCGCCCAATGGTTCTAAAAATAAGTGTTAGACTCTCCAGACTGAGTGTTGACTGTACTGAAACTTTGGTATAGTTTTAACGAGACTGCTTATCGAATATGCTTTGATATTGCATATATGAAAAACTAGAAACGTCTGTGAAATAATAGAGAGTGGGCGTCACTCCACTTTCAAACTGCCACGTATAAAACTTCAAACGACTAGGTAATGTAGCAAATCGATATTTAGATTCTCGATCAGATGATTCAGTTTCCACAATGACGAGTCTATAAAAGTCGCAGATATGACCACATGTTAATCGGGTGAAGGTCTACTCAAGTGAAAACAAAACAAAGTGTCATGTGCAAAACAAAATTATGACACATCTTTGCATGTCGCGTGTCGTAATGGTGCTCCGTATGAACAGTTTAACCGGATAACGACTGTTCCGTTTTGATACTTGAGCGTATATATATATAGTGTTTCACACCACTTTATGCAAGTTATTTCATTCTTTTCTGATACAGAGATTGAAAAAGGTCGTGAAGACGGACAATACACCAGAAGATGACGATTACGACGATTACGATGCGTATGATTCAGTTGATACCGGCAACACGGTGGTGCCGAAAGCACCTCACATCGGAAATGACGTAACAGAGGAAGAGGAGGATCTTAAGCCGGTAGTGGAGGTCACATATACAACAGGAGAGAGTGGTGAGATAGCGGAAGTGTGATGACGTCACCATAATCAAAATAAACAGAAATACCAATCTCAACGCCTCGGCTATTTCCGCTTTCACATGGAAATAACCTCTCCCATAAATATATACACCATATCTGCAGGAATATTTCAGTCACGTGATCAAATGCATACTACCGGGAAATACGTATGTTAAGTGAGATACTCGTCCGTTAAATTTGAACTGATTATTGCTATTTTTACTGTGCATGGTACAGTTTGGTACAGTCATGCTCTGAATAAATTCTGCTCCATTCACATATATATGCGTCAACGAGTCAAGCCCATCGCCTTAATACCAGGGCTGTGTATTGTAGCATAGCGCGAATATGGTTTCTATTTATGGAAGAGCTTATTTCCGAGCGAAACGGAAATGGCCGAGTCGTTGAGAATGCAGAAATACAAACCAGTCAGTGTCGCAAATAGGGTCTAGTTACGAATCAGACGACTTGTTCTATTGGGACAAGGACCAGTCTAAATGCGCGAAATTCGGAAACAACAGTTACTGTCTAAGTGTCTACTTAGTCTACAGAAAACTGTAGCCTAAAAGTATATTTTAATAAGATATTCATATCTCAAAGTTCATACAAATTCATTGTGAAGGAACATCACTATCTAAGCTGACGTCTGCCATTGTTATGGTGATTATCATGTGTTTATTAACGCGCATCCAATACCTCATTATGGCCACACGTTTCAAACATTGTAACCTAACGTATAGTAACTTGGCCGTATTTACGTCAGTGCTGTGGGGTTGGGAACTAGGGGCGACTCGTGCCGTCAGGGGCAGCCTTCAAAAATCCCCTTCAACAATTGTTCCTACAAAAACCTGGATCCTCAATACCTCTCGCGACACCAGTTTAGAAATTCCCCAAATTATTTTCACATCCAAGCCCTTTTCCCCCAAATAATTAAAACGGCGCTACCATTTCCCTTATATAATATAACCACCTAAATTTGGGAAAGGGGTAATAGAATATTCTTTACCCAGTCCTTCGATTTACAATCCTAACTACGCCACTGAAACCTGATCGAGTATATTTTTGTAGAATCACCAATCAGATCAAAAGTGGAATATGGTAATAAAATACTAAATATGAATATGATACAATGATCCTATACATTATATGTTGTTGTAGCTTGAATCCGGGGAGTAATCTTTAAGCCAAATGATGGGATATTTATGTAGATTACTCTCGCTTAGCCGCATGGGAGTCTGAGGTCAGTATGACACATAGAGCTATATAAAAAGCGGTGAATTGTTTGAGATCTAATGTTCTATGTTCTGCGTCATACCGCGTCATGGGATAGCGCCAGCCACAATAAGAAATAGTGAGATTTACTGTGGTTGACATTTTCATTGGTTTCAGACACCAGAGAGAGAGACTGTTGGATTAAATGACAACAGAAGTCCACGAATAAGGCCATCTAAATTAATTAATTGTTTCTCATGCAATTTATTTTCAGATCAGTGAAGGGGGGGGGGGTATGTTTATTCACAAGTATTACGATTGGTGATTTGAATATGCTTACGTGTAAAGCCGAAATTAATATCCTAGAGTTTTATATTGATTTTCTAAAAACCCAAAACAAACAAGTTATAAAAAAAAGTTTCAATTCACTTCCACGTGAGATGATAGACTGACGTTTGGAAGAATATACAGCCAACGTCCCTGTGACAAATCATCTCATCAGTAAGGGCAAAACATTGTATTTTCAACATATTCGATGTAATAAACTGTGAACATGTTGTTTTTGTTGAGTTACCGACGTCAGTTCTATGTTCAAGTTTCTGCACAAAGTCTATTATTTTCAATGGAAGGGGAATAACTCTATATATTGTGATACACAGTTACCCCCCTTCCATTGAAAATAAAACTATAGTTTGAATTTTGTTGCATTCTGTGAGCTATAACGGGGGAAAACTATTTTATGGTTTTATAATATTGTAATCATATTTCATGGCATAGTTTGTAATTAAAACCGTATAACAAGGCACTATAAAAAATATTCGGTGACTCGAAAATTAAGTGGGCCTTTAAAGGTACTCAATCCGATTAAGCACCCCTAAATTACTATTTCTTTGGCTTCGGGGTAAAAAATATTTGATTCGAGTCGAGGAATCCACCCTTCAAAGCTCAGAGTGATCAGATATCGAATTTTGAAATTTGTTAATTTTTGGAGATGTGGTCCACTTCCACGTGCTCAAACGGACAAATTACGGACAAATTGCGGGTGTAAGATGGATAACTCTAAAATCAAGTAGTTATTTTGTTAATAGTAACCACTTGATTTTCGTGTTATCCATCTTACAACCGCAATTTGTCCGTAATTTGTCCGTTTGAGCATGTGGTAGTGGACCACATCTCCAAAAATTAACAAATTTCAAATATCGATATCTGATCACTCTGAGCTTTGAAGGGTGGGTTCCTCGACTCGAATCAAATATTGTTTACCCCCGAAGCCAAAGAAATAGTAATTTAGGGGTGCTTAATCGGATTGCGTACCTTTAAGTGACTTTGAACTAAATAACTGACAGGGTTACCATATAGACTTCACTGGTTCCTGGAGTCAGGTATTATACATGTCAATGTATCATTCTAAGTCTATTATATCGAGGCCAGTACACTTGTTTAGCTTTTCATAACTTTGAACCATGCAACCGTGATAATGCAAAAGTTAGCCGTGGAATTTCGTTTGCACATATTGCTTACAATAAAAGAGATTAAAGCGGCTATAAAAACCAGTGAGGGATTGCTTGAGAAACAAATAATAAAAACAATTATGGCCTAAGCTAACGTTGTATTTTGTATATTTGTGTCACAGTCAGTTTGAATATCAACTGAACTGAATTATATAATTCCCTTCGGTATTGCATTTTACTGCAGAACAGTATCCCCTATAAATCCTACACATGTTGTTTATTTGTATATTAGGGTACGTTCATACACTGGCAAGTTTGCACGGCATGTTCAGCATGGCATTTCATCATAGAAAACCACATGGTGTCATAATTTGAAAGTAAACGTGCATATAATATGCATCTTTACCAAAGCTAGCGACATGAGAACTAAAAGTTCTGTAGTTCCACTTGTAACGGCGCTATTGACATTTGCCTTCAAATACCTGTATGATTGATTATTGCGAGATAACTGCACTATATTTACGAGCAACTTCCGGTAGCATGGCTACAGGTGTAACTACGGGAGGATTTTACTTCGCATGTAGTTAGGTGTGGTACAGATGCATTTTATATGCTTGTTTCCATTCATATTCTGGCACCATATCGTTTTCTACGACGAAATGCCTGCGAACCATACTGTGCAAACTTGCCAGTGTATGAACGTATATATATACCCTTAGCAAAAGCATATAGCACCTGATAGAATGTATGTGAATAAACGGATGGTTGTGGAGATGTGAATCTCTGGATAACATTGGTAACTGGGTATGTTGATAGCGATCGATATGGCGATAGTGCCACCGGGGGGGGGGGTCTGAAGTTTGTCTCCGGTCTTGTTTAGAAAATACTATAAATTGCGAAATAGCCGAACAATTGATTTCATCTTAGAACCGACCATTCGGTTAGCAGCAGGTTCACGATGCTCTCCATGCATATACTGTTTTCAAACAAGAATTATACGTTAAAGGGGTACTGTACGACATTTTCATTAAATTTCCGGTGACAACAACGATCTAATATCGATAATATATAGAAACATAAGTAATTTGAGTCGAAGATGTATTCTGTAAACGCTCAGGTTAATAGGCTATCTTAAAATTTAATAATTTAAAAGTTAATAATTTGATATAAATTGAATTTATGACTGGAGCCATAAAATGGCGTCAATTAAATTACGAATTACCGTAATCAAAAATAGTAATTGAGGGATACTGGATTTTTAAACCGATCGCACACACGATTGCTTAAAATATTATGATGATACGGGGATAACACTCAAGCCACTCACTGACTAGCGACGATACAATAACTTAAATGATTATATGGGACTAGTATGCATATAATATAACTTTTATTTGATTCATTTGGTTGAAAACTTTACAAAAATTACTCGACAACGACAATTTGTATTTTTGCATTCCGGTAAATTTGTCATCCGTAACATGACTTCGTACTCAACAGACTTTCAAATAATGGAAAAATTGTTACCTTATTCTCCGACTCGGAGACTATAGAAACCAACAACAACATTTGGCGTACAGTACCCCTTTAAAGGTACACCACCAACAACATTTCTTCAAAAGACGCTTTAAATAGTTATCAGAATCGATTTAATTACCAAAATATAATGCTAACCACTGTCAACTCTAGTATAAAATTTTCCAAAACATGTTATATATCTATATTTTGTTCAGCGCAATTTGGTATCGAGAGTATTGCTAGGCCGCCAAATAGTCCAGGTGGTGAAAAATAAAAGATTTCCAAAATCGATCTATATGTGAGCTTTTGTGGGTGGATTCCTCGATTCGGATCAAGAATGTTTTACCCCCGAAGCCAAAGAAATAGTAATATAGAGCATTAATTCGGTTTGTGTATCTTATTAAAACTAGATTGTTAACCCTTTACCCAACAGAAGGGCCCTGTGCCAATGCATTCTCTTATATATGCGAGTCGACCATAGGTCGCCTCGCATATATAAGAGAATGCATTGGCTTAACACATTAAAAATTATAAAATTGTTAAAGAATGTAAGAAAAAATGGTAAAAAGTGTTAAAAAAAGATTATTTTTAGGCCAATGCATTCTCTTATTTATGCGAGGCGACCTATGGTCGACTCGCATATATAAGAGAATGCATTGGCACATGGCATAACTGTAACTATCACAATGTGGTCAAGGAGCCGGTTCCAATGATATCCATATTTGTATGGTTCTATTGAGACAGACCGAAGATATTTTAGGCTGTTGAAGCTTTATTTGGGCGGTTTTGGCCGGTTTGTTGGGTAAAGGGTTAATGTCAGCAGTTTGTGTGGTGCAACAGGGTCATGAATTACAGAAACGATGAATCCTTTCTCTGTCACATTGATTTAGTTTTCTATGATAACACGGTGGGGAATCACGTGGTTTCGAGGTTGGTGAGTACCACGCATTCAAACTGTGCAAACGCACAAAAACATAATATACGAGGCACTGACACAAAACAGAGCAGTTTGACTGTTACGAGCATATGCTAGTTTATTGTTGAAACAAGTTGATACCTTATTTGTTCAGAAATATACTTAGTGGTTTTTCTATAACATTTTGACCAAAGTTGCTAGTCGGAGGTGCGTGGAATACACCTGTCCATATATACATCTTGGAGAATCCTTCGACTGTGGTCAGAATGTTAGAGTAAACAAATGCGAATTTGGACATAAATGAGGTATCAGCTTCTTTGAAAAATAGTATAGCATCTGCTCGTATCTGTGAAAACAATATCTAATATATCATATCTTAACCCTTTACCCAACATAACGGCCCTGTGCCAATGCATTCTCTTATATATGCGAGTCGACCATAGGTCGCCTCGCATATATAAGAGAATGCATTGGCTTAACACATTACAAATTATAAAATTGTTAAAGAATGTAAGAAAAAATGGTAAAAAGTGTTAAAAAAAAGATATTTTTTAGGCCAATGCATTCTCTTATATATGCGAGGCGACCTATGGTCGACTCGCATATATAAGAGAATGCATTGGCACAGGGCATAACTGTAACTATCACAATGTGGTCAAGGAGCCGGTTCCAATGATATCCATATTTGTATGGTTCTATTGAGACATACCGAAGATATTTTAGGCTGTTGAAGCTATATTTGGCCGGTTTTGGCCGGTTTGTTGGGTAAAGGGTTAACTCGCTTCTGGTCGCGTTTTAGATCGCCTCGGCCATTTTGAATGCGTGATACTCACCAACTCGAAACCACGTGATTCCCCACCGTAGATAACCTAATGATCCCGAAAATTACCGATTTTACCACACTTCTTATATACTGGTATCAACTATCAGATTGGTTGGGAAATATGATAGCAAGAAAGAAGTAATTATTCTAGGCGTTCGTGTAGTTTCGGTTTACTCTTATTCACGGTAGGGAATCACGTGGTTTCGAGGTTGGTGAGTACCACGCATTCAAAATGGCAGAGGCAAGTGCAAACGCACAAAAACATAATATATGAGGAACTGACACAAAGAATAGCATTTTTACTGTTAACCCTTTACCCAACAGAACGGCCCTGTGCCAATGCATTCTCTTATATATGCGAGTCGACCATAGGTCGCCTCGCATATATAAGAGAATGCATTGGCTTAACACATTAAAAATTATAAAATGTAAGAAAAAATGGTAAAAAGTGTTAAAAAAAGATTTGTTTCAGGCCAATGCATTCTCTTATATATGCGAGGCGACCTATGGTCGACTCGCATATATAAGAGAATGCATTGGCACAGGGCATAACTGTAACTATCACAATGTGGTCAAGGAGCCGGTTCCAATGATATCCATATTTGTAAAGAGCATATGCTAGTTCATTTTAAAAACAAATTGATACCTTATTTGTTCGGAAATACTCAGTAGTTCTCTATAACATTCCGACCAAAGTTGCCAGTTTGGGGGTTCGTGGAATACACCAGTCCATACATCTAGGAGAATCCTTCGATTGACAACTTTGGTCAGAATATTATACCAAACAACTGTGAGTTTGGACACAAATAAGGTATCAGCTTGTTTGAAAAATAGTATAGCATATGCTCGCAGCTGCCAAAATACTATGCAATATATGATTATCCTAGTTTATTTACCTTTTTCCTCATTTCTGGCCGCGTTTGCGCTCGCCTCGGCCATTTTGAATTCGTGATACTCATCAACTCGAAACCACGTGGTTCCCCACCGTGTTATTATCTGAATGGAATATAAGCGCAATTGGCAAACTCAGATGACCGCTATCGACATATCCGGTTAACTGGGTTTAGATAAACTTATAGATATATATAATACTTTTCATCGCATGAGATCGAATGTTCATATATATATACAGAATATTGAGTGTTTCCACAAAAATAGTGTTGTTTTTTATAATATCATCATCAGTGTATACAATGCATTTATTATTTATCGTTCAATAAACAATTTATCTAATATGTGTGTCTCCCGTAATGTTCGTGAAATGAAGTACTTCTTTCTGCATGGAATCTTCCAACACAATGGCAATGATTTGTTGCAATGATTTATTCTCATGACACATGACAGATGCGTATGGAGATTAACATAACTTATATACAAAAATTGGTAACAAGTATATATATATATACAATATGTACGAATGTATGGCGGCATTGGAGATCATGTAGTTACGATTAGAATATTATATGTACTCGTTCGAAATGTTTAATACGTATCAAATACTAAATAGTTCAGATGGTATATGTCAACCAGGCGGATTTTCGTCGAACCTCTTAAAAATGGTATGTATAAATTTGCATAGACGCCGTATTTGGCATGGGTTTTGTACATTGAGAAGTTCATCCATTGTTGTAATGTTTGGTCTATTCAGGTATTCTTTTGATATATGACATTTTCTCTCGCGCTCAAGCGCTTCACATTCAAATAGGTAATGGAATTCGTCTCCTAGTCTGTTATATCTACATAGCGGGCATGTTCGTTCCCTTAGATCTGTACCATTCCAGCGACCGGTTTCCACTGGCAAATGGTGATTTGATGTTCTAAATTTACATAATATCGTTCTATTAAATTCATTTGGAGTGTCTAGATAGCTTTCATATGAGATATCATGTTTGAATATCTGATATATTTTCCCCCGGCTAGATTTTTGCAGATCTGCTTCCCAGTTCGATCTGAATTTGCTAATCAGACTACATTTCACGTACTCGATAAGTTGGTCTACATTTGTCGCAATGTCGCTATCAAATATATGAGCTTGGGAGCATGACTCTAAGGTGTGACGAATGGAACTCAGCCAACTGATGTGATTTGAATCGTCTGATAACGTGCGTGATAACTGATATAGTACTTTAGAATATCGCTTTTCATCCATGTTAACTACTCTACACCAATATTTAATCATTCGTGTTTTAATTAAAAGTTCTAATGGCATTCGGCCAGTTTCTGCATAAACCATGTAGTCAGCCGTCGAAGGTTTTAGTCGCAATAAGTGCTTCATAAATTGTCGGTGAACATTCTCAATAATAGCACAATTTTCATGGCCCCACACCTCGCACCCATAGAGGAGTACTGGCACTACTTGTGCATCAAATAATTCGAATTGGTTTTTTATACTCAAGCAGTGTTTACGGGCTTTCGATATAACAGAGTACATTGCTTTCATGCCTTTAGAAGCCAAATTTTTCTTGGCTTCTCCAAATTTTCCCGTCTTCGAGAGAATAATTCCGAGATAATTGAAGTTTTTAACCACTTCGATACTTTTACCATCGAGTTTAAATTGTGCGATCCAACATAGCTAACATTTTATAACTCGGGACGAAACTAGAAATTTGTCGGAATAATTTGACTTTCGTGCATTTATTTACAGATTTCCAAGTCACAAAAACATTTCTGAGATTCATTCTGCACGTCTGACATGCAGGCGGGCGACATGCAAAAGGTTGGAATTGTTCTGGAAACGATCTGATGGTTGTATTGTTCGTAATGTTCCATCAGCTGTCCCGAGATAGCACCAGCCATTGAGATCTGATGTAAGGCGATTAATTGGATCGCAGAAACTTAACCGATGTCGTCTGCAGCTGAGTCGTTATTTCGGGAGAATCCAGATTCAGATTACGGATTACACTCCATATAACCTACAATGTGGTTCGGAAAACGAACAGACCAGAATCGATAAACGAAATCGTTATTTCTTCGTATACAATCCAGATTCTGGACATTCATAATATAAACAAACCGAGATTTCCCCACCTCGGAGTTTAAAAGCACAATAAAACATAAGAATCCGTCCCTTTGGGGACAAATTATTGCATAATATAAATGATCCTATAAAATATTTTCAAATACGGAGATAAATTAGTGCTGAGTACGAGTGTAAACGGGGAGAATTTTACTGAAATTAGCCAAATAATAATGTTATTGATAGTAACGCTGGGGAGTACTTCGGTTGTCTCAATTTCATTGTAAATGTCCATCATGTTCATTTCATAATTACATCCATAAAATACCTCCCCAACGCATGTCGATTTCACATTCGGCGGATAACGTCATCACTGAATTCAGGTAAACCCGGATATGACCCCTGCTTTGTTCGTAATTATATGTTCCTTATTGTTCAAGAAATAGTAGAATTATATGATATATATATATACATAGATTATCAGATACACGTATGTACTATCTAGTGTCAAAACAATTCCATATTTAAAATGTTTTGTTTCGTTAAATGCGTTCGTTTCGCACAGTAATCTCTGTAATGCCGAAGTGGCCAAAGTGTTGTGTATTAGTTGGAAAATAAGGCTTTGAGGTACCGGTACATGTAGCTAATGTAATGGACATGTGATTGCATGTGAGTCGCATCTCACAATCACATACACAAATGTAAAGCTTATTCTATGATCGCAGGACTATAATCGAAAGATCAGTCAATTTATTTGATTGAATACACACACGTACACGTTCTAGTGAGTGGCCAGAGTGTTCCCATGATGGACGGGAGGGGGTCCACCTTCAAATGTTCAACGGCACCACCACCCCCCCCCCCCCCCCCCCCCCCCTTTGATCCAAACATCAAGTTCCCAGGTTCTCAGAATTCCATTTGGAAATATCCAACCTGACACACCCTAAGAGTTGGAAAATTACCAACAAATGACCATTGTATACACTAATTCTGGTTGGAAACTCAAACAATGAGAACAATTCCAACCTATATCTGGTGTCAAATGTCCAGCTAGTATTGTGTCAGGCATGAAATTTCCAACTGTTAGTAATTTACCAAATGGGGGATATATAGACACCCAACCAACCCCTGTTGTTTCACCCCTGTAGAACTGACAAGTTTCGTGTCTTCTCCACAATGTCTTCGGAATTTGATTTAGGAGAGCTGTTAGAAAATCTTGCCCTCATCAATAAACAAACTTTAACTTGAAAAAGATACGCGATTGGGTGCGGATTGGCAGCTAATTATAGGGGCAATGTATATGCAAATAGAAGAATTGCATGACTTCCACAACAACCATGAACATTATAGATATAAGATGATACAAATGAATACATGTGTCAAATACATTATCCATGTTTGACGCTGGGAGAACATTAAACATGGTATCGGCGACCACGTGGATTTCAAAATCTGACCTAGAATCCGCGTAATGGGGATTTAGCCCCGCCCCCGTAATCAGTTTCGGATTCTGAATCTGGATTCTCCCACGAAATAACGACTCTGCGCCAACATTGAGCTGCTACTCAGTAATTTCACGGAAGTGGATCCGGATAACCCCGACATGCATTACAGGAAAAGCAAGTTCGCACAGTGCATATACAATCAGCCAATCGGAGCTGAATCGTGTGTGTACACCACACCATGATCATTCTTGTAGCTGTCCGACAATGTTATTCTTCTGTCCCAGTCAGGCCAGAAGCGTTCCTTCATCCGGTCACAATATTCAACAAGGTTGGTCAGCTTCCCTGTGGATAAAACGAAATAACTTTGTTCGTGACTGTGAATCTACGTCAATCATTTTTAAAGGTATAAACTCAATCATATCAGACGGTCCCCATATCATAAAGATATAATAACAAAAACAATTTTTTTTCAAAATACGCTTTAGTTATCAGAATCGATTAATTACAACAAAATAATGTTAACTGTCAACTATGGTATAAAATTTCCCAAAACGCGTTATTTATCAACATTCTGTTCAACGAATATGGCCGTTTTATCACTTGCGTGTCACGAAATTTGGCCGTATTACCACTTGATATTAGAGTTATTCATCTTCATCCGCAATTTTGTGCGAGACCGTCTTTTCTGGGCCACAAATAAGTACACATTTCGATAATTAACAAATTTCAAAAATCGATATCTGATCACTCTGAGCTTTGATGGATGGGTTCCTCGACTCGAATCAAATATTTTACCCCCCCCCCCAAGCCAAAGAAATAGTAATTTGGGAGCGTTAATTCGGATTATGCATCTCTAACTAAATTTTGAATTCTCAATAAATTTTAAACAGACAGCCCTGTGTATCGTATACAGGGTTCAAACTTGCATCACATTTTACGGTTTCGGGCTGTGGATCTATTAACCCTTTCAGTGCCAAGTCCGATTTTTGTATCAACCCATATACCCCGTGCCAATGCATTCTCTTATATATGCGAGTCGACCATAGGTCGCCTCGCATATATAAGAGAATGCATTGGCCTAACAATTTTTTATCATTTGTTATTATTTTTTACAATTTTTTACAATTTTAATAATATTTTCTTATATTCTTTAACTCTTTCAGTGCCAGACTTATTTTGTAGGTTTAGTGCCAGGGAATCTTACGTTTTTCATGGGCATCAAAATTATTACTAGGTGATAGTTTTGAGTTAAAACATGCCCCTAAGGTTTTATCCAGTTTGTTTTTAAATTCGCTATAGTATGCTTAAGCATACCCAAAAAAAATTCAACCCAAAAACAAACAAAAATCTAAAAAAAAACAAAAAACAAAAACAATTTAGGGCCGATTTTATCGGCTCCTCGCACTCTACACACCGTAAATTAGGGCCGATGAGATCAGCCCCTGGCACTGAAAAGGTTATGGGACTTTCGGGCAGAAATCGTTTAGTCACATGAGTCCTGCTCGTAAAGCCAGAATAAATGAGCAGGTTGGACTTGGACCAGCAAACTGTATTGTAGGCTATGAAAACCAACATATGACAATGTATAAGTGCAAATTTAACTATGGTACATGATTTGGAGGTCTAGGCTGGGGAATTGGGGCCATCTCGGTGGTCGTACGACCAATGTGTAAATATGTTCGTTTCTACTTTACTGTTTTATATATGTTTTTGTAATGCTATTCGTGTAACTCTTCATATGATGGAGGATAGAAATATATATATATAAAATATATAATTTATGGCTGTAATATCAAAGATATCAAAGATCCTGAAACGCTTCTATCAATTAATAACTGATTTTATTTAGAATAACTTGTAAATTATATAAATTTGGGACATTTATGGCTCGCGTTCGTTCGGAGCATACCATGCGGGATAACTCTATCTACAATTCTATAAAAAAATAGTAACGAAAAAATGTCCGATTTGATTATCGCATTATATATAAGAAAATATCGATATAAAATAAATATTTAATCTATAGACGAGTTTCCGGACGGGTGTCTTCGATTCATATTTATTATCCAATAATATATAAAACGTATTTAGGAAGAGATAGAACATCTTTAAATTAAGTTTAAAGCTAAATTCCGTACCATACACTGTATACGACCAATTATCTGATAAAACTAGCTTGTGGGTCAGTTATGAGAGCATATACCATATAATTAGATCGATTAAAGGTCCACAAGGGTGACAAGCCACTGGCAGTGGGTAAATGTCCAAAAAAATATAATTCTGTAAAAAAAAAGATCACCTCTAAGAACATGGACAAATAGAAAAATGTTGTTCTTATATTCCCTATTGATAATTCTCCAATAACGAAATTGCGCGCGCTGAAACCATTATTAGAGACCTTTCGCAAAAATCACTATTACGATTACGGATAGGATATATTTTCCTAGTAAGGTTGACCCCATCACTTATATACCTACGATGGCTAATTTGTAAGACGACATATGCACAACTCTATTCAGTTACACATATATTTGATGGAAAAAGTAATGTTTGTCTCATGTTCTTATCCGTGTGTCCCAAGCAGGACCGGTGGCACATCTTTGACACATCTGCACATAATTAAACTGCGTGGGGTATACTTCGCCTCACGTGAGAACCCCCGTGCGTAAAGATCGAATTTTGGCCTTATATTGACAGGATATGTCCATATCCATAATCGTATTCGTGATTTTGCGAGAGGTCTCTATTATAAACTGTTACAGTAATTTGTCGACAAACATCGCTAATCGTGTAGTATAAGTTCAAATATTTTAGTCTGCATGAATATGATTTTCAGAATATTTTCCAATGCTTTTGACCTTTCCCTATGTTTACCGTCATTTTTTTTTATTAAAGGCCCCTTTAATTTTCGAACCCGCAGATCACATTATATAAAATATGTGCCATATTATATACCATTTGAAAGAGGAAGCTTCAAAACATTGTATTATCAACTTATTCGATGTAATAAACTGTGAACATGTTGTTTTGATGAGTTAGCGACGTCAGTTCTATCCTCAAGTTTCTGCACAAAGTCTATTATTTTCCATGGAAGGGGAATAACTCTATATGTTTAGATATACAGATATTCATCTTCCATTAAAAATAAAACTATAATTTGAATTCTGTTGCATTCTGGGAGCCATAATGGGGGAAATGAATTTATTATTTCAGCTATTTTCTATTACTCTATGGGCACCCCTCTGCGACAGACGTTCTAAATGGTGATGAATTATATAATTTAATCATATGTTATGGCATATATTGTTATTAAAACCGTATATCAAGGCATAATAAAACAAATTATTAGGTGACTCGAAAATTAAGTGGCCCTTTAAACTTTGGAAGCTTATTGGTCTAATTGAACTTTTGTCGGCAATTCAACTGGTGTTTTGACATGCGAACTTTCATTATTGGCGAGTTATTAAAGGTACTCAATCCGATCAGACGCTCCAAAATTACTATTTCTTTAGCTTCGGGGGTAAAAAAAATTTATTCGAATCGAGGAACCCACCCATCAAAGCTCAGAGTGATCAGATATCGATTTTTGAAGTTTGTTATTTCTCGGATGTGTAATAACATATGGCCCTTAAACACGACGTCAAATGGAAGGTCTCGGACAAAATTGCGGATGAAGATGGATAATTCTCAAATCAAGTGGTAATACGGCCAAATTTCGTGAAACTTAAGTGATAATACGGCCATATTTTGTTGAACAAAATGTTGATAAATAACAAGTTTTGGGAAATTTGATACCATAGTTGACAGTGGTTAGGATTATTTCATTGCAATAAATCGATTCTGATAACTAAAGCCAATTTGGAAGAAATGTTGTTGTTGTTGTTGTTGTTGTTGTTGTTGTTGTTGAATCTTGATGATATGTGGACCGTCTGATCGGATTGAGTACCTTTAATAATGAAAATAAGAACAAAGGCGATCTATTGTTTCGTGTACGTGTTGATATTTGTTTCACATACTTGATTTTTGCATGAACCCACATCAAAGGCAAGTCTGAGTTTAGTCTGCCTGGCATTTGCAGAATGAGGTCCACAGAGGGTGAATTTAGTGACACTAGCATCACTAAATTCACCCTCTGGGGACCTCATTCTGCTTAGGCCTCATCATCTCTGTACAGTTTTTTTTATTATCAAATTTCTATAGAAAATTCTTCACAAAGATTATATTTGTTTTTGGTTTTGTTTCTCTATATCCCCAAATTGGCAGACTACACATTGCATAATCGAGGTTCCCAATGGGTGTACATCACAATATTCACAATTTGGGAACTTCAATCTGAGTCTATGTCTCCCGTAGCAGATGAGGCCATGCAGAATGAGGTTCCCAGAGGGTGAATTTAGTGATGCTAGCCCGCTACGTGGGATAGCGTCACTATATTCACCATCTGGTGACTTCATTCTGCAAATGACAGGCACACTAAACTCATTCATTATCGAAGGCCTTGAATCCCTTTAAACTCGATAACACTTGTTCAAATTTGAGAACTATATACGAGTAACATTTCTGCATAATTTACATCTAAATTTGCAGTTTGCGAACTTGAAAAACTTGATAAGTGGTAATGTTCTAGAATAAGCACCATAACCGTCTTGTGCGGTGGGTGTCCGATGGCTGAGATCAAATTTCACAAGAAGTGGGGTATATAATGCAATAAAATTTGCCAAGATATTCGCTGATTGTGTAATGCTATTAAATATACAAAGTAATGTAACAAAATACGATCTAACCAGCATGAGTTGATTTACTAGCAGTAATGAATTATGACCCTTTCGGCCCTCCATACTAACCAGCATGAGTTGCTTTGCTAACAGTAATGAATTATGATTCATTCTCTTTCCGCTTCGAATAAATTAAAGATCCACTTAATTTTCAATTCACCAGGTCACATTATACACAACATGTTCTACCATTTGAAAGAGGAAACTTCAGAACATTGTTATTATCAATAATCCGGTCGAATAAACTGTGAACAGGTTGTTTTTGTCAATGTACCGACGTGTGTTCTGTGCTTAATTTCGATCTGGTCTGTACTGCCAGTTTATTATTCTCTATCTCTTAGTTGTGAATTATGATGCATTCTGGGGCAAATATAAACGGGGGAAGTCTTTGGGTGAATCTGAGAAGCTCTATACATGTATATCACTTGGCGGACACTCCTATAGGCACAGCTGTTCCATATTCTGGTGGAATATATATATATTGGTTACTCTTCCTAATGGTATATAATATGGAATATGTTGTGTGTATATAATGTGATCTAGGCATTCGAAAAGTAAGTGTACCTTTTTAAACATGCAGCTGTCATTTCGCCCTCCGGTGTATTATCAGCCACAGTGTCTTGGTAATCTATGTGCGCATGGAGATTTTATTTATAGAAATTGGGATTTTTGGGACGCTTTAAAAGTTGTACTGCGACCCCGAGCCGAGTCCGGTATTTCGTTTATTGTCGTTTACATTATTATTTTATGCAGCGGGCGTCTCTCAATGAACCATACATGTATTTTAATTAATCCTTATAAGATGTCATATAAGGAGTGCATTACCTGAGGCCATTCTTAGATCCGCCCTCTTAGGGTGTATATTGGCAAGTATATCTGACCCTATCGCAGGAGGTGGTGGACTAAATGTGATTAAAACATACTCGGTATTTGCGTAATTGGATACTAAATGTGATTAGAAACGTGCTCGTACTTGAATTATGTTACGAAGATCGCAATTTTTTGCCCGATTATTATTCTGCATGCTATTTCATGCGCTACTCAGACCACTATTTCAAATGAAATTAGAAAAACAATCACATAATCAACTACATAGGAGTTACCTATATACAGATTTTTCACAATCACCACAATAAAGTTGTTATATTATATATATGGCTAATAATATGGTCTTGATGGCGTTACCATTTCTGACTATGGTTTTCTTGTTAACTATATATCAGGTTTATGCATGGATGCGCGGACTCAGAGTGTTCCTCGCTTCAATTTTTTTTGCTTCGGTGAGAGTGAACAAAATTCACAAATTCTCATTTCGTATCAACAGTTACTATAATTATGTTACCTGCCATCAACTGCTCGTGCTGTGTGTCTCGCATGTGCCATCGTATCTGCGCTAACATCCCGAACATACAGCAGTCCAATTCGCTAGGTTCCGACCCCATGAAGTAAGGTTTAGTTCCTACATACCGGAAATAATATGATATAGAATAATAATGTCATGAATCTCTACCCTGACTATTTCCTCGTGGATCATGCTCCACAATTTTATCATTTTATCAATTTTTCTTACATTCTATAATAAAAAAAAATTAATTCATATATTCATTAACAATTTTATCATTTTTGTCCTACATTCTTTAACAATTTTAGCTTTTTTATCATTTTTTCTTACATTCTTTATCAGTTTTTATCGTTATTTTTTACATTCTTTAACAATTTTTATCTTCATTTTCTTTCTTTTTTCTTACATTTTTTAACAATTATAAAATTAAATAGACGGTCGTATCGGGTGGCCTTGGATATAATACTCACCAAGTATATTAGATATGGCTGTCAGATCTGATTGTCCTATCGCCCCAATCTCCTCCGGCGTGTGCCTCCCTATCCCGTGCCCCCACATTTCGAGTCGTAGAACACGTTTGAGTATCTTCAGCACTAACCACCTCTTTATGGGTCCGTAAGGGATTAGCTCTTTGAGATGTGACTGTGCGTCTGTGAAAAACGATTGCTCACACATCGTCCTGTGAGGGAAATAAAAACGGATCATATGTCTCATAAACCTTGATATTTAGGAAACAAATATATTCTTAGAAGGTTCTAAATCACTGCCCTCATTCTAGATCATGCCATGAATCTCTACTCTGGCTAACTCCCGTATAAGAGATCATAATCCACCAGTACAAAACCTTGGAATGTTTTCAAGTTTGGACAGGGAACCTTATAAAGTCGATAACATGGGGAATATATTTCTTAGTTATTATCTGTTCGTTAATAATGTACTTCACAGTTGGTGAAGGTCCCAACTCGAACTTTTACGATTTAAATAAATTTGTGAGCGATTTTGCTTTGCGTCGCTTACAATTATGGAATTTCTCCTGGCTAATTGATTCATTGTTTATTGCGATATCGGCTCAGAAATACCACGGAAAAGCATGCAATTTTGAATTGGGACATTTACTTACAGTGAAGTACATTATTAAGGAACAGATAATAACTAAGAATATATTCCCCGCGTTATTTTTTCGACTTTATAAGGTTGCCTGTTAAAACTTCAAAAAGTTCCAAGGTTGTGTACCAGTACAGTGGAATATAATCTCTATACGGGCGTAAGCCAGCGTAGAGATTCATGGCATGATCACCCTTATTCAAAAACATTCGCTAACGTTCACAAGTATATAGAACTAACTGGCAGTGTAATGCCATATCATGCACTGGTCTGATGTATACATTGTATATATGATTATATATGATATATACAGCTGACATATCGGCTGCATTTTGAGCGACCTTATATGCAAACATGCTCAGAATAAGAGGGGAAAACATCAATAAATTCAAATATTGTTTAAAGGTACTCAATCCTATCAGACGCTCCTAAATTACTATTTCTTTGGCTACGAGAGTAAAAAATATTTGATTCGAGTCGAAGAACCCACCCATCAAAGCTCAGAGTGATTAGATATCGATGTTTGAAATTTGCTGTTTCTATTGTTTGTGGACCAGATCTTGTCCAGGACCACGTGCTCAAATGGACAAATTGCGGTAAGATGGATAACTCTAAAATCAAGTGGTTATTATTTTTAATAGTAACCACTTGATTTTCGAGTACCTTTAATATCCGAAAAAACCATGCCAAAACTTGCTTTGATTGTGGGGGGGGCGTATCACGCGCATTATCATTAATAATAAAAAAAAAATTGAATTTGCTAAACACATTCATATTCATCGATAGAATTCTATTTCTTTCAGCATGCAACAGTTATCATTCAATATGTCATACGTGTATGAGGTGGCTTATAATAGGCACTATATATAATTATATATGCTTACTACCAAATCATGCTGTAACCATTCTTTTATTCCGCATTCATACCGTGAACATTGCACACTTTTCTGGTTTACAATAAAATATGTTTACACCAAATAAAAACGGAACATCAGGCTAAATAATTTAGTTCGAGCTATATATGAAAAAAAATGCAAAATATTGCCATTTCTGTGCCTTTTTAAAATAATTTATTCCCCATTCAACAATATATAGCGATAATAATGAGTTTTTATACAGTGCTTAACCAATTTTTTATAATTAATTGTTCTAAGACGCTAATGAAAGTTATTACCCCGACGAACTCAGTAACCATCTACTGCTCCCTGGGGACAGGGGGTACAGCCACAATGTGGCTATCCTACTAACAAGATCTTTCACTGCACATAATCAGGTACCCTTTTCAACGCATGGGTGGTGCGAAACAGACACTGTACGAGCGACCTTGCTCAAAGGTCACAACTTGGCGCGAAATTTGAATTTCCAACCATCGCACGCCGATCAATTCGCCCAAGCCACTGCTGAGTGAAACTCACATTAGACCAGCGACGGGCTGCGAACTCGTATCGCTGTGTTGACAGTGAAGACAAGTCCGACGCGCTGACCACTGGGGCTCCATAGCGATCCACGGCTATGTTGTATTTCTCGTCTTTATTTATATTTACGATCGTAGGTGGGGGGGGGGGCATGAGACCAATCACCCCATGTCGCAATGACATTGTCCCTGAAATTGCCAGAATGACTTTGGTTTTATCGGTATATACACGCTACATCCGTGTATTAGTTTAGCATGTATTGTTCGTGCTATTTTGAATGCCACAATGTACCAAAAAGCCTTTTTTTTTTCTTTTTTTTTAATTTAATGAGAGTTGAAAATGATTTGGCATTTAGTATAACATTGCTCACCATGCACATACAGCTTTGTTCTCAGTTATGTAAGATGAAATTGTCCCCACATTTCCGTTATAGATGTTGTTCGGTTTATGGCTTAATATTTTACTTCCCCTGCACTATATAATCGAACTTAATATTTCCAGATTTCATGCGGATTTATTACTGGAATAACTGTGAATTAAGACAGATATTCCCCTCGTTGTCGGGCATTCGGCAAATAAAAAACTCGGCTTCGCCTCGTTGAATTATTTTTCCGAATGCTCGGGGAATATCCTATATATAATGAGGAAGTGGATTTGGTTTTAAGAATAACATAATTGCACTGTTGACAGCATGTGGGCCACTATGGTCGGTATTGCTTACATCTACCATGTATGCTACATAATATACCAATATAGCTACCAGCATTTGAAGCTAATGGTTTGACGACATGGGTGCATGTAAGCTATATAGTATGGCAAAACAACTACATGCACATCGGGATATTAATGAGCTTCATAGCCTACCAATTCAAATACGAGCATGTCGGGATATTAAGATGGAGATGTACGTTTTGCATAAATACAGCCAAATATGGCAACAGATTTTCAACAAGGAATTTCTCTGGATCTATCTGGCGAAAAATCTTGAATTTCACATATCATCATCTTCATTGTTTGCAGAATCTGAGCAGTTATTAAGAGGTGACAAAAACAATGGAATTTAATACATTTGAGAGATTGAAATTATTATTTTCTTTGTTGTCCCTTTTTCTGTACCAAGAACCGCTAGAATAATTAATAATTTCACACAACACTCCAATCACCAAACAGCTCATTGTCTTGGCTCCATGAGAGGAGGCTTCATTTGTATCATTATGTGGAGTTAGATTTTTAATTGCATAATATAGTGTCATACCCCCATATATTATAATGAAGAATAAAGAAGTCACAAATGAAAACAAATGTTGATATGTAGTGTGTTCCACTCAAGCAGTGCACAATCAACTGGAGATTAGTCCACACGCAGTGTTAAGAGATATGGTGGTCAGCTTTAACTTTTATGATTTCAGCTATTTTCTATTACTCTATGGGCACCTTCAGAGACACAGACGTTCCTAATGGTGATGAATTATAGTATTTTAATCATATTTTATGCACAGATTTTTATTAAAACCGTATATCAAGGCACTATAAAATAAATTATTTAAAGGCTCACCTAATTTTCGAGTCACCGATTGTCCAAGACATTGCATTGTCAACTTATCCGGCTTACTGTGAACATGTTGTTCTTGTTGAGATACCAACGTGGTTTTGTCATCTAGATTGTAGTAAAATGTGTATTAATTTCAATGGAGGGGAATAACTCTATATATTAAAGATAGAGTTATTTCCCTTCTATTGAAAATACATCTTTAGTTTGAATTATGTTGCATTCTGGGAGCCAAAACGGGGGTAATCTTTCTATGATTTTATGTTTTCTATTTATCTTTGGGCATCTTCTGAGACACAGATGTTTCAAATATTGTATGGCATAGATTGTTATTAAAACCGTATATTAAGTCACTATAAAAAAAAATAATCAGTGACTTGAAAATTAAGTGGGCTTTAAATAACGGAGATATATGAACAGTTAAAATTAGCAATATTCACTATCGGGGCTTTTTTTTATCTAATTTGGCAAGATCGCCCTTCCCCTAGATATATATTTTAAGACGTGTTTTCATTACTTGTGGTGTTGTAAATTATTTCAGACAAATCGCCGTTATTATGTTGCAAGTAGAGTTATCACCCTTCCGATACTGTCACTTGTGTTGTTGCAGTGCAAGCTGCAAAACAGAGTTCAACCAAGTCCTGCGTAAGGGACTGAACTATGCATTGAGCTTGGTTGCAGTGAAGTAATCTTGGCACGATGGATCGTCAGATTGGCATGCAATATTAGCATCCCATTCCAATCACCCATAATAATCCACTAGCATTTTGTTAAAATATTAAAGATGCACAATCAGAATTAACACTCTCAAATTAGTATTTCAATGGCTTCGGGGGTAAAACATATTTGATTCGAGTCGAGGAACCCATATAAATCGATGTCTGAAATCTGTTATGTTTCACCACCAATAATGTGGCCCAGTGAACAGTCGACGAGAAGGACTTTCTCTGACCAAATTGCGGATGAAGACGGATAACTCTAAAATAACGTGGCTTTTTTGTTTTAGATATTTGACAAACCGGCAAAATTTGTTGAACAAAATGTTGATAAATAACAGGTTTTGTGCAATTTTATACTATAGTTGACTGTGGTTAGCATTATTTTTGGGCAATTACTCGATTCTGATAACTGAAGCGGCATTTCAAAATTTTGTGTTGTTGTTGTTGTTGTTGGAATCTGATGATATGGGTACCATCGAATCGGATTGAGTACCTTTAATCTTGTTCGAATCGCGAATAACTATTGTTTACCCTAACTTACCAATACAGATTCTCTTCAGTCATTTTCTGTATTGCGCGAGCGACACCAGCTTCGTATTCAGTCAGCGTTGAATTGAAGTCGCATCCCGTTTCCTTTTTCAGATACTCAATACATAACTGAGAATCTGCTATGTGCAGTCCGTTATATTCCATCCACGGCGTCTTACCCTTTGATGAGAACCTCCCAGTGTGATCATTCTGAATGAGACAGTGGAAATGATATTCTCTGTCAAGGGGCCATTTTTGACAAACGAAACGAAGCTGTGAAAAAATTTAAAGTGGCAGCCTCCCTTGAACTCAAATTTCGATAGCCTATATATAGGCTAAAATTTAAAAGTAACAGTTGCCACATTGCGGAAAATTCCTCAAGAATATAGTAATGTTATAGCATAATGATAGCATGGGTGTGATATTTTCCACAAAACACACTTTGTGTGAGTCGAGCGTTTGTTTATATAGAGCACGTAAAGAGTGAGCGATAAGCAAAAATCTCAACACTGTGACATTTTTTTTACGAGAGTGATTCACGTTGACCAATTCAACACCGAAATCTGGATTGTGGTTACCAAGACATGCATGAACTTGAGAGATTGCAAATTAAATATTTGAAGTCCATTTTGAATTTGAAATCGAGCACACCAGATGTCATGGTAAATTCTATGAGTAAATGTTCTTTAACAAACAAAACAAAATAAAATACAAAAACAAAAGGAGGACGGAAAGAGAAACACGAGAAAATGTAATGTGGCACAATGTCCATCTCTAGTGATGCCCCTGGTTATATTTCCCACAATCATATGATGCATGCCCTCAAGTATAGATCGTCAATATACTCACCATATATGGTATCCGGGCCATTCGCAGGAACGTTTCCAGTTTCAGTGGGAAGGGCGATACACTCGGTGCTCTAGGTCCACGCCCGATTTGATACAGAATAACTGTGTCCTCTCGAGGAGTAAGCTTGGGTCCGTGCAACAATCTGAAGAAGTGATAGTTTTGTTATAGCTATATCAGTGCGGAATGTTATCTGTGACAATTCAGATTTGAAAACAAAATAGTAAACCGTATGGTGGAACTTATTAAATCGTTCACGTGAAGTTTTTTCAGGTCAGATATATACTTTCAAAACTTTAGTTTTACCGTGCAGGTTATGACTTAATGTTAAACTCCCGAGAAGTACAAATATAAATAATTAAAAAGAGCGTAAACTTGTCCAAATATAGCTGAAAATTTTAAAGAACGTGTTTGATAATATATATGCCTTTTATGATGGTATATGCTTGTGTCAACAACGACGTGATAGTAAGTAAAAAACATTTTTTTTGATTCGCCCGTTAACACGTTCGCTGCCACTACGAGTTAACTCGTAGTAAACGGTTCCATGGGGACTGCTACTACGAGTTAACTGTGGTATATGTTCATACCACATAAATAATAACACAATCTGCAAGCAATGTTGGTGTATGTGCCAATACATGCCCAATGATCCCATTGATCGATTTTATATGTATAATTACGATGGCTTGAGATACAACGATTCCCACAGCGTGAACGGGGTGGGGTGCAGATAGCAATCTTGGTAGGATACTCCAATTCACCAGGACCTCTTGTGTACGTCCCTGAACATGAGACACATGTGCAACTAGACCATTCCCGGACACATTGTGTGTATATATAAAGGAATTGTCGATCAAATCCGGATCAAATGAAAGATAAAACGTGTTATAAAGCTCCTACGAGATAACTCGTAGTCGGCACCTGGGATGAAACTCACCAGTGGTCATCGCTGGTGCCAGCTACGAATTATCTCGTAGGTACATGTAAATACATATTATGTTGTTGACGTCTTATTCGACGTAGTCTGTACCAATTATCATATATAAATTCATTTACCATGTCTTACATACGATATGTGTACATGTATAGCACTCTTCGTCATCTAAGACACTGCCAAAGTAATTGTAGTTACCTACGAGATAATTCGTACATGTAGCTGGCACCAGGGATGAAACGTTAAAAAATTCCATCACAGGTGCCGACTACGAGTTATCTCGTAGTAGTCTTATAACATGTTTCAGCATCATATGACCCGATATTGGTCGAACCATTCCTCATACATTCGTAAAATATCATCTACTATCGGCAAAACATCAAATCCCATGTCGGCATATGCACTGCCGCTCAACTGCTCCTATGAGATCACTTCTTAGCAGTTGTATGTGCCATTTCGTTTCGATTAGGTTCCGCAGTGATACCGATTTTTTATTGTTTTTTAGAAGTTGAAAAGAGCGTCAAAGTGATAATAATGGCGAAAAGGTGAGTTCCCGACCATTCAACCAATCGTTGGAAACCCCGTAATGAAATTGCCATGTGGATAGATGGTTTATGATTACCTTTATACGTTATTTATGACATTTAACTGTATTTCCATGTTAATCCAATGGGGAACTATCGAGTCATTTTGCTTCCGAACCATTCAGTATAATAAATTGAAACTGTCGGAAAATCTTCCTCAGGTAGCCCTAATTGTACATACACACAAACAGCATTCTCTCTTGTTCGCTTCCTTGTATAAAATGGCCTGTAAATTCACTCCAAAATGTTCCATTTCTTAGCCGACTTTCGGTTTCTGATCACTTCTTAGTGGTTCCATTTCTCAGCTGATTCACAAACTATCTATAGATATATTGCTATTCTACAGCCCAATTCGTGTCACATTAAGGCGCTAGTTACTTTGTATGATTTCCTACGACTACTAGGATCTTCAGCAATATCCCACGTAAACATTTGCATATATGAGCCGATATTCCCGTTCCAGTTGTCAATTAAATTGCGATTACATATGTGATGGTTATGCATATTAACCGGTAATGAGGACACTTGCAATTTGTTTTATATAATTGGCTTATAATGGACGTATAATGTAGTGAAATCGTATCTTGCATCGTGTCGTTTATTTATAGATTCATGCATAGTTATATAAAAGCCGGATCCATGACAAATTTTATGATGATCAAACGAAAGGTACGACCTGTAGCCCGTGCTAAAGGATCTAGTCATACAAAGAGTAAAATCTAAGATGGCTGCTGGCAGCCATGTTTTTTGGCCGAATGATCTCAAAATGACTCGTTCCCATCTACATGTCATTGTTAACATCCATGACAAATTTTATGATGATCAGACTAAAGGTACGACGACCTGTAACCCGTGCTAAATGATTTAGTCATGCAATCACTTAGTCCAAGTCTTCTCGTACTAAAACCGGCTAAGATATTGGGATGGAGGTGCCGGTCTTTAAAAACAGCAAATCGCCATCCCAATATCTTAGCTGGTTTTAGTACAAGAAGACTGGGACTAGCAATCACTAAGACGCGGACCGTACCTGATTTCCAGAACTAAGATGTGGAACCATGGATACTAAGAAGTGAAACCCACGTTTGGCCCGAAATTTGGCTATATATCATATATCCGTGTAACATCTGACAACATAACACCCATAAATCATTACTTGACGTTCTTACAAAGTGTAGTATTATTTCACCTGGTGTGGTCGGGAAACTATTTTATATTATAAAAAAAATAACGATTTTGTCAGTCAACTGCGCAAAATGGTGTGAATTTTTGGTGATCAATGTTTCTTTTAGTGTAAACAAATATATTTGTCATACCAATTTCCGTATGATTAGCGTTTAGTGTTAACCATAGCTAATAACTGCAAACGGCAGCGGGTAAAATTGTGATATATTGTGATAAAACTTACCGTTTTTTGTACAACACCCTCCATTTTTCTCAAAAGTCGACTATGACTGTCAACAAAAATCAGCTAAGAAATGTCACATAAAACTGCTAAGAAGTGATCTCATAGGAGCAGTTGAGCGACAGTGATATGGGATTGAATTACCCATTGGTTTTCGGCAGTGAACGTGTTAAGCGAACCATTATTTTTTTTAGACTGAAAACATGTTGGACTGGTTTACATAAATGTTGTCAATGCTACCTCAACAAAATCATAAACAATACCAATTTCCACATACACGTCGTGCATATATGCCAACTGTGGTATATTTTTCAGAGAAGGGGAAAACACAATTCACTACTATATTTGACTGAATATGTTTTAATTGTGAAGTGCAATTAAAGGCCCAGTGCCCAGTGCCTTGATATACGGTTTTAATATCAATCTATAACATAAAATGTGATTAAAATACTATAATTCATCACCAGTTGTAACGTCTGTGTCTCATAAGGTATCCATAGAGTAATATAAAATAGCTGACATTTCCGCCGTCTCGCTCCCAGAATGCAACAGAATTCAAACTAAGATATAGAGCTATTCTCCTTCCATTTAAAATAATACACTTTGCACTACAGTCCATATTAAACTTAAGCACAAAAAACACATCGGTACCTCAACAAAAACAACATGTTCGGTAGTTCACAGTGTATTACTCGGGATAACTTGATAATACAATGTTTTGGAGCTTCCTCTTTCAAATGGTATTTGATATGGCATATATTTAATATAACATGATCTGGGGGTTCGAAAATGAAATGGGCCTTTAAGTTAACATTGAGGTTAGCATTTTGGCTATTGTCCCAAATTATAATGGTTTCTTTAGTCTGATAACTTTCAATACCACCAAACGTAGAATTACTTGCCACGTCTACATGTATCTTCCTACCATGCCAGGACGTGGCGACATGGGAAGTTGCAACCCCCACCCCCAATTTTGGCCGAACGTTATTTCATGTCACGACACAAAATTAATTGAAAATTTCCAGACTGAATGTAGGTTGAATTTGTTGTGATCGTTTTAAATTACAAGTGGCATTTACTGTGATTTATTTTATTGTTTAGACCAAATTGCATACTTTCGGTAAAAAAAATTGACAAATTTGAACCATAGGAGGATTTTAGGTTTGAAATTTCAAACGCTTGCAAAGTTTGAGGTACAAGTTGGAAAATCCACCCCCCCCCCCCCCCCCACCGGTAGTGCATCGAGCCGTTATACAAAGTGATAAGTTCAGACTAGAACCGTAACATCTATGCAAAACTGAACCGTAAGATACGCATGTTGTAGTTTTTTTTTAGTAAACAATCATACCCCTACCGGTCTGTTCTCTCACCCCCTCCCCCGCAACCACAAACACACCCAACACACAATGTCGAAAATGCACAAGGGTTGTGTAATGGAAAACACGCGGGGTGGACAGTACAAACTGTGAGCCAATTCGATGGACATCCTCTAAGTCCTCGCGGTGGTACTAAAGGTAGTTATTGTTATTTATGATGTAAAATTAAACAGTGTTAAATGTGTGTTGCTGTAGGCTGCGTAAAACCAAGAGATTTATATCAGTAATAGCATAATCGTAAAAAAAAACTCCTATATATCCTGGGTGGTACGTCATCCATTTAAGGTAATGAGTTGATGGACCGTGTATAGGCGACAGGTGAAAGGATATGTTACGTAATAAATTTCTTACATGCAAATGCTGGTCGTCATACAATAGGAAAAACCAATAGCGCATGTAACTTCTTACCTGTCCATCTGATATTTCATCTTTTCTTTCATGAACTTTAGCACAATCAACACGATTGAGATAAAAACACAAATAACCGCTATAAGTATGCTATCCATGGATGATGCGGTGAATCTCAGAGAAAAGAAAAACGCACACACGATTTAAACCCGGTAACAATGAAAACATATAACATATTTAAACTGAAAGGTAATCAATCTCGTTCGCTTAGGGTTAAAATGAGGCACGCCCATTCTGCGATATTGGGCTGATATCGACATATAAGGCATGGGCGTGAGAGCTGGCTCACTTTTACAACATCGGAGGTTGTGAATAAGCACAGATAAGATTGAAGATTGTGTATATTATTTGTCTATAAAAACATAATAGATTGGTTATTTTTTATGCAACTTTATGAGCGTAATTCGCAGTCACGGCGCGTGATATCTCAAAGTTGAAATGAAATTTTCCAAGATTGAGGATGATAAAAAGATAGAGTTTTCCCTCTTGGTATGCTCCGAGGACGTTTCCAGAGATTTCTATTAGAAAACCAGAACATCGCTAAAGGTGCAGACAGCGATTTTGGTGTCAAAACATGTTCAAATATCCGCGGAAAAACATCCAAAATCCGCTAAATCCGCTTTGGGAAACTTTTATAATTCAAGATAGACTGCGTGTAACTTGAACCAAGCAACAGTAACCCAGGTCCAGAAATGGCTGCCAAAATAGCTATCAAAAATGACCGCATCTAATGAAATTTTACAATGGCAGAAAAAGTATGAATATTCAGCCTATAACTGGTAAATAAGAACGAGCTATATAAACAGTGTTCTGCCCCCCCCCCAAGAGAGAAACGTCATTCACACATATATCAAGCTCAAGGATTCAATTTGGTTATAACGGCAATACAAAATGAACCGAATGCCTTAGGTGTTTTAAAGTGTGATTTCGGCTTCAAAGATACGGGCGGACTTCCCTGTGGGTATAGGTGTTAAAATAGTCACATCCACTAAAACCACCATAAACAGAATGAATATTAAATAATAGACAGATATTGTTCTTATACCAATCAAAAATATCGCTTACACTGCATGTTATTATCACGTCTGTACCCATGGTTATGCAAACAAACATAAAAAACGTTACACTATAGTACGGAACCGAGTGTTTATAGACAAACACTTGGAACTACAGTATGGTCCAATTAAAATGTTCCGTTGCGCTGTGGAATGTTTAGATACAATTATTGGCGCAATCAACTATCGCATTCAAATCACAGCAAATTTTATTTTAATCGACCCATTCTACCCGCTGTCAAAATCAAGCTAATCCACGTTATTTCATGATTGGGAAATGATCAGACAGAAAACGTGTAATATATAATATAATTGTTCTTGCAAAGAGATGAATATTTCTCAATCCAGTTAGTATTTTCTCCTTGTGCCTATATATGGTAATAAATTAGGGGTTTTACAACCGACGTATAAAGTGCGCGAATTTAAATATAGTCCATGAGGTGGTACGACCCCTCGTGCACCCCCACTACTTAACTTCTTTGGTATTATCATGTGTACCCTAATATGTATTGGTCAGGAAAAACGATGTTAACAGCAAATAGTTTGGGTCCTATTGTACCTACTGGGTCAAAGTTTAGCCTTACTGGGTTACCATTTTGTTTCCGATTATGATGGGGTAGGGGAAACTGATATCCCATATAAGTGATGTCATTGTGATGGGATTTTAACAGGTGATGTGTCATTTTGTAGGTATTTGAATACGCTATCCACCGGTGGCCAAAATATGACTTTTTAATTGATGACGTCGCCAGAGGTCAAAAGGTCACGCAACGGCGATGAAAACACAAATATAATAGTATGGGATCTGACAGGGTGCCCCTGCACCCCCCGATCGCAGGATTTAACTTCACCCTACTCATTTCTTCCTTATTATGTCCCTCAACTGTTAAGCGACGTTAACACGAAAAAAAAAGTGGCCGTGTACACACGAGACAAGATGGCGTCCAACATGGCCGCCGTTTTTAAGACGAGGCACTATAATTGAGTTTGATGCAAATTATTAAGAGAAAATCTTGACAAATGTATACAATTGTAGATATTATTGTGAAGCTAAGACAAAGTGCTACCTTTTTAGAGCAAAATTGGAACTCCACGTCCAAGATGGCCACAAAAATGGCCGCCGAAAGTGGAAAATACAACTATTTTCCACTAATATCTTCTAAATTAGTTTCTGCTGTTTGGAACTGGTTGATAATTGGATTGTAGTTTTGTATTATTCATGTTAACTGATCATTGGAGCAATGGCATATGCCATTCTGTTGTTACCAGCCTCTTCCGATCCCGCAAAAAAATGATTTTACAGAACGCGGTATGAATTTCACCAAAAATCACCATTTGGATTCTAGTCATATTTCAACAAGAAATGAGCAGAACTGTGCACTGTAAGTCAGGCATACCATTACTTATGAATATTCCAACTGAATGGATCAAAATTGTCACTTTAGCTCAAAATGGCCGCCAAAATGATGGAAAATGGTAGATATTGCCCCAGCGTTCCCTGCAATCGGTTACTTGTTGGGCTAGTAAACCCACTTACCAAATTTCATTCCATTCTGTGCCCAGTTCAGACTTATACTAAAGTTATTCTTCTGGCAACGAGCATTGAGTGCAAATTAATTCCAACAAACGGGTCGTAACTCTGGTGAAAATTGGCGGGCAGAACCCAAATTCGAACTTGATCTGTAGTCTGTTCTAATAAACCCACATACTAAATTGCATTCCATTCTGTGAACGGACGGACAGACGACAGACGGACGGACCAATAAGTTATTATTGGCAATAACATCATACGTCCTGTTCAACAACAAAAAAACGAGAATGCAATAAGAAACTCTGAATAAAATTAATAGTAAATTGACAAACATTTTTCGGAGCGGGTGTCCTCGAGTTTTGTCTATTACTTCATACCCAATAATCTTTATAAATCTTGCTATAGGAAGAGATACACTATATTTAAAGATGCATACTCCGAATTAACGCTCCCAAATTACTATTTATTTGGCTTCGAGGGTAAAAATTATTTTATTCGAGTCAAGGAACCCACCCATCAAAGCTAAGAGTGATCAGATATCGATTTTTGAAATTTGTTATATCCCGAGATATGTAATTTTTGGCGACCTGGCAAATATTCCTCAAGCCGTCGGTCTTGCTCCAAATTGCGGATGAAGATGGAATACTCTAAAATCAAGTGGCTTTGGGTGTTCGATATTTGACAATCCGGCCAAATTTCGTTGAACAAAATGTTGATAATAACACGTTTTGAGCAATTTTATAGTTGATCGTGATTAGCATTAGCTTTGGGCAATTAATTGGTTCTGATAACTGAAGCGGCATTTAAAAAAATGATGTTGTTGTTGGAATCTGAAGATATGGGGACCATCGAATCGGATTAGTACCTTTAAGACCTACGATCATTCGGTTCGAATTGATCACAGAAGTTCATGCAGGGAAGTAGGCAGAATGTCTCCGCTACATGGGGGTCCAACTTTGAGTTTCTAACTGGAACCTCAAAGTTAGAATTTCCACCCTGAAACAAGCCTGAGTTTAGTGTGCCTATCATTTTCAGAATGAGGTCCCCAGAGGGTGAATCTAGTGACAATATCCCGCATAGCGGGTTAGCATCACTAAATTCACCCTCTGGGCCTGAGGACCTCATTCCGCATGGCCTCATCTGCTATGAGAGAAATAGACTCAGATTGAAGTTCGCAAATGGTGAATATTGTGATGTACACCCATTGGAACATCGATTATGCAATTTTAATGTATCGTCTGCCAAATTGGGCATATAAAGAAATAGAATCGATGTGGAGAAGTTTCTATGGAAATTTTATAATAAAGAAACTCAAAGAGAATATGAGGTCTAAGCAGAATGAGGTCCCCAGAGGGTGAATTTATTGATGCTAGCCCGCTATGGTACCCTCTGATCCCTACAGTCTGTGTACGCACTACCATGCACACCCCTCAGTCTGGCTATCTGTATTATAAGAATGATCTCATATTCAGTTTTAATTGTGATATAAAAAAAATAACAAAATATTTACATTCAGGATGATTATACACATTTTAGTGGAAGATTTGTGTCCCTTTAATGAAAAGGGGAAAAGGTTGGGCTAACTTTGAGTTTATTGTGATATCTCGTTTGTTTATGGGCGTGGCTATTAGGCTATGTCAATCATTTATCAAACTATGTGAAAAAATGTTTACAAGATAGCAACAGCACGTGCTTCGAGTCAAAACTAGAAAGTACGAAACAAATTTCGTTTTCTCGCACATAATATGACTTACAACGAATAAATATTTTTATATTAACGAAGAAATGAGAAAAATCCACCAACTCCCGACAAATAACTCTACAGCGCGCCGATATAATTGAATTAAATCGTTAAATGAACAACCGCTGAATCCCCCCTCGTCGAGTAGTGGTATCGCCCACACCGGTGCCCGTTTTATCGATGGTTTTGACATTGCTTCCTGTAATGTCGGCTAACTCTGCTTCCGATCGTTTCTGGTAGCAGTGGTAAACATTTGTTAGAAGCATTTCGATGTTATTGGAAGGACTTTAATTCAGGCCTCGACCTTGTTTTTTCGCCAGAAATGGGTAAGTAGTAATTTTTTCATGGATAAATGCCGCTGTTTTTTCATCTCTTTAGACCGATTCACATCACTTGGCATTGTCGTGTTGCGATCGCTGTGACCCCAATGTACTCTTAATCTCAGACGTGAATAAAAACAATAGCATTCGTCGTTCATATCATCCTCAATTAAGTATGCTTATGCTCCAACAGATGTCACCTGAAAGCGGCCCGATTATAAAATCCATGTTATTACTATTGACGTTTCGACCACTCAGCAAATTTTGGAATGCAATCGATTCCACAATTTCAAAATGGCGCTGTGCACTCGCAGACACTTGGTATATTAGATGATTATACCATGTGTATGTGTTGTCCGAATGTTTCTACAAGCTTTGTCATCATCAGGGAGGGTTCTGTCATGATGTTTTTATAATAATTCTACTTGTCAATGTCAGATAAGAGCCATATCGATCCTTTCAAAACCTGGTCTATGATTATTGGATTCTGTATTGCAAAACAAACACCTGATGAACAATTTATGAATCCAGAGATTAAATGCAAATGGTGTGAATTGTGTTGATAAAAAAAGAGTCCAAGCAAGGATGTGGCTGGAGGGTCTTGTTAAGGGGCATCAACATCACATTCCCAACTGCATCCCCTCCCCTTTGAAAAAGACGAAATTCCCGGCTGGAATTTGTTTTCATTTTCACACCCTTCATCCTAGATCATGCTATGCATAGCTACTCTGGCTAATCCTGTAGAGATCATGTAGCAAAAGTTCAAAATCTAGGATTTTTTAAAAAGGTTTTGGCTGGAAACTTAATAATATCGAAAATATATAAATATAAGGCAAGTGATACATGTACAGTAATGCCCTAAGTAATCGACTCTTTAACTACAGCAGAATTATGAGTAACTTTTCAGGATTTAGTCGGAAATATGGCTTGTTGCCATTCATCTGAAAGCTCTCCGATGAATGGCAACAAGCCATATTTCCGACTAAATCCTGAAAAGTTACCCATAATTCTGCTGTGTTTAAGGAGTCGATTACTTAGGGCATTACTGTATATACTGGTACTGGTATCTTAGTTAATACATTTTTCTTATTAATGTATTTCACAGTAGGCGAAGGACCGTCTTTGTATTTGTAACATGTATACCGGTATACAGATAACATGTACTTCATCATCGAATAAGGGGAATAAGTCACTATGGCTTCTACCCCATTAATATGTACATGTAAGTTATGATATTGAATTATAGTAATTAGGGTTGTAGTGTTTGTAAGCTGAGCACGATACTTTAATATGATATAATATACCTATTGTGCCAGAATTGGACATTTGGATGTATTCATTCAGATTCAGATCTTAGATATTTAGTTGTAGTTGTATTTCTGATCCCAGAACATGTTGTCAAATTGTTCTTTGAATGCCTTCACAGAATCTTCCGCTTCAACATGTTCAGGTAAAGCATTCCATACGGTAATAACTCTTTGACTGAAGAAGTGTTCATGTACACCTTTACATGTAGTTGCTTGGTGCTTCTGCAATTATAACTATGCCCACGTGTTCCTTTGTACAATGCATCCTCAAAGAAGACATGTCTGTTTATGTTATAGAGGTCGTGTCATGTGTGATCTTATATACCTCTATCATGTCTCCTTGAGTTCGTCTGTGTTTAAGGGACATGAGACATGTTTTAACAAGGCAGTCTTGGTAGGTCATGTTCCAAAATGTACATGTAGCTATCATTTTTGTGGCAGGTCTCTGGACTGTTTCTACGGTAGATACAATCAGATTTATGTTCGTACATTTACTTAATCTAGGCTTCTGCCCGACATTATAGATGAACAGATTATTGGCAAATACAGGTATGGTACATTGTACATATGCATGTACCGGTAGTAAATGTTACAGGGTCTGAGTGAAATCTACAGACACAAAACACTGATAGCGATAGTTAGATGTCAAATGCCCAGCCGTCTTGACAGCGGTGGTTAGCGGTAGTTACCGGTAGATGGCAAATGCCAAGCCACCCTGACAGCGGTAGTTAAAGGGCAAATGCCCAGCCGCCCAACAGCGGTATTTAGACGGCAAATGCCCAGCCGGCCCGACAGCTGTAGTTAGATGGCAAATGCTCAGCCGCCCCGACAGCGGTAGTTACATGTAGATGGCAAATGCCAAGCCACCCTGACAGCGTTAGTTAAATGCCAATGCCCAGCCACCCAACAGCGGTATTTAGACGGCAAATGCCCAGCCGTCCTGACAGCAGTAGTTAGATGTCAAATGCCCAGCCGCCCGACCGCATTAGTTGGATAGCAAATTCCCAGTTGCCCAACAGCGGTAGTTAAATGGCAAATGCCCCGCCGCCCCGACAGCGGTAGTTAGATGGCAAATGCCCAGCCGCCCGACAGTGGTAGTTACATGTAAATGGCAAATGCCTAGCTGCTCTGATGGGGGTAGTTAAATGGCAAATTCCTAGCCATGCCCTGACAGTGGTAGTTAGATAGCAAATTCCCAGCCTTCCCAACAACTGTAGTTAGATGGAAAATGCCAACTACTGGTACTTTGGGTTGAGCCGGGATCAATTAATTCTGAAATGAAAAATAACTAAAATCTTCTTCCCCAGTTAGCAAAGGAAATACTGCACTATACCGTAGTATGAGACTTGGTGGGACCTTGGTAATTAAGTATGTGGTTTCCATTGATTGGAGTTTCCGGTAGTGACTACACTCCCCTGATACATGCTAAGGGCCAACCAATAAAGTGCAAGCCAGAAAATAATTTTATGACATGATGCCCTGTTCGATTTAATTTTAACAACCAAAAATAACTTTTTCTTTCTTTGGCATGGGGGAGGGGTGAATGATATTTTGTTTTAGTTGAGGAACCCACATTTCAATGCACATACATGTATATGTAGTTATTAGATTTCCATTTTTTTAATTCTATTTATTTTCTCCTCTTCAAGTTCCTTATATGGTGATGTCAAGATTGAACTGGAATTCCCCAGCATGTGTCATCACAAATGTAAACAATCATCAAATGTGATCAGCATGGTATCATACCTTGTCAATTTTCATGCATAAAACATTATTACTGAATTGGGAATATTAAAGTACAGGTACTGGTACATGTACCTGCTGGTACATGTGTACCTGTATGTACATGTGTATGATATCCACATGACAGCTATTACCGGTAAAAGATATTGTCAAATTTGTTCGTGGTGATAATTTGTCATCTTTTATTCCGAGAATCATTTCCAATCTCCAAAGCCACTGCTATTATTACCAAAGGCTCAAAATACTTTTTTAAAATAACAGGCACCAAATGATTGGTGTTGGTCATTTCAAAATGGTGCCTGTCAAATTTTCAGATATACTGTATGAGACAGTATTTAAATTGCCAATCGACTTATTATTCTTCAATGATGTGCACATTTTAGTGAGCGTCCAATTGCCACCTGGGAAAAAGCCATGTTATTTTTTTTTTTTAAGTTCAAAAACTTTACGTCGATTAATAATACACATGCAATTCACAAACAATGTAATTATATTCACTGAAATGATCTTAAATTAAAAAAGTACTATTTTTTACTTTCAATGTCCTATTTGGCCAGTTGTGGCTCCTTGCAATTGGACAGATACAGATTGTTTAAAAATTTGCATTGGACAAAATGTCCGACAGATACAGAAGTGCACTGGACATAAGCTATTTTTCGTTGGACATTGACCTTGACCTGCCACTTATTTTGAGCCTTGCTGCTAACTGCGACCATCTGTGACCTTCCAAACTCTTGTTACGGTGTCCCCTCATGTCAGTACCAGTCTATATTTCCTATATAATGTTTGCTGGCCTAACAACAAGTTGAGGATAAAATAAATATTTTCAAAAATCATATACAGCTCTGAGCTTTGAAGGGTGGGTTCCTCAACTCAAATAAAACACTTTTTACCCCCGAAGCTGATGAAATACTAGTAGTGATTTAGGGGTGTTAAATGGGATATGGTATCTTAAAATTGCAGACCCAAATTGAAAGTATGAGTGCCTCCAAAATAGATATTGACCAGCATTAGAAAGCTTACATGTACTTGATTTACTGGTACGTTCCATGTGACGAAGGATAGGTCTTAAATCAGCATGACTGCTAGTCTGCTGCAGTATTGGAAGTAAAAATAGGCATGGTATCAACCTAATACATGTACCGGTATGTTACAAAAAAAAACATCTAAATCTTACTCTGTTTTCTTTGTACAATCACTGCATTGTTGGTGTAATTCTCCGGTAGCAGTTGAGGCCTAAGCTGTATAAGGTCCCCTGAGGGTGAATTTGGTGTTGCTATCCTGCTGTGGATAGTGTCCCTAAATTCACCCTCTGGGGACCTCATTCTGCAAATGTCAGACACACTGAATCCAGGGTTATTGATGATTATATTTGGGTAAATCTTCGTGAGTTTCCCAGATGCCCTCACAGCTATAGTTCAAACTGTGAGGCCTGGTGTAGGCTAATCCCTACTGTATCTGCAGCGGGGCCCCATGTGGTTTCTGTGTAATTTTGAGGTGACCCCGTAACATTTTCTCCAGGTACATTGTATAGTACATGCATTCTCCCAGTAGTCAGGCCAAACAATAAAGATATCTGGTTGAAGTTTCCACACTGACTTTATTTCTAACCCCCTAATATTAAAAGTACCCGATTCGAGGGTCCCCATATAATCAGGTTCCAACAACAACATTTTTTTGGTAGAGATCTTACTGCAGAGTGAATTAATTTGAGGGACAATATGTTTTTATCCAATGCTTTCAACATGCTTGACTTATTTTCAATTCACATGGATCTATCCATGGCACACTGACTACACTATTATATCACTTATGGCTGAAAGGTTTTAAAAAAAATCCCTGCTAAAATGCTAAAAAAAATTATCCCAATGTTATCGGAAACAGAGAAGTTTTTTGTTTTTGGCCTAATCCTCAGTAGCATTTTCTGTTGCCTGTAGCCCTGGTAGTACATTCATTAACTCCCCAGTCCAGTAACATTTTCTCAAGGTACATGCTACCTATCAGCAGTATGGGGTTATAAAGCTCATTATGAAACAGCCTTGTGCTATTTACACATGTTTTGGATCAGATTGTTGATAGGTTCTCAGTGTTACTCCAGCCTGTGTGGAGTAGCTCCTCATTACTCCTTTACTCTAGGCCTGCTTGGAACAGGTCTGCTTACATTGATTGTGTGTCTGTATACTCAATCAATTTCTTCATTGGATAATAATGAAATACTTCCCAAATTAATTGTCAATGGTTTATTGCTGACAGCCATGATTACATTGCTGTTTTTAGACTGTTTTAGGTGGGATGGTGGTTATTTTATCCAGATGGGTTTACTATAGACTGCCTAGAGTACAGTAATGCTCTAATTAATCGACTCCTTAACCAGAGCAGAATTATGGGTAACTTTTCAGGATTTAGTCGGAAATATGGCTTGTTGCCATTCATCGGAAAGCTCTCCCCGAGAGCTTTCCGATGAATGGCAACAAGCCATATTTCTACAGTATGCCATATTTTCGACTAAATCCTGAAAAGTTAACCATAATTCTGCTCTGGTTAAGGAGTCGATTAATTAAAGCATTACTGTATGTTTAGTGTTAGAAATTGTCTACAATGTACCAGTATTAAACTAGTATTAAAGGCCCACTTAATTTTCGAGTCGCCCGATTATTTTTTTTATAGTGACTTGATATACGGTTTTAAAGGGGTACTGTACGCCATTTTCATTAAATTTCCGGTGACAACAACGATCTAATATCGATAATATATAGAAACATAAGTAATTTGAGTCGAAGATGTATTCTGTAAACGCTCAGGTTAATAGGCTATCTTAAAATTTAATAATTTAAAAGTTAATAATTTGATATAAATTGAATTTATGACTGGAGCCATAAAATGGCGTCAATTAAATTACGAATTACCGTAATCAAACAAAGTAATTGAGGGATACTGGATTTTTAAACCGATCGCACACACGATTGCTTAAAATATTATGATGATACGGGGAGAACACTCAAGCCACTCACTGACTAGCGACAATACAATAACTTAAATGATTATATGGGACTAGTATGCCTATAATATAACTTTTATTTGATTCATTTGGTTGAAAACTGTACAAATATTACTCGACAACGACAATTTGTATTTTTGCATTCCGGTAAATTTGTCATCCGTAACACTACTTCGTACTCAACAGACTTTCAAATAATGAACAAATTGTTACCTTATTCTCCGACTCGGAGACTATAGAAACCAACAACAACATTTGGCGTACAGTACCCCTTTAATAACAATCTATGGCATAACATATGATTAAAATACTATAATTCATCACTATTTGAAACATCTGTGTCTCAGAAGATGCCCGCAGAGAAATAGAAAACTGCTGAAGACTTCCCCCCCCCCCCCCTCTGGCACCCATAATTCAAACTTTTTCATTGGAATATATAGAGTTACATGTATTCCCCCTGCATTGAAAATAATACTGATTTTTACTTCAATTTTGATGACAAAACGCGTTGTCAACTCAACAACAACAACATGTCCACAGTTTATTACACCAGATAAGTTGATGATACAATGTTTTGGAGCTTACTCTTTCAAATGGTATATATTAAGGCATACAGTAATGCCCTAAGTAATCGACCATATTTCCGACTAAATCCTGAAAAGTAATCGACCATATGTCCGACAAAATCCAGAAAAGTTACCCATAATTCTGCTGTAGTTAAAGAGTCGATTACTTAGGGCATTACTGTATATTTTATATAATGTAATCTGGTGGTTCGAAAACTAAGTGGGCCTTTAAACGGAGAAACTTGGGAGTTTAGTCAAGGCAATTTAAGGGAGGTTTAGGCTTTGTACATGTAGGTTGGCTTGACACCCAAGGCTGAGTTTAGTGTGTCTGTCATTTGCAGAATGAGGTCCCCAGAGGGTGAATTTAGTGACGCTATCCCACATAGTGGGCTAGCATCACTAAATTCACCCTCTGGGGACCTCATTCTGCTTAGGCCTCATCTTCTCTGGAAAGTTTCTTTATTATCAAGTTTCTATAGAAACTTCTTCACATACATGTGGATTCTATTTCTTTTTTAGTTTAATTTATCTACTAGTATATCCCCAAATTGGCAGATGACACATTGCATAATCGAGGTTCCCAATGAGTGAACATCACAATATTCACTATTTGGGAACTTCAAATCTGAGTATGTCTCCCATAGCAGATAATGCCATGCAGAATGAGGTCCCCAGAGGGTGAATTTGGTGATGCTAGCCCACTACCTGTATGAGGGATAGCATCACTAAATTCACCCTCTGGGGACCTCATTCTGCAAATGACAGGCACATTAACTCATGCTTGTTTACACCCCCTCCCCAATGTTAGCTACTGTACACCACTCATTACATTAATAAATGTTTGTATAAGTTATCAATTCTTCACTGAAGAATATGAAAATACTTCCCAACATAATTGTCAATGCTGCTAACAGCAAAGATCACATTGCCGTTGTAGGCCATGTTTAGGGTGTGGTCACTTTGGTGATCGTTATTTTATGGAGTAAACATCAGTAAATTGTTTATGTTTTTGCTATCCTGCCATTCCTGGGTAACCTAATGCACATTCAACATTCAGCCTTGCTATTAAAGGGGTACTGTATGCCAAATTGTCGCCAATTTCAATAAATTCACGGTAATAACAACGATCTAATATCAATAATATATAGAAAAATAAGTGTTTTGTCTCTAAGATGTATTCTGTAAACTTTCAGGTGATCAGGTTTAACCAGATAATATCTTAAAATCAAAGTTAATAGTTTGATATAAATTTAATTTATGACTGGAGCCATAAATTAAATTATGAATTTCCATGTACAAGACGTAATCAAATTAATTGACGGACAGTGGATTGGGCAACGCGTGGCAAACATGGTCATGTAACAAATTATGTTGACACGGGGCGTAAACTCAATACAATAACTTAGATGGTCATATGGGACTACCGGTAGTATGCATATAATATAATATTTATTTGATACTGGTACATTTATTTGAAAAGTGTATAAAAATTACTCGACGGGATATATATGTTTTCGCATTCCGGCTTAGCTGCCATCCGCGTGTAACATTAATTCGTACTCAACAGACTTTTAAATAATGGAAATCTGGTTACCTCATTCTATGAATCAGAGACTATAGAAACCAACAACAACATTTGAGTACAGTATCCCTTTAAACTGATAGTCGCTACTTGCCGGAGTGTTGTGCCTTTATAGCACAGAGAAGCCCGAGCGGTAAGAATGAGTACAAGCATGCGATGGGTTAAATGTATTTTCCGATGATCAATATTTGGTCAACATACTGTAAATGATTTTGGGTGATTTTGAGTAGATTTTCATACCGGTAGTTACATGTATGTTCCTGACAGTTTAGTAAAAGTAAACTGAAATTATCTCTTGGGCGGACCATTATCAGTCATTTCATTTACGGGTCTGAATCACTGTTACTCAATATAATAAGACCCAGGGCTTAAAGCTATGAGTCTCTGGCTGGATTATCAATAGTTAACATCTATAGAAACCAATAAACCGAGCGATTGGGGAATGATATTAATCAGAACAGGTTACACACTCAAAAGTGCCCTTTACATGGTAAATTGTCAAATTGCATGTACATGTTTACCAAAATAGCAATATATTGGAAGATGAACAGAAGTACATGTACAGTAATGCCCTAATTAATCGACTCCTTTAACAACAGCAGAATTATGGGTAACTTTTCAGGATTTAGTCGGAAATATGGCTTGTTGCCATTCATCGGAAAGCTCTCGGGGAATAAGCTATATTTCCGACTAAATCCTGAAAAATTACCCATAATGCTGCTGTGGTTAAGGAGTCGATATTTAGGGCATTACTGTACTAGTACGTAACACTGAATTTATATGCAGATGAACCATAGTTAACGATATACTACATTCTGGTATACTTTATGCCATTTGAGCCTTTACAATAATAAGCCTTCCTGTACATTAACAACAGTAAAGTGAACACTTCTCTTGGGCGGACCATTATCAGTTATTTCATTTACGGGTCTGAATCACTGTTACTCAATATAATAAGACCTGTGGCTTAAAGGATTGGGAAAGCTGTGAATCTCCAGCCCGGATGATCAATAGTTAACATCTATAGAAAGCAATAAACCACACGATTGAGAAGCAACGATAATCAGAACAGGTTACATACTCACAAGGGCCCTTTACAAGGTAATTTGTCAAAATATGCCAAAATGGCAATATATTTTATCACTGTGGAATCTACCGAATATAGGCAGCTTCCACCACTGTATACCTCTATGTACATGTAGATAATTAAATCAATTTTGTAAGGAGATGGTGCATCTCTCCCTGGACTCTTCAGTATAGATTCATGTGTATTTATCCTTTCTATACTAAAGCATCACTATACCCCCCCCCCCCCCCCCCAGATATTTAGTACCATGGGGAAGTTCAGGTGAACCTGTGCATCTGCGATTATGAGGTCTGTCCGACTTTTTTTGTGGAGTTATTCCCCTTTTTTACTTAGAACATTTTCGCAACATGCATAATTTTGTCCGAGCTTTTATTCCTAAATTTTTCGGTCAATAGGTTTAGGATTAGGATTTGGGGTTTGGGTTGTGCACCTGCAATGGGAATCTGTTATTTTATTGTTTTAAGTTAATGTTTACTGACATGTGAAACCTCTTAGTGTTTTAAAAACATGCGGGGTATCCTTAGTCCCATTGGTCAGTCACACCTCCAGTTTATGAGTAGATCATGTCATATTCCTTCCGTTCAAAACCTGGTAACTTTTTGAAATTTTGACAGGGAACCTTATAATGTCGAAAAAATGCTTCTGCGTTGGGTCGCTTACGATATCGGGCTGTTAACTTTGATGACGGTAACAAAATCAATATTTTTCTCGGAATTGGCTCTCAGAAGTCATATAAATAATGTAATCTCGAGCTGGGACCTTCGCCTACCGATGAATAAATTATTAAGCAACAGGTATTAACAAAGAAATACATTTCTTGCATTAATTTTCCGACTTTATAAGGTTCCCTGTCAAAATTTCAAAAAGTTCCCGGGTTTAGTACTCGTGGAATATGATCTCTACGGGCATTAGTAGAGATTCATGGCATGACCTTCATTGATGAGTAGTTATCCCACAGGAAATTTTCAGATAATAAGTTTAACCCTTTCTATACTAAACTACAAAACAGAAACAAAATTATCTAAACATTTCTCTTGATAAATAGGACTCCTTCTGCACTTTTATTTTTCTGTCATCTACTTTTATCACCTTAACATCCTTCCAAATGAATAATAGATTATTCCAATGTACACCTTTTAACTGAGTGGGAGAATCCATTTAGTACAGAAATGGTTAAATAATAAATTTGGGTCCGAGAGACCAGTCAACAAGATCTTCTGTCTTTTGGAAATAATTTGTTTTACCCAAATTTATAGAAAATTTGATATTTTCATTGTGTTGTTTACCTTTTTTTGATGAAATTTTATCTTTTGAAGTTAAATACTAGTACATTGTATCTATAGCACTGAAGTTTCTCATAGTATTATGGGGAATAAATGCACAGAATGACACAAATATCTTAACCCTTTACCCAACAGAAGGGCCCTGTGCCAATGCATTCTCTTATATATGCGAGTCGACCATAGGTCGCCTCGCATATATAAGAGAATGCATTGGCTTAACACATTACAAATTATAAAATTGTTAAAGAATGTAAGAAAAAATGGTAAAAAGTGTTAAAAAAAGATTACTTTTAGGCCAATGCATTCTCTTATATATGCGAGGCGACCTATGGTCGACTCGCATATATAAGAGAATGCATTGGCACAGGGTATAACTGTAACTATCACAATGTGGTCAAGGAGCCGGTTCCAATGATATCCATATTTGTATGGTTCTATTGAGACAGACCGAAGATATTTTAGGCTGTTGAAGCTTTATTTGGCCGGTTTTGGCCGGTTTGTTGGGTAAAGGGTTAATAGATTTGTAGATACGGCATGAGTGCCAGTTCGGAACTGTGATGGAACAAGTGCCATATCGACAAACCCATTACCAGTATAAACACACATTTCATTTTGTGTAATATTGAGCAGAATTTTATTATTTTAGTATAAGTGAGTGCTCATCTTCAATTTCAGTTGAGTTCTTACCGGTATGCACGTACCCACTTGGTGCTTGTGTCCCGGGATTGGCCTTCAACATCAATTGAGTTGGCACTCACGATGATTTCATGATCACAGTCCCATGCTTTCTTTTGAATTTTTATCCTTAATTATATCTGAATTAAAGTGTCTACAAAAATAATTTATAATGATATTCTTGTTTCCACGAGACTCAAAGGTTCTACAAAAGTGGAAATGAAATCTTTAGAGACATGCAATGTCTTGTGTACTTATTTCAGTGTTACAACCATTGAAATATTGTGTCTGTTATTTGCAGAATGAGGTCCCCAGAGGGCTAGCATCACCATTTTCACCATCTTGGAGCCTCAACCTGCTGAGTCCTCAACTGTTATGGGAGACCCAGTATAAGTTTGAAGTTCCCCAGTTGAAGTTGGTGATGTTAACCCGTTAGTCACCTCGATTATGCATTTTATCTTCTGCAAATTAGGGGATATAGAAAGTGAACAGAACACACTATTTCAAGGCTTGAAACTACAGTAATTCTCTAAGTAATCGACTTCTTAACCACAGCAGAATTATTGGTAACTTTTCAGGATTTAGTCGGGGAGAGCTTTCCGATGAATGGCAACAAGCCATATTTCCGACTAAATCCTGAAATGTTACCAATAATTCTGCTGTGGTTAAGAAGTCGATTACTTAGAGCATTACTGTAACAATTCAGTACTCATTGTGCACGCTAGAAGAATGTGGCAAATCATCACCTTTCCCCCTATCAAATCACGTGTTCCATTTCAGAAACCTTACATCTGAACAATACAAAACTAAATATTTTTCATTTACACTGAAATACAGGTAATTACTGATATATAAGCATGGAAAACTTTTCTGCCGATGTGAGTACATGTACCATGTATATACATGTGCTAGTACATGTAATTTATATACATGTACCTGTACAAGTATGAATAATGTTGCAAATTGTCAATATGGATACATGTACTGGTACTTTATTATTAACTTCCTAATAATAACTACATTGTACATGTACATGTACATGCAAGCCTTGAAATAGTGTGTCTGTCATTTGCAGAATGATGTCCCCAGAGGGTGAATTTAGTGATGCTACCCCGCATAGCGGGCTAGCATCACCAAATTCACCCTCTGGGGACCTCATTCTGCAAATGACAGACACACTATTTCAAGGCTTGTGTACATGTATTTGTGGGATGATGATTATTTGTTGTCTGAATTTTGACAACAAAGTTAGGTGTTTTACTAAATACGTGGTGTAATATGGCATTATTATGGTAAAGTGAGTGCTCACCTTGGAGTTGAGTTGAGTTCATGCCGGTATGCGCGTACCCACCCGGTGCTTGTGAGTGCTCACCTTGGAGTTGAGTTGAGTTCATGCCGGTATGCGCGTACCCACCCGGTGCTTGTGAGTGCTCACCTTGGAGTTGAGTTGAGTTCATGCCGGTATGCGCGTACCCACCCGGTGCTTGTGAGTGCTCACCTTGGAGTTGAGTTGAGTTCATGCCGGTATGCGCGTACCCACCCGGTGCTTGTGAGTGCTCACCTTGGAGTTGAGTTGAGTTCATGCCGGTATGCGCGTACCCACCCGGTGCTTGTGAGTGCTCACCTTGGAGTTGAGTTGAGTTCATGCCGGTATACGCGTACCCACCCGGTGCTTGTGAGTGCTCACCTTGGAGTTGAGTTGAGTTCATGCCGGTATGCGCATACCCACCCGGTGCTTGTGAGTGCTCACCTTCGTGTTCAGTTGAGTTCATGCCGGTATGCGCGTACCCACCCGGTGCATGCGTTCTGGGATTGGCCATCAATTGAGTTGGCACTCTGATGATTGATCAAAGTTGAACTCTTCCTCTTGGTTTCTTATCCGTGATTATATGTGAACTAAAGTGTCTATAAAACTGATACTCTTATTTCCGTGAAACTTGGTAGGTTCTTTACAAGTGGAAATAACCACAGGCCCCTGGGGAAAATTACTAAAATACCAATATAGACTATACCAGTATAGTCTATATTGGTATTTTAGTAATTTTCTCCAGGGGCCTGTGGAAATAACAGTGCATCTTTGAAGACATCCAATGTCATGTGTACAATGTACTTTAGCCATTTCTATACAAAATGGATGCAGGCTAGCATCTCCAAATTCACCCTCTGGTGACTTCATTCTGCTTAGGCCTCATCTTCTCTGGAAAGTTTCTTTATTATCAAATTTCTATAGAAACTTCTTCACATGGATTCAGCTATGCTGGATAGTGTCACTAAATTCACCCTCTGGGGACCTCATTCTGCACAGGCACACTAAACTCACGGGGTAGGAACTGCTCCATGAGAAAATATACTCTTGTGATTTTCGGTCCAGTTCACTGTCGATCCGTGTCCAGTTCACTTGCGAGTTTTTTGTACTTGGTCCAAAACAGACATGCTTTACACCATGTACCGGTACCAAACTACCATATCGCAATAACCATTAGCAATTAAATTCAAACAAAAGTGAGTCTAGTGACGTGAAGTTTTAGTTCAAACATATGTGCACACTTATTTTACCAAAAATCTGTTGCATAGATGTTCGGGTAGTAAACTGATCTTATCAATGGTGAACTGGGACCCATCACTAGTGAACTGGAACATTTCTTAAAATGGATAAATTCATACTATTCCACATTTACTTAACAATTTCCAACTACATTGTAGTATGTCTTGATAGTTGAGGTAGCTGGCAAGTTATATACAACAAATGAACTGCATATATCATAATATGTTGCGTAAAACTAGCGTTATTTACCATGGGAAAATCCCCAGTGACATTGACCTTGCTGTCGACTACAACTCCTGAAAATCCCTAACCGTTTCAACACTGGTGCATGCCATTTTTCTGCATTGTAGTTGAACACAAGTCATATTACCCCGAGACGAATTGGACATGACCAATACTGAAGCCCCACCACTCAATATGAAATGTTTGCACAAAATTGGAAAATATTATATAACTAGCTGGAGTGCCCGACTTTGTGATTGCCTCTGTCTGGGCAGAATATACAGTGTTCGATCGGTACAGAAACATGCCTATATGAGCAAGGTCAAGGACATGGCCGCACATGAAATTGGACCTGCCCATATTGTTCCTGGGATCAAAGTAGGCCTACATACCAAACTCGAGTCGGATCGGTCGAGGTCCAGAAACGTGCCTATATGAGCGAGGTCAAGGTTAAGGACACGGTCGCACATGAAATTGGACCCGCCCATGTTGTTCCCCATATCAAAGTAGGCTTACATACCAAATTTGAGTCGGATCTGTCGAGCAACGAGTCTACAACACATACACATACATACCCGTACATTGTACATACTAGTACATACCGGTACACACAGACAGAAGTTCCAAAATATATAATAGATATCACCTTTTATCTACCAGTAGCTATGATATCACAGACATTAATAATTCAATTTAATTCTATTTTCATATCAGATGGCTTCAGTATTAAAGTTGTATAGGCATCACCATCACATGTACCGGTATTATATTTACATGTACAATGACTTTTGTTCAATTCAGGAAAATGGCATGCACCAACCTGCATGTACATGTATATATAATATGACCAATTTAACACTTACATGTATGAATGCCCACCATTCTATTTGAAGCAAGAAATGTCTGCACAATTATTACAAAACCTTGTTTAAACTCTTACAACATTACACAATGGTTAAATCAGGCAATTTTCATGATGTCCCAGACATACTGTAATTGATTCAGTTAATAATTCCATTTGTGTTTCAGTAGGGTACTAATGCTATCTTATATGGGTGGCATGAGTACATGAGTTCTGAGTTATATGATCACACCAGTCCAATCCATTATCACGTTGTGGCGGACTTGGCCCGGGTAATGTGTTATGAGTATCATTTCTCTATGCTCCCACCGGGTTTATTGCTTTCCATAGAGCCTGTTATTGATCAACTCTGCCTGGGATTCTTACAGCTTTCATGATTGTCTGAGTGTCACTTTGAGTAAGATTTATAATGGAATTGCTGTACTAATAATTTGTCCAAGAGAAATTGGCAGTTTTCTATGAATCACCTCATATTATAATGTGAAATGTCAACCAAAGTTTGAAGATGAAATGTTTTTGTGTAGTTAAAAAAATTCAACCAGTTCAAACTTAGATCTATGGCTTTTCAGGTTGACCTCTTGTATTACTTAATCATTTTAACTTTCTGCATACATGTACATGTACCTTGTGGCTCAGGGCCTCGGTGGCTCAATCGGTTAGGGGTACAACTCCAAGCCATTTCGCCCTCCACCTCTGCCGATAAAGGTTCAAATCCACATGTTTCCATCGTGGGTTTGTAACTCAAAATTGTTATCTGGTGGAGTTGCCAGTTACATGTACTAGCCGATGGCGGGTTGTTTGCCCCACATAGTCTACGAGTTTATCATCCATTGAAATCACTGTTAGATTAGCCATACATGTAAGTGTGCGGATTTCCTCCACCACTAAAACTGGCAATGTCGTGATATGGCCTTATGCTGAAAGCGACATTAAACCCCAATCCATCAGTCTTTCAACCCCTCCATGTTGAGCTACAGTGTCATTGCTACTTACATTTTGTTGACAATCAGTACACTTAAAGTATTACTTGAACATTTAAACTTACTGCATTCCTTATCACTCCATTGACTTTAATGTATGACATTATCACCTTTCTAAGTTCATATATATATACCGGTACAGTAATGCCCTAAGTAATCGACTCCTTAACCACAGCAGAATTATGGGTAACTTTTCAGGATTTAGTCGGAAATATGGCTTGTTGCATTCATCGGAAAGTTGAGAGCTTTCCAGTGAATGGCAACAAGCCATATTTCCGACTAAATCCTGAAAAGTTACCCATAATTCTGCTGTGGTTAAGGAGTTGATTACTTAGGGCATTACTGTATATAGAAGTTCATATACCCGTATATTATTCAAATCAGATTGCATGTAGCGATGACTAGCAGGAAAAAAAGGGATATGCCTAATTTTTTTTACGTTTCTTGCCATATCTCTCTAAGTTGAGCTATAGGGTCAATGACACTTTAAAGGTACTCAATCCGATTAAGCACCCCTAAAATCAAGTGGTTATTGTTGTTAATAGTAACCACTTGATTTCGAGTTATCCATCTTACAACCGCAATTTGTTAATTTGAGCATGTGGAAGTGGACCACATCTCCAAAAATTAACAAACTTCAAAAATTGATATCTGATCACTCTGAGCTTTGATGGGTCGGTTCCTCGACTCGAATCAAATATTTTTTACCCCGAAGCCAAAGAAATAGTAATTTAGGAGCGTTAAATCGGATTTAGTACCTTTAAACATTTAAACTTTCCGCATTCCTTATCACTCCATTTACTGTAATGTATTACATTATCACCTTTCTAAGTTCATATATATATTTTTCAAATCAGATTGCATGTAGCGATGTAGCAGGGAAAAAAGGGATATGCCCAGCTGATATGCTCTAAGTTGAGCTAAAGTGTCAATGATACTTTAATTTGTTATCAGTATGCTCGGAATTTCAATTCCTTGTGACTTTCATACTATTTATGTGATTGCAGTATTGTACTGGAATGAGTACACTCGCCAGACTGATGGAAATTTAGATCATGCCATAAATCTCTACTATGGCTAACGCCCGTAGAGATCAGATCATATTCCACCAGTACAAAGCCTTGTAACTTTTTGATGTTTTGACAGGGAACCTTATAAAGTCGAAAAAATAACACAGGGAATATATTTCTTTGTTATTATCTGTTTCTTAATATAAATGTAATTCACTGTTGGTGAAGGTCCCAACTGGAAATTTCATGATTTAAGTGACTTTGTGAGTGATTTTGCTTTGCGTTTCTTACAGTTATGGAATTTTTCCTGGGTAACTAATTGTATGTTTATTGCGATATCTGCTCTCAAAAGTTACAGAAAGGCATGTAATTTCTAGTTGGGACCTTCACATATAGTGAAGTACACTATTAACGAACAGATAATCATTAAGAAATATATTCCCCATGTTATTTTTTCCACTTTATAAGGTTCCCTGTCAAAACTTTAAAAAGTTCCAAGGTTTCATACTGGTGGAATATGATCTCTACGGGCGTTAGCCATAGTAGAGATTCATGGCATGATCTAATGGAAATTACAATATAGAATTTAACATTGTACTAATAATGGCACGTCTCTCAGTACATCCCTAGCAAACCTACCCTATATTAATTTCAAAATTATCAACAAAAAAACTTCTCTTGTAGTTGCACATGTGTTAACAGCAGCTTATCAAAGGGTGTTGGCATTTATTGATAGCATTTAGTAATAGATGATTCACATAAATATTCATGGTCTGTACAGTGCATGTGGTATGTAACTGTGCTAAAATACTACACCAGATTTTTTACCCTGTGCCAATGCATTCTCTTATATATGTGAGTCGACCATAGGTCGCCTCGCATATATAAGAGAATGCATTGGCCTAACAATTTTTTATCATTTTTTTTAAATAAATGTTCCTTACAATTTTTAGGACATAAAATAACATCCATTACCCTGCAGGGAGCCCCACACATACCGTATATAGAAGCATATAGAAGAGTGTTGTTTTCTCATGTTTGTCTGGGGCTCTGTATGGGTGAAATTATAAAATTGTTAAAGAATACAAGAACAAATTATTAAAATTGTAAAAAATTGTTAAGCCAATGCATTCTCTTATATATGCGAGGCGACCTATGGTTGACTCGCATATATAAGAGAATGCATTGGCACAGGGTAAAAAAATCCCAACTTACGACTGGATTTGATATGGCGGTACAGTGCATGTGGTATGTAACTCTGCTAAAATACTACACCAGATGCACAACACTGATGCCCTCAGAGACCTCCTAAGCATGTAATTACTAGACCAATCTTAATGTGTAAAGGCTATATGTCTGACTCCACCTAATCATAAATGTTATAGTACATGTCCTAGTCATTATTTTCCTTAGTTTAAAGGTGGATTAACATGTATTATATAGTTACGGGGGGGGGTATAAAATATTAGATCTGAATCGAAGACTCCTGTTCGGAAATGCTTCTATCGATTAATATTAATTTTATTTCTAATATTTTCTTGTCTAAAAAGGTGTGGTTGTTTAGCTAACGAACAGTAGTGGCTACCGTTAACAGAGACCAGAAATTTTATTGTTTAATTTTGTCACAAATAAATGTTAATTATACTCATTATCGCTTATAACTATGGAATAAAACAATACAACCAATCAATCTGGGACATTTGATGTTTGTAACGTAGCCATAGGAACAGCCTAATGCTCTATATCACTATATGGTATCACCTGAATGGTCTGTTCTAAAAATAGACAAATAAAGGGTCCCAATAAAATATTTGAAATAAAATCAATATTAATTGATAGAAGCCTTTCCAGATAGGGGACTTCAGTTCATATTTATTATTTTATACCCATGCAACTATTTCAAATTTGTTATTTAAAGAGGTAATCCATCTTTAACTCTTTCAGTGCCAGGGGACGATCTCATCGGCCCTAATTTACCGTCTGTAAAATCGGCCCTAAAATATTTTTTTTGATTTTTTTTTTTTGGGTTGAATTTTTTTTGGGTATGTTTAAGCATGCTATAGCAAATTTAAAAACAAACTGGATAAAACCTTAGGGGCATGTTATAACTCAAAACTATCACCAAGTATTTATAGTAATAATTTTGATGCCCATGAAAAACGTAAGATTCCCTGGCACTAAACCTGCAAAATAAGTCTGTTAAAGAATATAAGAAAAAATTATTAAAATTGTAAAAAATTGTAAAAAATAATAACAAATAATGAAAAATTGTTAGGCCAATGCATACTCTTATACCGGTATATGCGAGGCGACGTATGGTCGACTCGCATATATAAGAGAATGCATTGGCACAGGGTATATGGGTTGATACAAAAATCGGACTTGGCACTGAAAGGGTTAAAGCCCCTTCCTGGATTTAAAGCAACTCATAATGTTCAGGTCTCAAATTAAACCATGTAATAATTTGCTTTTATCACGATCTGGAGATCATGATAGGGTGATAAATACTTGAGACACATGTATGTGGAGGCACTACATGTACATGTACCTGTTCAAAGAAAAAAGTTACTTTTATTCTAGAGACAATAAAGATTTTTTTCATTGCTAGATTTTTCCTGATAGGCCATCTGGACAGGTCCGATGGTAATAATAAAGAGCATGTATGTGGAACAAACTTCTAATGAATTTCTGTTCTTTTAAATGGTCTTTAAGAGGTTTATAGAATCCACATATAAGCCTGGGTACTAAAATAAATATACAGATTGAACAACAACAGGGCCCTGCGATTCATCAAATAAAATGTTGGTTCTCGATTCCATCAGTCGATTCAAATTAAAGTTGAGTTCTCTAATTTTTTAGTCGATTCACAGCATATGAACTCCACTATATTCTCATCGATTTATTGTCTACCAAAGCTTCAATTTAACACCCCTAAATTACTATTTCTTTGGTTTTTGGGGTAAAAAATATTTTATTTGAGTTTCATGAACCCACCCCTCAAAGCTCAAGAGCTATCAGGTCTTGTTTTTTGAAATCTATTATTTTTCACGTCCTCAAATTTGTCAGCCTAGAAAAATATTTATGATCTGGTAGGAATATATACGAAAATGACTGAACGCCACATGTCAGGATTTCTGATTGGCTGTTGGTTGGGTTTTCCTGTTCAAATACTGGTATGTCACACAAGGAATTTTCACGTTCGCACTTTTCATTCATTGACAATCAGAATTTTTTTTAAATGGCGACCAACATACTCTCGATACCAAACTGCATTGAAAATTTGTTTTGGCCACTTTTTTTACTGCAGTTAGTAGTGGTTTGCTTGACTTTTTGTTAATTAATCGATTCTGATAACTAAAGCACTTTGAAGAAATGTGATTGTTGTTGTGTAACCTGATGATACAGTGACCATGAAATCAGATTGTTGTTGTGTAACCTGATGATACAGTGACCATGAAATCAGATTGTTGTTGTGTAACCTGATGATACAGTGACCATGAAATCAGATTGTTGTTGTGTAATCTGATGATACCGTGACCGTGTAATCTGATGATACAGTGACCGTGTAATCTGATGATACAGTGACCATGAAATCAGATTGTTGTTGTGTAACCTGATGATACAGTGACCATGAAATCAGATTGTTGTTGTGTAATCTGATGATACAGTGACCGTGTAATCTGATGATACAGTGACCGTGTAATCTGATGATACAGTGACCATGAAATCAGATTGTTGTTGTGTAATCTGATGATACCGTGACCGTGTAATCTGATGATACAGTGACCGTGTAATCTGATGATACAGTGACCATGAAATCAGATTGTTGTTGTGTAACCTGATGATACAGTGACCATGAAATCAGATTGTTGTTGTGTAATCTGATGATACAGTGACCGTGTAATCTGATGATACAGTGACCGTGTAATCTGATGATACAGTGACCATGAAATCAGATTGTAAATGTTATTGTTGTTATGTAATCTGATTGTGCATCTTTAAATTAAGTTTAATTTTAATTTCAGGTCAGAAACAAGGAAAAGCTGGCCAATTTCAAAATGGCGATGATCATCCATCCACGTCCACTCAGCGGTCGCCCAGAGAGTCCTCTAGTCACATATCCCCATCACGGACTCCACAAACTCCGCCCACTCATCAACCAGTCGAGCCTGTTCAGGAAGCATTCCAGCAGGTTACCATATCAACCACTGAAACATTGCCACAAAAACAGCCATCGCCGATGATAACGCCATCCAAACGTGAGCCGTTGGATGAAGACTTTCATACGCCCATAAAGCAACATCCATTTATTAATGGCGATTCATTAGAACCATTATCACCGCTCATTATTGATGATCATGAATTGGCGAATCCAAAAGCGACATCTACACCAGCGCCCAATGGCGTCATCGGCACGGGCAGTGCTACCTCCAGTCCTCCTCTCAGTAAGTATTAACCCTTTACCCAACAAACCGGCCAAAAACCGGCCAAATAAAGCTTCAACAGCCTAAAATATCTTCGGTCTGTCTCAATAAAACCATACAAATATGGATATTATTGGAACCGGCTCCTTGATCACATTGTGATAGTTACAGTTATGCCCGTGCCAATGCATTCTCTTATATATGCGAGTCGTCCATAGGTCGCCTCGCATATATAAGAGAATGCATTGGCATAATTTTTAATGTGTTAAGCCAATGCATTCTCTTATATATGCGAGGCGACCTATGGTCCACTCGCATATATAAGAGAATGCATTGGCACAGGGCCCTTCTGTTGGGTAAAGGGTTAAAGTTATGTGAAACACTCCGGTAGGGTGATCAAATAGAAATGGAGAATAATCTTGCTAAAAGTAGTTATTTTTTACAAATATTATATCCAAATCGACATGACCATCATTCTTATATATTAATTAAATGCAGGGACACTCGATGGTGAAATAATTTTCGTTAGTTTATCACCGGTAGTTGCGTCCCGAATCGAGAGATAAATATTTACAATTTAGTGTACTTCAGACGATGTTTTCTATGGAGTGTTACGGTCGATTTGCTTGAGATTTTTGGTGATGTTAGTAGCATGCTTCAGTCCACCAGTTGGCATAGCGCCTGAATACTAAGTCATCCGTTTCACGAACCCAAATCAAATAAGTCCATAATATGTCTTTAACCCTTTACCCAACAAAGCGGCCAAAAATGCCCAAATAAAGCTTCAACAGCCTCAAATATCTTCGGTCTGTCTCAATAACACCATACAAATATGCAAATATGGATATCATTGGAACCGGTTCATTGACCACATTGTGATGGTTACAGTTATGCCCTGTGCCAATGCATTCTCTTATATATCCAAGTCGACCATAGGTCGCCTCGCATATATAAGAGAATGCATTGGCCTAAAACAAATCTTTTTTTAACACTTTTTAAGATTTTTTCTTACATTCTTTAACAATTTTATAATGTTTAATGTGTTAAGCCAATGCATTCTCTTATATATGCGAGGCGACCTATGGTCGACTCGCATATATAAGAGAATGCATTGGCACAGGGCCCTTCTGTTGGGTAAAGGGTTAATAACTATCAAATAACAAGATTTCACTTTTCGAATCCATTGTTATATAAACATCGCTGTTACAGTGGAATTACCAATCAAAGTCCAACAACATACCAAAGTTTAATCAAAACTTTGGAAAATGTCAAAGTATTGAAAAATATTCTGAAAATCATATTTAATTATTTTATAAATTATTTTAAACTTACAGTACTACTCAATTAGCGATGTTTGTTAACCCTTTACCCAACAGAAGGGCCCTGTGCCAATGCATTCTCTTATATATGCGAGTCGACCATAGGGTTAACAAATCACTGTAACAGTTCTGTGTACTTAACAATGGTTTCTACATGCAATAATTAATATAAGATCAAAGTTTATTTATTTCTCCATGTTCCTCTTTGTGGTGATGTTTCTACAGACTTGTATTATTTTCACACATTTACGCACTGAGTGCCTTGGGTCCCTTTAACCCTTTACCCAACAAAACCGGCCAAATAAAGCTTCAACAGCCTAAAATATCTTCGGTCTGTCTCAATAGAACCATACAAATATGGATATCATTGGAACCGGCTCCTTGACCACATTGTGATAGTTACAGTTATGCCCTGTGCCAATGCATTCTCTTATATATGTGAGTCGACCATAGGTCGCCTCGCATATATAAGAGAATGCATTTTACCATTTTGTCTTACATTCTTTAACAATTTTATAATTTTTGATGTGTTAAGCCAATGCATTCTCTTATATATGCGAGGCGACCTATGGTCGACTCGCATATATAAGAGAATGCATTGGCACAGGGCCCTTCTGTTGGGTAAAGGGTTAACTCTTTCTATACTAAAGCCGGTGTTCATGTTGGACCAAAAAATCTTCTGGCCAAAAAAGTGACCAAATTAAATTTTTAGTGGCCAACTAAAACAAAAATTGGCCAATGTTTTTTGGGCAAATTTTCTGGGCTCACAATTTCATCTTACATACCGCCTAATCAACAAAATAATAATCATTATGATATAACCAGTGCATAGATTAAGGTTTTTCACGATTAGTAATCGCCTTTGTACACAACCATCACCATTCAATCAACGCTCCCCTTAGAAAATAAATTTGGGTTGTCATCGTATGATGTATCCAAAGTATGAAATCTGCATGTCCAGAACCGGCGATAAAGTTTGGCCAAATGTAATTTTTTTGTGGCCACTTTCGAAAAAAAAAGTGGTCATTGGCCACCGACAACGCGAACACGGACTAAAGCATTATTGATGAGTAGTTATCTTATTGGAAATGTTCAGGTGATAGGTTTAACAAATAGGTCGTTGGTTGACCTTATTATCTAAACATTTCCCTCAATAAATATGACTCCTTCTGCACTTTTAATTATCTGTCTGCTTTTATCCCTCCAAATCAATAAAAGACCATTCCAATGTACAATTTTTAACAGACTGGGAGAATCCATTAAGTATTGAAAGGGTTAACAGGTTAGGCAAAACAAAATTAAATATCTGGTAGAAAAAAAATAGGGTTGAAATTTTATTTCTTTAATTAATTTTTTTATTTTGACTTATTCTTATTCTTTCATGTGTGTATTTTACTCTGCAAGATTGACATAAAACTACTTTTGATTATTTTTGTATAAATTTTAATATTACACATTACTTTTACTTAGAACTCAATCTATTCTGAGACGCTTAAAAGTGTTTTTTATGTTTTATGAAATTTTTGGAGAATAAATTCAATAGATTTTCTTGAAAACCATGAAAAAATCTTCAGGGTAGGGGGTTTAAAATAGGGTCGGTAAGGAAACCCAAACCTCAAATATTTTTTTCTTTGGCCTTAGCAATATATGTATTAAAATAATCACAATAATGACATCCACCAGCTATTGATAGATTTTTTCGCATCTTGGACATCTCCTAAACCTTTATTAAGCTACAATGTCATTGACACTTGTTTTTATATCTGTCAGGTCCAGATTCTGCGACAGACCAGAGTGATGACGAAGGGTTAACTGATATGCAGGTTAGTCTTCCTCACTGGTTGCTATGGTGATTGAAAATTGCTTAGCATAACTCTGTATTTAGCTTCCAGTACTAAACATAGAACCCAAGACCTACTGTAGTACACAAGCCATATTCTAAAATTCACAAAATACATGCATCCCGACCCATAGATTCCAGAATATTGCTTATTTGTCATTATTGCGAAAAGTAAACATGTATGTTGATAATTTCACGGTATGAGACAGAATTTTGTCAGAATTTTTCACTGTTACCAATAAAATTACCAGAATCCGGCATACTAGAAAAGGGGGTTGAACCTTAATTTCTTAGCTACCGGATACTATCCAACTTAATCTTAGTCGGTTGACTTTCCAAGGTGTCAGTACACTGTATGTTCAAACAAGAAAAACTAATTTGTTCTGAAAAACTAACCAGCTGATTCCACATGAATCACATCTGACGTAATTGTCACAAACAAATGACGTCAATAAATATACTGTTTATCTGTATAGGGAAACCTGATAACAACTCGTATCCGGCATGTCATAGCAAGGATAACTAATGTTCAAATATATCCACGTTTATATACAATACATAATTCTATTTTAAATTAAAAACCTGAAAACCGACCAACTGATGCCGTCTGAAACATCTGACGTCAGTAAATATGGTATCTGTAGAAGTCGGCCCCACGCAAAGTCGGCCCCACGCGAAGTCGGCCCCATTAATTAGAAGGGATTAAATCGGCTTAATTTTATTGAGATAGTGTTTATGTTGGCTAGTTGTGAGGTCCCCAACTTAAACTTAGTGTTGTGTTTGCGTTGGCTAATTGTGAAGTCCGAAATGTTTTCTTAGTTGCACTTATGGTCAGGCACTGACAGCGGTTTAGTTATTAAAACAATGATAGTTGCGACAAACAATGAAAGAAAGCGCTAAGTACTGTTGATTGCTGCTTAACGAATATTACGAGTCTGACCGTAGATACCACTCGAACACATCAACCCGGCATTCAAGAAAATAGAGAGTGTTACGACAGCGCAAGTAGAGCCAGTGGTAAAATAGATATGAGGCTACTATATGGGGCTGACTTCTCTTGGGCCGGCTTCGCGTGTGGCCGTCTTCATATGGGGGCCGACTTCGCGCTGGGCCGACTTCTCCTGTATTCGTAAATATACTATTATTTTGAATTGGTAAACCTGGGGATAACTGTTGGTGGGCATGACATATCAAGCTCAACCACTGGACATCACTCAGTCATACGATAAATCTTTAAGTATTTTTTAATCCAGTGCATCCTAATCAAGCCTTGTAATAGTGTGTCTCTCATTTGCAGAATGAGGTCCCGAGAGGGTGAATTTAGTGATGATATCCCACACAGCAGGTTAGCATCACCAAATTCACCCTCTGGGAAACTCATTCTGCTGAGGCCTTAACTGCTATGGGAGAACAAGTATCAGATTGAAGTTCCCCTGTTCCCAAGTTGGTGATGTTCACCCATTAGTCACCTCGATTATGCATATTACATTCTGCAAATTATGGGATATAGAAACTGAACAGAAGGGAAAAAGTAACTAAAAGTAATTTAAATTTGAGGCGAGAGATACTTCCCAGAAGTTGGGACCTAAGCAGAATGAGGTCCCCTGAGGGTGAATTTAGTGATACTAGCCCGCTGTGCCGTGTAGCGTCACTAAATTCACCTTCTGCCAGTCGGGGGACCTCATTCTGCAAATTACAGACACACTATTTCAAGGCTTGATCCTAATTCTTATATACAGTAATGCCTTAAATAATCGACTCCTTAACCACAGCAGAATTATGGGTAATTTTTCAGGATTTAGTTGGAAATATGGCTTGTTGCCATTCATCGGAAATCACTGAGAGCTTTCCGATGAATGGCAACAAACCATATTTCCAACTAAATCCTGAAAAATTACCCATAATTCTGCTGTGGTTAAGGAGTCGATGCACACCATCTTTAACAGTTGAGATTGTATAAATTGTTAAATGAGATGCTCAAGTTTATTCAATACTGGCTAAGTTTGTGTTTTTGTTGTTGAAATTTGAGCAAAACTGATTACAATTTCATCTTAAATTTGTAGAGGGGATTTCATGAAGTTATCAAACTTCATTTTTTCGTTTGACAGAAATATCATTTTAAATGCATGTTTATCAGATATTCAATGTCCGAAGCCCAAACAGGTACGGTGCCTTTAAAAATTATAGGCAAAATAAAATATAGCTTAAGAGCAAAATTGTGCATCCATTGATCCTCTGTTGTATGAGATAATTGCATTTTTCTTGTGGTGATATTTGATTATTTTCGGGATGCATTGCAGTGCTGCTCTGGCAATATTGGGCTGTTTTTGTGACCGCAATACAGTGTTGTTGAGTTGATTATTACATTGCTTTTGGGCTGGCCTTGTCATTCTGGTGATATTGTATTGCTTTTGGGGTGATATTGTCGTGGTACTGTTGTATTTGTGTTGCCATTGCAGTATCTTTTTTGTGGTTATACAGTAATGACCTAAATAATCGACTCTTTACCCACAGCAGAATTATGGGTAACTTTTCAGGATTTAGTCGGCTAAATCCTGAAAAGTTACCCATAATTCTGCTGTGTTAAAGGAGTCGATTAATTAGGGCATTACTGTATAACAACTTGTTTTAGTGAAATTGTATTATTCACAATAAATACATGTACATGTATGTGTTAAAAAAATGCAGGCACAGTACTTTTCATGATTAGGGTGATCATAAAAAGACCTTTTTCAGCAGAAATGACATTCTATACGTTAATACCACATAGTCCTTATGAGCTTTTAAAATGCAGGTACACTGTTTGCTGTGGTATGAGATTTAAAAATGCAGGTACATTCATTGCTGTAGTATGATCTTTAACCCTTTCAGTGCCAAGTCCAATTTTTGTATCAACCCATATTTCCTTGATCATTTTTCAAATTTATTGATTATAATAATGTGATACATTGATGGAAAGAGCGCTAAGAAAAATATAATTATAATAATGTGATGCATTGATGGAAAGAGCTCTTTCCATCAATGTATCACATTATTATAATCAATAAATTTGAAAAATGATCAAGGAAATATGGGTTGATACAAAAATCGGACTTGGCACTGAAAGGGTTAAAGATACAGGTACATCAATTGCAGTGGTATGAACTTTTAACCTCTTCGCTGCTATGATGTCTGTAACTATTACGGACGTAAAGGTGCACATCATACATGTATGCTATATGGTCCGATGGTCCGTAGTACCTACAGACCTACTTCAGCAAACTGACAGTAAGCCATTTTTCATAACTGGAACACAGATTCAGGTGCATCGGAATAACTGTATCTCAAATTTTCAAACAGTGTATTATATTCCAAGATTCTGAACGATAATAACCTTTCAACTGAGTCAGTTTTATGGTTCTTGTGATATTACCGTCATATTTTTTCCACTGGAAAAATGGCAATAACGTCGAACAGCCCAGCGCATGATTTCATAACATCATTTAGCAGCGAAGAGGTTAAAATGCAGGTACAGTAAAGCCCTAACTAATCAACTCCTTAACCACAGCAGAATTATGGGTAACTTTTCAGGATTTAGTCGCAAATATGGCTTGTTGCCATTCATCAGAAAGCTCTCAGTAAATCCTGAAAAGTTACCCATAATTATGCTGTGGTTAAGGAGTCGATTATTAAGAGCGTTACTGTACATCAAGTTTTATAAATACAGGTACATCAATTGCAGTTGTATGAGCTTTATAAATACAGGTACACCAACTGCAGTGGTATGAGCATACAGCAACAGACAGACTCCCACTATGAACAGTATATGGCACTAACTAAAACATGACATTTTTATAAATATGTACTCCACCCTGGCTCCCTGTGTGTGGAAAAATAGTAAAATATGTCAGATCCATTGATAATTTGTAGCTCTGAACTGCTTTAGTGCTATGAATGCCATCCACATGAATTTATCTAATAGACCTATAAACCACCTGGGGTGAGATCTGATGATATCTCAACATAAAACATTGAAGGTATTTACACAAATCTCAACACAGATTAGCCTTTGAGAAAATTCTCAAGATTATCTGAACCCTCTGTATTATGCTCTTCTTATTGACATACATGAATTTTGGGGTCCATTTAAACTAAAGGGGTATGCCTCATCCGTGTTTGTGTCACAATGATTGCCATTCATTATTGGAATCTTTATTCATATCACCAGTTATTATTATTATTATTATTATATCTTTATTTCAGACTCTGTTGGTCCATATATGAGTATTTTGTACATGTATATATCAGTAATCATTAATCAATCATATAATATACAATAATTCGTTCCAACAATGAAATATCTTGGAAAAGTATTTTAAATCTGAATTGAAAAACATATTAATGATTGAATTGTTCATATCTTTCATTCTCTCGCGAAAACTGAACACACACTTTCTCCTCAACATCCCTAGCGACAGCATTCGATCATTGACAAACATACCACTCACACTACATCTTCATTCATAACCCATTAACATCAATACGCATTATTATAACACAACAGTTTATTGAAACAGCTTTTGGTGAATTGTACCCAAAGATAGGCACAGTATAACGGAGAAATATAATGCTGAAATAAAATCATTTTGACTTGATTAGAACATTTAGAAAATTTCCTAATTATCATATTAGACCGTATACAGATAGCACGGTATTGTCGTTCAATATCTCCATCATCTGAAAGGTCATCAGTAAGAACATGTCCCGAGATATTTACAAGAAGCTACAAATGTGAGTTCCTTGCCACTAAGGAATAGTTTCGGAAAAGATCTAATGGGCATGGTCTTAGGAATAAAAGCCATGGCAACTGTTTTAGAAGCATTATAAACTAAGTCTATTTTAGCAGCTTCAGACTCACAGATATCATACTGTAAGGGATCATCCACAAGCCTTGAAATAGTGTGTCTGTCATTTGCAGAATGAGGTTCCCAGAGGGTGAATTTAGTGATGCTACCCCACATAGTGGGCTAGCATCACCAAATTCACCCTCTGGGAACCTCATTCTGCTGAGTTGTAATCAGAATGAGGTCCCCAGAGTGTGAATTTGGTGATGCTAGCCCGCTATGCGGGGTAGCATCACTAAATTAACCCTCTGGGGGACCTCATTTTGCAAATGACAGGCACACTAAACTCAGACTTGATCATCCAGAATAATAATAATAATAATAATGGTGCTTTTATTGAGCTTATCTCCTATACCAGCCGACCCTAAGCGCTTCACATTATTATTACCCCAGCTGTTGAGTAATGCCGAGTCTTATGTCTGCTGTCAGGTGCTTCACTAGAGTGGTTTATACTTACAGTAAATGCCCTAAATAATCAACTCCTTAAGCAGAATTGTGGGTAACTTTTCAGGATTTAGTCGGAAATATGGCTTGTTGCCATTCATCGGAAAGCTCTCACTGAGTGCTTTCCGATGAATGACAAGCCATATTTCCGACTAAATCCTGAAAAATTACCCATAATTCTGCTGTGGTTATTAAGGAGTCGATTATTTAGGGCATTACTGTGTATCATATTTTCAGTTTTGTCTGCATTTTATTCACAAAATAGCTATTTATAGTCTTGAAATTGGGATTAATAAAAATGATGTTGTAATTGTGGCCCTGGAAAGATACACCATCCTTAAAAATCAAAACGATCTTTCTGCTATGCTAAATATGTAATCCTATTGATAATTGTGAGCGTGGTTATGAACTGAAGTAGTCCTATAAATGCCATCAGCATGAATTTATCTGATACACCTATAAACCACCTGCGGTGAGATCTGATGATATCACAGCATAGAACATTCCAGGTATTTACACAAAACACAGAATCAGTCACAGATCTGCCTTCGTGAAAATTCTCAGGAATACAGTAATGCCCTAAGTAATCGACTCCTTAACCACAGCAGAATTATGGGTCACTTTTCAGGATTTAGAGAGCTTTCCAATGAATGGCAACAAGCCATATTTCCGACTAAATCCTGAAAAGCTACCCATAATTCTGCTGTGGTTAAGGAGTCGATTTATTAGCGCATTACTGTATTTTGCTTTTCGACACCCCTTCCAGCTAATTCTTATGTCAATAAGGTGACACTCATTTAATTAGTGGGTTACGAACCTGCCAACAACTTTTTAGCTCACCTGAGACGAAGTCTTAAGTGGAGCTACATGTATAATCGTCATTCCTCGTCCGCCATCCGTCCTTGTTCTCCAAAACCATAAGACAAATGGGTTCATATTTGGTGCGACTCACATTCAGATTTGTTCAAATGAGGTCACCAGGTCAAATAGTTGTGAAGCCAGGAACGTAACTCTCTCCCACCAAACGACTTCTTCTAAACAACCATCAGGGTGATGTAGCTTATATTTGATATGGAGGTTCTTTGTGTGACTGAGATTCAAATCTGTTCAAATGGGATCACCGGGTCATGGCGGAGTCAGGGACATAACTCTTTTTAAAAATAAAACAAAACAATGTTTTAGATTGAACTCTTTGCTCAATTTAAATAAATATTTAATAATTTACATGTCGGATAAATGATCAGGTGACCTCCGTTGGTAATGGCAACACATGTTACAAGTTACACGCAGGTGTTGCTGAACTTCTCCAATGTATTGTTAAATATACTTCTGTAGAATTATCTGTCCATCTTAGCACTAATAATTATGCCATTTAGTTTTTGTTTTTATAAGCCTACTTCATATGTCATTAATTTATCTGATAGACCTATGAACCACCTGGGGTGAGATCTGATGATATCTTGGCATGAAACATTCCATGGAATACACAAAACTAAACACAGGTCTGCAGTCCAAAATAAACTTAGGAATATTTTAAGGTTGTGCTCAGGGTTTCCAGGATTTATTATTGAATGTTATGTGCTATTTATTTATATTCTCAAATATAACCAGAGACATGGGGTAGGGGATGTGAGTATCATGTGACACTCAACTTTGGTCAAAGTTGGAAATTTCAAGGGTATTTGGAAATTTCTGTTTCCAACCAATACCTACATGTACATGTAGTGTAAATTATTTTGTTTTTGGACCAAGATTTCATTATTTTCCAATTTTAAGTAAAAAATTTGAACAGAAATGATCATCAGTTGAAAATTTTGGTGTAAAAAGAGAGAGACCCTCCGGTCACGTCCCTGAGTAAAACATAACGTTTTTGAGCCAAGAAATGCCATCTGGAAGAGTCAATCTTCAATCTTGTTAAAGAATTTCTCCCTTACTTAGCCCCAACACTGTGAGGTTTTGTAATACGGTTAATAATTATCATTAATCGTTGACTCATTATTATTGTCTGATTGTGCGATCTATTTGACTTGTTAGCATTGTCAATAAATGACTACCATCAAAAAGCTAATAGGTCATTGGTTAGTAACAATTTACTAATCGCGGATTCGTCTCTCTCATGTTCTGTCCCTGTAATAGAATAATGAGGGTTTACTGAATAAGAGGGGTATGTAAACCTTTGTATTCAGATCTCTGCTTTAAAGTGACTGGAGTCATAAAATTCATTATAATTACAGTAATGCTCTAATTAATCGACTCCTTGACCATAGCAGAATTATGGGTAACTTTTCAGGATTGAGTCGGAAATATGCCTTGTTGCCATTCATCGGAAAGCTCTCGGGGAGAGCTTTCCGATGAATGGCATCAAGCCATATTTCCGACTAAATCCTGAAAAGTTACCCATAATTCCTCTGTGGTTAAGGAGTCGATTATTTAGAGCGTTACTGTACCATGTTGTTTGCATCATTCATAGAGCACATGAGTGTATTTTGCACTCATCCATGGCTCAGATTAATTCATTTGTTGCATTTATCCTGTTGAGTATAAAAGGAGATGGTCCCATAAATGGACGCATTTAGTGTAAAGTACCTCTTTAAAGTCTATTTTATATAATGCCAAAAGATGATGAGAACAAAATTGTGAAAACTCAAACTTGTATGATAATAATTTTCGTGCAAATTTCAGCCCAAACATGTACGGTAGCATAGTGTTTAGAACTAATGAAAAAACTTAAAACACACTAAAACATTGCATCATATTCTGGCATATTCCAAATAAATTATCAACTTCCTGTTTCTAAGTTATCCATGTAACCAATTTTTGCCAAAGATTTATATGGCAGGGCTTAGAATCTGAGGAGAATCGGAATCATGATTCTTAGTTTGATTCTGATTCATCTTCTGGGAAGTATCTATAGTCTCAAATTAACATTGTTTTTAGTTTCTTTTTCCCTTCTGTTCAGTTTATATATCCCCTAATTTGCAGAAGATAAAATACATAATCAAGGTGACTAATGGGTGAACATCAGCAACTTCAACTGGGGAACTTCAATCTGATCTTAGGTCTCCCATAGCAGTTGAGGCCTAAAGCAGAATGATGTTCCCAGAGGGTGATTTTGTTGATGCTAGCCCACCTTGCGGAATAGCATCACAAAATTCACCCTCTGGGAACCTAATTTTGCAAATGACCGACACCATATTTCCAGACTTGCTATTATTATCTCCACTTGACGTAAATGCATGTACATGTACCCGCCAGGGAGTATTCAGTTATCAAAAGGCTAACATACCACAGGTACAACATCTGTTTTCCTAATATAACCATTAAATTGTGGAATACATGAATCATTCATTCATTCTGTTACTGCATGGCCATGCATGTGTGTGGTAGTTTATAGAATTTCATGATGCTGATTTCTCCTATGAAAAATGTTTTATATCATCTCCATCTCATTAACCCTTTACCCAACAGAAGGACCCTGTGCCAATGCATTCTCTTATATATGCGAGTCGACCATAGGTCGCCTCGCATATATAAGAGAATGCATTGGCTTAACACATTAAAAATTATAAAATTGTTAAAGAATGTAAGAAAAAATGGTAAAAAGTGTTAAAAAAAAGTTTTTTTTTTAGGCCAATGCATTCTCTTATATATGCGAGGCGACCTATGGTCGACTCGCATATATAAGAGAATGCATTGGCACAGGGCATAACTGTAACTATCACAATGTGGTCAAGGAGCCGGTTCCAATGATATCCATATTTGTATGGTTCTATTGAGACAGACCGAAGATATTTTAGGCTGTTGAAGCTTTATTTGGCCGGTTTTGGCCGTTTTGTTGGGTAAAGGGTTAATATTGCTCCCTTGCCTCAAATAGAGAATAAGTCTTGAAAACAGGTTGGAAAATGATAACAGGTTACCATAGCATAGAAGAGATAACCACTGAAAAATAGTTTGCAAAAAATAATTTACCTCCCTTACTTATACATAATTTACCCCCATACATGTCATGTACATAATTTAATTTACCCCATACAAGTACAAGTACATAATTTACCTCCATATTTGAACATAATTTACCCCGATACATGTACATAATTTACCCCGATACATGCACATAATTTACCCCCATACATGCACATAATTTACCCCCATACATGTATTTAATCCTCCATATTTGAACATAATTTACCCCGGTACATGTACATAATTTACCCCCATACATATACATAATTTACCTCCATATATATACACATAATTTACCCCCATACATGCACATTATTTACCCCCCATACATGTACATAATTTACCCCCATACATGTACATGTACCTAATTTACTCCCATACATGTACCTTTGTGATGGATCCTGTTCTGGAATTTTGATGCCACGTTATCTTTCCATTTTTGAAATATACATAGTCATACAGTAATGCCCTAATTAATCGACTCCTTAACCACAGCAGAATTATGGGTCACTATTCAGGATTTAGTCAGAAATATGGCTTGTAACCATTCATTGGAAAGCTCTCGGGGAGAGCTTTCCGATGAAAGGCAACAAGCCATATCTCTGACTAAATCCTGAAAAGTTACCCATAATTCTGCTGTGGTTAAAGAGTCGATTAATTAGGGCATTACTCTATGTGCTGGTGTTATGGGGGGGGGGGGGGTGAATTCTTACTGCCTTATTGATGTACATATTTCGGTTGTTGACTTATAAAGTAACCTGAGAATTGTTGGGACAACATTGAATTCTAATTAAACATTTTTGAAAAATCATGGTTTAAACCTGCCAATGGTGATTTAAGATAAAAACGTTATTTTGAACTGAATAACACCTTGTCCATGATTATGGGGAGGGGCTGAGACAGCATATCAGTACCATGCAGCCACACATATGGAAACAGGTTTGAACATTAACCTTTCAATGACTGGAGCTTCCTGAAATATTGCGAAAACAATGTGCCAATGCATTCTCTTATATATACGAGTCTCCCAAGGGGAGTGTCGCATTACATACCCGGTATATAAGTTAATACATTGGCCTAACAACATTTACCTTGACATTGTCAACCAGTGCATTCTCTTATAAATGCGAGGCTCCATATATAAGAGAATGCACTGGCGCATGATCTTTAATGCTGCACCAGTATAGCTCCCATCATGAAAGGGTTAAATCTCATCCAGTCCTCGGGAATTGTACATATTTGGCGACCATAAAAGCTGGATAGAAGTATTGAGGATCCTGATTCGTGAAACACAGTAAGAATTAATATGAGTGCAGACTGCAGTATCAGTGCATGGGATCTCCTAACAAATTTGGAATGGCTTTTATGTCATTAGTCTGACTAAAGAGCATAGTCTGTAATGTTTTCCCAATGGATATCATTCCCCCATACAATTTTATTCATTCTCATTACGCGCGTTCGGTGTATAGTTTCAGAAAAATTATGATATGGTAGTCCACAATCAAAATATTTATATGTCAGTATGAATATCAGTGCATGCGATCTACCAATAAATTTGCTTGCTGGTGATTAGTCGGAGTAAAACACAGAGTTTGTATTATTTCCCGATCGACTTCATTTCATGCTACATATACATGTACATCTATTCATATTATGCGTTTTTGGTGCTATTTTAGAAAAATTATTATTTTGTAGTCCAGATTAAAATTCTTGAGGTTCGTAGGGTTGGCTAACCAAATATTATAAAATAAAAAAAATAGTATTTAATAATAGATAGCATCTTTCTTCCCACTTTAAACTTCCATCAACCAAAATCAATTATGAAATTTGTCTTAATGGTAAATTTGTATTACATATCCCCCACCCTCCAAAATAGTTGAGAAATAATTAGTATCACAAATTGTGATATGTAAACAGTTATTGAAAAGATTAAATAACCAATTTAGAAATATGTATATATCGCTGTTAAATACTAGAAGCCTAAGGATAAAATAGTAACCATTGTTGTCCCACATATTTATGTTACATCCCCACTCCCCAAAAAACTTGAGAAATATGTGGTATCACACAAATATGATATGTGAAAAATTATTGAAAAGATAAAAAATTAACAATTGAGAAACATGCATATATAACTATCGAACAGTGTAAGGTTTAAAATAGTAACATGTGATGTCCCACTGTTAGTGTTCAGAAAGAAAAATCAATTTCTACTGACAACAGCTTATGTGAGTGGTGACTCAAATTATTGCTTATATTCTGTTACATGTATGTTCATTTCTTGTTTATCCTTTGCCACCTTAAATTCTTTAAAAAGCCTTCACTGATTTACCATAGACCTCAGAGTGTGTTACTGATTAGATCACAGAGTGTGTCATTGATTAGATCACAGCCTGTGTAATATTTTCCATTTCATTTCATCTCTCATCATACAATATACTTCTTCACATGATGCATGTTTGGTGCCATTTTGGAAAATTTAGATTTTGTTATATAACCCTTTGAGTGCCAGGGGCCGATCTCATCGGCCCTAAACCTACAAAATAAGTCTGTTAAAGAATATAAGAATAAATTATTAAAATTGTAAAAAAAAAAAATTAAAAAAAAATATTGTTAGGCCAATGCATTCTCTTATATATGCGAGGCGACCTATGGTCGACTCGCATATATAAGAGAATGCATTGGCACAGGGTATATGGGTTGATACAAAAATCGACCTGGCACTCAAAGGGTTAAATACAATAAAAAATGTTGATTCCTACAATGGAATCATGATAATCAACTTGATTTCATTACATGGATCATCAGTTGATACGTGTGAGATATTCGTCCAACTTTATAGCTTGGACTATAGTAATACCCTAAATAATCGACTCCTTAACCACAGCAGAATTATGGGTAATTTTTCAGGATTTAGTCAGAAATATGGCTTGTTGCCATTCAATGGAAAGCTGTCACTGATTAACCCTTTCAAGATGGCAACTGCACTGGTGCAGCATTAAAGATCCTGTGCCAGTGCATTCTCTTATATGTGCGAGTCTCCCATTGGGAGCCTCCCAAATATAAGAGAATGCACTGGCTTACATGGTCAAGATAAATATTGTTAAATATTGGGAACCTCGATTATTCAATGTGTCATCTGCCAATTTGGGGATATAGAGAAAATAAACTAAAAAAGAAATAGAATCTTAAGTTTCTATAGAAATTTGATTAATAAAGAAACTTTCCGGAGAAGATGAGGCCTAAGCAGAATGAGGTTCCCAGAGGGTGAATTTAGTGTTGAAGCCGGCTATGCGGGATAGCATCACTAAATTCACCCTCTGGGGACCTCATTCTGCAAATGACAGACATGCTATAATGAGGATTGTAGGGAGGGGACATAAATGAAGCAATTTTTGTGATATATTGGCCTTATCTTATCTTAACACTATTTTAACTTCATGCACTGCTTTCTATTCATGTTATTTAATCAAAATTATGTACATGTAGTTCCATGAAAGTTTCAGAGCTGCGACAGCTCTAGACTTTCTTCCCATGGTCTACAGGTGTAATTTTTATAGGACTGTTTGGGCTCGGAACGAGCTATGTCTGTTTAACCCTTTAATGACTGGGGCGTCCTGAAATTTTTTGAAAACCCTGTGCCAATGCATTCTCTTATATATTTGATTCTCCCATAGGGAGCCTCGCACATATAAGAAAATGTATTGGCCTAACAATATTTACATTGAGCTTGTATTAAAGCCAGTGCATTATCTTATATATGCGAGGCTCCCTATGGGAGACTTGCATATATAAGAGAATGCAATGGCACAGGGTCTTTAATGCTGCACCAATGCAGGTCCCGTCATGAAAGTGTTCACCAATTGTATTATAAAAACTCATTATCATAAGCTTATACAGTAATGCCCTAAGTAATCGACTCCTTAACCACAGCAGAATTATGGGTAACTTTTCAGGATTTAGTCGGAAATATGGCTTGTTGCCATTCATCGGAAAGCAGTGAGAGCTTTCCGATGAATGGCAACAAGCCATATTTCCGACTAAATCCTGAAAAGTTACCCATAATTCTGCTGTGGTTAAGGAGTCGATTACTTAGGGCATTACTGTAGTTTGTATTGCGTTCTATGCATCTCGTTCTGTTTACTGTCCTCATGTTATGCCTGTAGTGATTATAGTTTCACGTTTGCCTTGTCTTTCTGCTTGTTTTCAGTATCCAAGTGAAAGTCCATCGAGTTCGTTAGCATCTTTTTCTACAAACAGCAGCTCACGAAAAATCCATCCGGTATGTGTGACCTTTCGATGTTCAGTTTCAAAATTTAAAGAAACAAATTTGTTTCTATTTAAAGGGGTAGGCTCAGCTAGAATGTTTGAAATTAGTAAAAAAAAAATTATAAGCCACAATACTATATGTTTATAACTTTATAACTGAATTTAACCCTTTACCCAACAAAACGGCCAAAACCGGCCAAATAAAGCTTCAACAGCCTAAAATATCTTCGGTCTGTCTCAATAGAACCATACAAATATGGATATCATTGGAACCGGCTCCTTGACCACATTGTGATAGTTACAGTTATGCCATGTGCCAATGTATTCTCTTATATATGCGAGTCGACCATAGGTCGCCTCACATATATAAGAGAATGCATTGGCCTAAAAAAATCTTTTTTTTAACACTTTTTACCATTTTTTCTTACATTCTTTAACAATTTTATAATTTTTAATGTGTTAAGCCAATGCATTCTCTTATATATGCGAGGCGACCTATGGTCGACTCGCATATATAAGAGAATGCATTGGCACAGGGCCGTTCTGTTGGGTAAAGGGTTAAAAACCCTGTGCTAGTGCATTCTTTTAGACATGCGAGTCTCCCATAGGGAGCCGCCCATACATGTATAAATGAGAACGTACTGGCTTACAATGTCAAGGTAAATATTATTAGGCCAATGCATTCTCTTATATATGCGAGGCTCCCTATGGGAGACTCACATATACATGTATGAGAGAAAGCATTGGCACAGGGTTTCGCAAAATTTCAGGAAGCTCCAGTCATAGGAGGGGTTAAGAGTTATGTGTTGTCAGATTAGCTGATATATCTATACATTTTAAATAACACTAATTCTAACCCATGTCAGACATTCTATCTAGGCTTGCCACTTTATCCCTTTCAGTGCCAAGTCCGATTTTTTTTTAATTTTTCAAATTTGTTGATTATAATAATGTGATATATTGATGGAAAGAGCTCGAAGAGCTCTTTCCATCAATGTATCACAATATAATCAATAATTTGAAAAATGATCAATGAAATATGGGTTGATACAAAAATCGGACTTGGCACTGAAAGGGTTAATTGTAGTGCCCATGTCTGTATCTGTGTCTCTGGAAACTGACCTGTCCGTCAAATTCACTAAACTGGGAGGTCATACATGTACATGTAGCCTGTTGTGATCTGCTCCTCATATTCAACCCTTTCTACACTGAATGTATTCTCCAACCAGTTATAAAAGTTTTTATTGGAATTGTCTATTATTAATTTGGAGATGTATTCAGGATACACAAGCAGACAAAAAACCCCAGATAATACAAGAGCAGAAGGATTCCTATGCATTGGTGGGAAATGCTTAGATAATAACTTAAATAAACGACATATGGTCATTTGTTGAACTCATAAATGTTTCTAAACATTTCCTAATAGAACTACAGTAATGCCCTAAGTAATCGACTCCTTAACCACAGCAGAATTATGGGTAATTTTTCAGGATTTATTCGGAAATATGGCTTGTTGCCATTCATCGAATAGCTCTCCCTGAGAGCTATTCATCCCATTCATCGAAAAGCTCTCCCCGAGAGCTTTCCGATGAATGGCAACAAGCCATATTTCCGAATAAATCTCATGCGAAGAGAAAACCCATACACAACTCACAACAGTTAACTATCGTGTTTTATTATATTTTCTACACCAGTTTGTTACACAACCCAGTCCATAATGAAACACGGTTAGACCTAACACGTTCTTAGCGCCATTTCTGTTTTTTTTAAACGCACAAGTATACCAAATGATGCAAAAATATGACGTCATGACGTAGTGCTGAGAGTAAGATAACATCTTGGAATAACGCTTTTGGTCTTCTGGGAGTGGGGATATGATTTATATTTTGATGTTAACCCTTTACCCAACAAACCGGCCAAAACCGGCCAAATAAAGCTTCAACAGCCTAAAATATCTTCGGTCTGTCTCAATAGAACCATACAAATATGGGTATCATCGGAACCGGCTCGTTGACCACATTGTGATGGTTACAGTTATGCCATGTGCCAATGCATTCTCTTATATATGCGAGTCGACCATAGGTCGCCTCGCATATATAAGAGAATGCATTGGCCTAAAAAAAATCTTTTTTTAACACTTTTTACCATTTTTTTCTTACATTCGTTAACAATTTTATAATTTTTAATGTGTTAATCCAATGCATTCTCTTATATATGCGAGGCGACCTATGGTCGACTCGCATATATAAGAGAATGCATTGGCACAGGGCCCTTCTGTTGGGTAAAGGGTTACTGTACGCCATTTTCTATAAATTCCCGGTGATAACAACGATCTAATATCGTTAGTATATAGAAAACTAAGTACTTAAGAGTCGAAGATGTATTCTGTAAACGTTCAGGTTAATAGGCTATCTTAAAATTAATGTTAATAATTTGATATAAATTTAATTTATGGCTGGAGTCATAAATTAAATTACGAATTTCCGTGTACAAGACGTAATCAAAATAATTCACTGATAGTGGATTTGGGAAAGCGTGGTACACATGATCGTGTATAAAATTATGTTGATACGGGCCTTAACTCAAGCCACTCACTGACTAGTGACTATAAAAGACTTAATGAGTACATGGGACTAGTATGCATATAATATAACATTTATTTGATACATTGGCTTGAAAACTGTCCAAAAAATACTCGACAACGACAATTGCTATTTTCACATTGCGGCTAATCTACCATCCGTAACATTATTTCGTACTCAACAAACTTTCAAATAATGGAAATCTGGTTACCTTATTCTACAACTCAGAGACTAAAGAAACCAACAACAACATTTGGGTACAGTATCCCTTTAAAGTTGATGAAAATATAATAAAAATAAGAATAAACATTGATATCTAAGCTGTTGTCTGTGATGTTGTTGTGACTCTTCTGTCAGTATATTGGCATGTACTCAATCCTTGGTTGATTTGGTAGACTTGTCGTCATCTAAACCATTCATCAGATGACTCGGATTATTAGTAATCTAAACCAGAGTAGTGAAACTTGGTGCTGGTGGAGGGGGGGGGGGGGGGGGGGGGGGGGGGCGTGAGGTCTTGTCTAGACTCAACACTAACTTATTGCCACTTATTGTACTTCTCTCAAGTCGTAAATTTCACCTTCGGCATGCCTGTTACCAGAAACATTGATACAGTATTTTTTCCTTTCACAGACGATGTGTGGAAATTCTATTTTGCATGCTTTTCAGTGGTGATGTTACAATTTCTCTTCAGTTCTAAAATGGCTTATAATAAAATTAATCCTAGTATTTTCTAGCTTTAATCACATTCTGAGAGATCAAATTAAGTTGATAAATACCACAGATGGAATATTTAATAGGTTTAAATTGCAAATACTTGGTTTAATTTTAAGATTATAAGCCACTTTGATTTTATGCATGTTGTATAATTTTTGTTTCACTCCAATCATCCTGTAAAATATAGCAGGTAATTTCAGCTAATTCTCTCCCTTGATAGACACTACCATCATAATATGCATGTAAGAATCACTTAACATTTCTTCTGTTGCAGCTCATTCTCACTTTTTTTCCAACAAACTGATGTTAAAATACTATACAAGCAGGTAGTGTTCCAAATTAGTAGATCAGCCATGAATCTCTACTCTGGCTAATGCCCGTAGAGATCATATTCCACCAGTAAAAAACCTTGGAACGTTTTGAAGTTTTATAACCTTATAAAGTCGAAAAATAACACGGGAAATATATTTCTTAATGATTATCTGTTCCTTGATAGTGTACTTCAGGAAAAATTCCATAATTGTAAGAAACACAAAGAAAATCGCAGGGAATATATTTCTTAGTTGTCATCTTTTCCTTAATAATGTACTTCACTGTAGATGAATGTCTGAACTCAAAATTACATGCTTTTCTCTGACTTTGGTGAGCCGATATCACAATAAATATCAAATTAATTACCCAGGAAAAATGCCATAATTGCATGCGATGGGAAGCAAATTTAAATCGCTCACAAATTCACTTTAATCGTGAAATTTCGAGTTTGAACCTTCACCTACAGTGATGTACATTATTAAGAAAAATATTCCCGCATTATTTTTTCAACTTTATAAAGTTCCCTGTCAAAACTTCAAAAAGTTCCCAGGTTTTGTACTGGTGGAATAGGATCTCTACGGGCGTTAGCCATAGTAGAGATTCATGCATGGCATGATCTACCAAATTGGGATAAATTTTGTATAAAATACTGGTAGATAATAAGCATCGGAAATTTGCCTTTGCTGCAGCACTGCTTATGGAATTTCCTGTTGCCTTCCCTTTGAGTCCAATAATCTGAAAACTGATCCTAAATAACAGGGTGACGTTTAATGTTTTTGTACAACAGAATATTGGCCCATTCATGTTTAATGGAGGACACCGTTATGCATAGTGATCAGACATTGGTGTCTGTGATATTTACTCCCCTGATGCAATGCATTCAGTGGCGTAGGAGCGGGTACGGCCGGACGGTTTTTGCCGTACCAATATTCGCACCAGCGAAGTTTTTTGTTGTTACACACATGGGAATGGTGCGATTGGGGATAGTCATAAAACACGGAATGTGGAACTTCTACGCTGCTTAATTTATAGTTCTTATCGAAGAAACGTTGTTGACTATATCATGTTATCCGTCTGTATTGATGCACGTTTCATTCTTTTCTCCCAGCATGTGTAATGTAACATTGGTTACGTCAAAATGCACCAGAAAGCGCCATTTCAATGTTGAATATTAAAAAATTTCCCAATTTTGGAAGCGGGGGTGGGGGACACCCCCCTTCCTTACCATCCCCCCTTCTCGGCACTCCACGCGCCTCGGAGCCGCGCAAGCGCGGCTATGGAATGATACATATGGGCCGTAGGAATAATTATAACCTTCCTACACCACTGGCATTCATCGGTCTAGCTCTGTCATACACATCCCCCCTGATCCACATTGCCAACGTGCCTCATGACTTAGCAGTGGATATATCATAGATGTACCAAATGTTATTTACATGTATATTGTTGGGGTGAGGGCTAATAGCTACATCTACAGTAATATCCTAAATAATCGACCCTAATAATTCTTCTGAAAAATGGAGGACACCATTATCCATAGTGATATTATTCATATAGAAAAAATGAGCAGATATGGCCTGAGATGACAGATGAAAAACTAAAATAAGTGCAGAACTACTCGTCAATGAGTATTTAGTATAGAAATGGGTGACACTGTTATGCATTGTAATCATGTAGTCTGCAACATCTGCTACCTTGATGCATGCAGTCATCTCCCTTTACCATAGATAATCAATCCCCCCATCCACATTGCCTATGATAAGCTGAAAGCCCACCCTATTAATTAACAGGGTAATAGGCAAACTCCATGCAGTGCACTCTATGTTATCACTGCCATATAGCACTTTGCAGACTGATACATCTATTTTTATATATTGTCGGAACTATAATTAGTCACATATTATCTTATTTTGACCACCAAAAGTTTCCAATAATGGTAATTCTTTCGGTATTGATAAGAACAATATGAACTAAGCCAGATATAGACAATTTTTATCCTAAAACATAAGAACTGAGAACAGGTAAGAAATCCTTTCCAAATGTCCTTATGGCAGTGGTATCTCAGTGGAGCGATGGGAGATAACTCTGCCTGGAGTTTGAGTGATGGGTTAATGTTTTTGTACAATAGCTCTGGGGACCCATTCATGTTTAATGGAGGACATGGTTATGCATAGTTATCAGACCTGAGTGTCTGTGATATCCTCTCCCCTGAAGCATACAGTGATCAATCAGTCTCTGCCTTACACAATCCCCTGAGTAGGGAACAAGCCTCAGGAATTATTCATTATGTAACTCCTTATATAGCATAGTAACATAGACAGGCTAATGGAAACAACAACACAGAACATTGTTTATGGTGTTAAACATGGCATCAAATGTTAGAGATGATTCGCAAAATTTCAGTAATGCCTTAAATAATCGCCTCCGTAACCACAGCAGAATTATGGGTAATTTTTCAGGATTTATGAAACATGGCTTGTTACCATTCATCGGAAAGCTCTCACTGAGAGCTTTCCGATGAATGGCAACAAGCAATATTTTCGACTAAATCCTGCACAATTACCCATAAATCTGCTGTGGTTGTGGAGTCGATTATTTAGGGCATTAATGTAACTCCTGATATAGCATAGTAACATAGACAGGCTAATGGAAACAACAACACAGAACATTGTTTATGGTGTAAAACATGGCATCAAATGTTAGAGATGATTCGCAAAATTTCAGTAATGCCCTAAATAATCGCCTCCGTAACCACAGCAGAATTATGGGTATTTTTTCAGGATTTAGGAAACATAGCTTGTTACCAAACATCGGAAAGCTATGAATGGCAACAAGCCATATTTCCGAATAAATGCTGAACAATTACCCATAAATCTGCTGTGGTTGATTATTTAGGGCATTAATGTAACTCCTGATATACCGTAGCATAGTAACATAGACAGGCTAATGGAAACAACAACACAAAACATTGTTTATGGTGTTAAAACATGGAATCAAATGTTAGAGAGGATTCGCAAAATTACATTATTATTATTATTATTATTATTAAATTTGCATTTTTTTAAAACGCATTAGACAGTAAATTAGTTTCAATGCGCTTTACAATAGCAAAACAGTTTCAAACAAAGAGATATACAATACGGAGAATAAAAGATATGTGAGTTTAAAAGAGGCCTAGGAGAATTAATACTATCTAAAAACAGCTACATACACAGCTAAAAAGTAACAAATCATGAATCTAGAATCTATGAAAAGGTAGTGAATGGAAAATAAGTGCGAATAATGTCAATTGGGCAACTGAAAATGTTGACGAAACAAATATGTAACATGCTCCCACTGTTAACCCTTCCATGACTGTCGCTTCCTGAAATTTTGCAAAAAACCCTGTGCCAATGCATTCTCTTATATATGCGAGTCTCTCCTTGTCCTTGTAAGCCAGTCCATTCTCTTACAGTAATGCTCTAAATAATCGACTCCTTAACCACAGCAGAATTATGGGTAACTTTTCTCGCTGAGAGCTTTCCGATGAATGGCAACAAGCCATATTTCCGACTAAATCCTGAAAAGTTACCCATAATTCTGCTGTGTTTAGGAGTCAATTATTTAGAGCATTACTGTATATATGCAAGGCTCCCTATGGGAGAGTTGCATATATAAGAGAATACACTGTCACAGGATCTTTAATGCTGCACTAGCGCAGCTCCCGTCATGAAAGGGTTAACAATATTTGTAATTTTGCAACTCCTCTCCATGCATACCATAAGGACATCATAATGGGAAGATGTTACATGTAGCTGTGAAAAGCATAAATTGTGAAAGCCCCAGGCATAAATGTCTGTCATAAGCAATTACCTGAGTAGATAGTGAGCCTCAGGAATAATTCATTATATAATTCCAATACACCATTATACTGAAAGCAGAGAGCCTAATGGAACAACATCATAAATGACATTGTTTATGTTGTAAAACAAGGGATTAAATACCAGAGAGGTTTTACATTTGACCCTTCCATGACTGTAGGTTCCTGAAATTTTGCGGAAAACCTTTGCCAATACATTCTCTTATATATGCGTGAGTCTGGCATATATTAGAGAATACATTGGCCTAACAGTATTTACCTTGACATTGTAAGCCAGTGCATTATCTTATATATGTGAGGCTCACTACATGTATGTGAGGTTTGGGGTAACAGGTGACTGTTAGATTGGGGTGATAGGTTTTGGGATGGTACAGTAATGTCCTAAATAATCGACTTGTAAACCACAGCAGAATTATGGGAAAATTTTCAGGATTTAGTCAGAAATATATGGCTTGTTGCCATTAATCGGAAAGCCGATATAATTTTTCAGGAGAGAGCTCGGTGAGAGCTTTCCGATGATTTGCAACTAGCCATATTTCCGACTAAATCCTGAAAAATTTCCCATAATTCTGCTTTGGTTAAACTTTGGTTTCTAGCTTTGGAAGGAAACTAATCATGCTCGCCTTCTAGATTGACCAATGAGAACTGAGATATATTAAAAAGAGATGAGGGTATATTACGTTCACCTTGATTGATTACCGACTTCATATGGAAAGCTCCAGGGTGATATTGGGTTGATAGATGCCATCTTGTATATTTTTGTCCCCCGAAAAAAAAAATTCGGGGGACTATTAAAATAGCCCGTGTCCGTCCGTCCGTCTGGAAATGGTTTCCGGATGATAACTTTAGTTTCGGTTATTAGATCAAAAGCAAATTTCATAGGTGAGTTTATCAGACCAAAATAAATGTCAAGTTCGACTATGGGTTTGCTCCGCCCATTTTTGCGAGAGTTATGGCCCTTTTTTGACTTAGAAAACCCCTGAAAGTTGGTTTCCGGATGATAACTTTAGTAGAGTTAATCGTATTCAAACCAAATTTGGTATATTACTTTCTCCCAACAAAACACAGGTCAAGTTCTAACCTGGGTTCTGCCCGAACATTTTTGGCAGAGTTATGCCCCTTTTTCGACATAGAAAATTCAGTTTTTCTTCTGTTTTTTGGTTTCCGGTTGATAACTTGATTTTGGATTGTTTATATGCAAAACCCGTTTTTTGTGGATTACTTATATCAAAATACAGCTCAAGTTCGAATTTCGGTTTAATCCGATAATTATTGCGAGAGTTATGGCAGTTTAAACCAAATTTGGTATGTGTCTTTCTCCCAGCAAAACACAGGTCAAGTTCGAATTCGGGTTCCGCCTGCCAATTTTCACCAGAGTTATGTCCCTTTTTGACTTAGAATTTTTGCCAATTTGAGGTTTCCGGATGATATTAAACTTTAGTAAATGTGTACTGAATGAAATTAAATTTGGTATATGTAGGTTTACTAGCACAAAAGACAGATCAAATTCGATTTCGTGTTCTGCCATGCCAATTATTACCTTTTACTACCGACCTTTTATTCGACTTGTTTTACTTAGAAAATTTCTCACTTTTTTCGGTTTCCGGATGATATCTCAAGTTTGGATCCTTTAATTGCAAATACCGTTTTTATGTGGATCAGTCATATCACGATACAGGTCAAGTTCGAATTTGAGTTTTTCTCAGAGTTATGGGCTTTTCCACTTAGAAAATTCAATTTTTCTTGTAATTTTCTTAATTTTGTGCCAATTTGAGGTTATATTTTGACTTTAAGAGTTTTTTTAAGATTTGGTTATTTGTATGCATGTCAGTAATGAGACAATGCACAAGTGTCTTATCCATATAGTATACTTCTACAAAGCCTCCACTCCAAATGAAGCCACCAGTTCGGGGGACAATGTGGCCGAGCAGCCTTTTATTTTGTTTAACTCTATGGACTCGGGCATATTTCCGGTGTATTTGGGTGCCTAGAAAATGGATATTTGTTGTAAATCATTTTCTACCAGGTACCTGAAAACCTGCAATTGATGAATTCTAAAAGATGCATTAATTAACTTATCTCAATTTGTTACATCACTTCTGTGATTGAATGCGTTGACATTCTACGTCCACTGCACGTCACGCATCACACGACACCGTAACTGGCAAGGAATCGCCCCATAACATAACATGAGTTCCCATGCAATTTCTTGGTTCAAGTAGGTTGAATGTTGAGTGGAACCATACTTTATCAAATAATAAGAGTTGTTTACGGAACCCTTCCAAAAACTGGTTATAGAATACACTGATCTATTTAGAATAGATTTGCACCTGTTGACTATTAATACCAAGTTGGCATGATTTGGTGTCAATAATTTCTTTGTTAGTGCTCTGTAAACATCCCACACCATCATGCCATCACCTGGCTCTGGGAGAATATAATTCACATTAATACAATTCATCTATAAGCGTTGATATAATGTGTTGGACATTTGCAGAATGAGGTTCCCAGAGGGTGAATTTAAAGACTCTATCTTGTACGACTAATAAAGACTACTTGTGCTTGATATATAGTAATGCCCTAAACCACAGCAGAATTATGGGAAATTTTTCAGGATTTAGTCGGAAATATGGCTTGCTCGGGAGAGCTTTCCGATGAATGGCAACAAGCCATATTTCCAACTACAAGTAAATCCTGAAATTTTTTCAATAATTCTGCTGTGGTTAAAGAGTCATATACTTAGGGCATTACTGTACCTACATGTACCACAACTCTATATACATGTACTGTGACTAATAGAGATATCAATATACATGTACATGTACCGAGATAGTTAGGCTACAATTAACTCAGTCAACACACTTAGTGATATAATATGATGTTATTTGAACTGATGTGCAGATTACTGTGACATGGCTAAAGGCTAGCCGTGTCAGCATTCAGGGGTGTCTTAATATTTTAATTTCCAACTGCAGTTTGTCTTGGTGACATTGAAAAATCTTTTGTTGAAAACACTTTTAAAGACTGTTATGGACTTTGTTACAGTAATGCCCTAAATAATCGACTCCTTAACCACAGCAGAATTATGGGTAATTTTTCAGGATTTATTCGGAAATATGGATTGTTTCCATTCATCGGAAAGCTCTCAAGCCATATTTCCGACTAAATCCTGAGAAGTTACCCATAATTCTGCTGTGGTTAAGTAGTCGATTATTTAGGGCATTACTGTACTTCAGTGAATAAAGCCGATTAGAATAAACAATTAACTAAGATTATTGAAATTTTCAACCACGTACCGGTAGACTGTACTTGTACCATTTCAGAGAACAGAACATTTGAATTACTCACAAATGTAAATATTTACTACTTTATTGGTGATGCATTATTGGGCATAAACATTGCGGCAATGTCAATAGTCACTGCACGTAATTCGTTGATAACATTGACTCTGTTTTATGCCTATTTTGATATCAAATTTTTTTAAATAACTTATTTTAGCATGATTTTTTGTTATTCCGTCCTGAACAGCTCAGCAGTGTGTTTCACTTCACTACATGTATATGAACTATATGTAATATCAGATGTTTATTATTTATTATTTTCATCAACTTTTTACATCAGAATATAAATAATATCCCCACTCCCAGAAGATCGAACTGTTATCCTACTCTCAAGATGTTATCCTAATCTCAAGATGTTATCCTAATCTCAAGATGTTATCCTACTCTCAAGATGTTATACTACTCTCAAGATGTTATCCTAATCTCAAGATGTTATCCTAATCTCAAGATGTTATCCTAATCTCAAGATGTTATCCTACTCTCAAGATGTTATACTACTCTCAAGATGTTATCCTAATCTCAAGATGTTATCCTACTCTCAAGATGTTATCCTACTCTCAAGATGTTATCCTACTCTCAAGATGTTATCCTCTCAAGATGTTATCCTACTCTCAAGATGTTATCCTCCTCTCAAGATGTTATCCTACTCTCAAGATGTTACCCTACTCTCAGCACTGCATCATGACGTCTATTGTTGCGTCATTTGGTATCCTTGCGAGTTATTTTAACAGAAATGGCTGGTGATGTTGTAGCTTTAAGAACGAATTATGTCCAACTGTGTGTTTCATTGTGGTCTGGGTCCTAACAAACTGGCATAGAAAATATAATAATCACAACAGTCAACTGTTCTCAGTAGCGTACAGGTTTTCTCCTCTCGTGAGATATGAGGATTATTATCGCCTCGTAAAAATAATCCTCTGCATCTCACTCGACGCTACTCAGAACAGTTACAGTAATGCCCTAAATAATCGACCCCTTAACCACAGCAGAATTATGGATGACTTTTCAGGATTTAGTCGGAAATATGGCTTGTTGCATTCATTGGAAAGCTCTCAGTGAGAGCTTTCCGATGAATGGCAACAAGCCATATTTCCGACTAAATATCCTGAAAAGTTACCCATAATTCTGCTGTGGTTAAGGAGTCGCTTACTTAGGGCATTACTGTAACTATTGTCTATTTCTCCTGTGTCTTTGGGAATAATAGGATAAATTTGCCTTTAAAGGCCCAGTTATTTTTCGAACCCCCAGATCACATTATATAAAATATATTCCATATTACATTGTATATACCATTTGAAGGAGGAAGCTCCAAAACATTGTATTATCAATGTGTAATAAAATTAGAATTTGTAATAAAATTAGAATTTTTTTTTTGAGATATCAACATCTGTTCTGTGCTAAAGTTTCTGCACAAAGTCGATTATTTTCAATGCTATCTATATATATACTAGCAGGTGGACCCGACTTCGTCCGGGCTGTTTCCCCTCTGCTTTTCAGCGAATTGCGCGATTTGACCTTGAATTGTCCATTTTGAAGGTCAAGGTCAGGTGGGGTCACGATTTGACCCGTCCAAAACACTGCCCGGACAAAAGTACCCGTCGAAATCCATCCGGTTTTACCCGATTTGACCTCGAATTGATCACTTTGAAGGTCAGGTCGGGGTCATGACTCGACCCGTCCAAAACACCCAGTGGACAAAAGTAACCCAACTTCGTCCGGGCTGTTTCCCCTCTGCTTTTCGGCTAATTGCGCGATTTGACCATGAATTGTCCATTTTGAAGGTCAAGGTGAGGTGGGGTCACGATTTGACCCGTCCAAAACACTGTCCGGACAAAAGTACCCGTCGAAATCCATCCGGTTTTATCCGATTTGACCTCGAATTTATCATTTTGAAGGTCAAGGTCAGGTCGGGGTCACGACTCGACCCGTCCAATACACTCAGTGGACAAAAGTAACCCCACGTATCAAATTTCGTCGAAAACCCATCAAAAATTTGACCTTGAATTGACCAGTGTTCGCACTGTCGGTAGCCAAATTAGTCAATGGCTAATCTTTTTCGAATTTGGCTAATAAAAATTTCATTTGGCTAAAATTTTGGCTAAGCTTTTTTTTACCCCAAATGGAGACTGAAAGCATGGAGTCAGAAAGCTAATTAATAAAAGCGCTCAATAGATCGACATTGAAGACGAAGTTAGGTGACGAAAGTATTTCATTATTTTCGTAGTTATGAAATGTCGTTCCTTAACAGCAAAATGTAAGCTCTAACATTTAGTGTAAACATATTTTTATTTCCAAATCTAACATAATATACAGACAGGGTTCGCGGTGCCAATGGTTTTCAATTATGTGATGTGAACGATCTAGTCCGAAAACATCGAAAGTGGGAATATATCGCCGACTGTACAAAGGGAAACCCGATCGCAGACAGTACAAAGGGAAACCCGATCTACAACTCTATCAACCAAGCGATCACAAAGTGATATGCAATCAAAGTGTGCATTGACGCCGGTATGTAAGCAATTTGTTCGTAACATGCTGTTTTAATCTGGAGAAAGATTACGTCACTCTGCACGAACAGCAATTTAAGGTCATTATTTTACATTTAATCCCATAATCCCCCATTGTATGTCTGTCACTCACATGGCTACTGCACAATGCATGTTTATGATGACATTGTATTTATGACGGTCAAGGTTTATGAGCACCAAGTGTAAGACAATAGCTTAATCAGCCAAATGTGAATCACGACAGATATTTTGTGGCTATTTGTCGTCAATACCGATACAGTCAAAATAATATGCATGCTTTTATGACAGATTGTAATTTGATAATGGCGTAACAATATTAAGTTATTAGTTCCAGATGTCACTTAGATATTTTCGCAAGGATAAATGATTTAAAAAAAGATATTGATATAAAACAAAAAAATAATGACATTAAGAAGGACAATCCCCCCCCCCCCCCAAAATCACTCTTTCACATAAAGATTAATAAATTTTTAATTAATGATATAAATAAAAATACTTCTAGTTCATCAAAATTATTTAAATTATTGTGTATTTTACCTGTGTCTGTTAGATTTTACGTTTTAGTAATTAATTGTGAACCGACCAGAAAACGATGATTTAATTTGGCCAAAGTTTTTTTTAATTTGGCCAAAAAACATTTGGCTAAAGTTTTTTTCATTTGGCTAATAAAAATTTCATTTGGCTAAACTTTTGGCTAAAGTGTTTTTCGGTCCAGTGCGAACACTGGAATTGACCCGATGTCAAGGTCACGTCGCACGGGCAAACGAATAGGCTTACGACACTCCCCATATGAAAGTATCCCCAGACACTAATTTTCATAGAAATCCCGTGATACTCGGGCGTTCGACCTTGAAATGACCTGATGTCAAGGTCACGTCGCACAGGCAAATTAACAGGCCCATGCCACTCCACGGCCAAAAGTACCCCCACATACCAAGTTTCATCGAAATCAGTTCGGTCGTTTTCGAGTCCATCGCGAACACAGACAGACACACAGACAGATCTTCCAAAATATATAATATATATATATATATATATAACACTATAGATTTAGATATAGAGTTATTCCCCTTCCATTGAAAATAAACTACAGTTTGAATTATGTTGCATTCTGGGAGCTATAACGGGGGGGGGAAATTATTTTATGATTTCAGCTGTTTTCTTTTACTCTAGGCACCTTCTGAGACACAGACGTTCCAAGTGGTGATGAATTATAGTATTTTAATCACATTTTATGGCATAGATTGTTATTAAAACTGTATATCAAGGCACCATAAAAAAATTATTCGGTGACTCAAAAATTAAGTGGGCCTTTAAGATTGAAGTATTTATCATTAATTCGTTTTAGTGTTTTTTGCAATCGTTTACCGGGATGTGTTTCCCGTGGGCGAGGTTGGTTGAGGTAAGTGCCTCTATTACACTGCTGAACCGAATCATGGCCTTTCAATGAAAACGATAGATCATGCCAATAAATCTACTGTAATGCCCTAAGTAATTGACTCCTTAACCACAGCAGAATTATGGGTAACTGAGAGCTTTCCGATGAATGGCAACACGCCATATTTCCGACTAAATCCTGAAAAGTTACCCATAATTTTAGTCGGAAATATGGCTTTTTGCCATTCATCGGAAAGCTCTCAGAGAGAGCTTTCCGATGAATGGCAACAAGCCATATTTCCGACTAAATCCTGAAAAGTTACCCATAATTCTGCTGTGGTTAAGGAGTCGATTACTTAGGGCATTACTGTACTCCGCTGATGCCCATAGAGATCATGTTCCACCAATTCAAAACTTGGGAACTTTTTCTTGTGGGGAACTTGATAACATAATAAAACTTGATAAAAATAATGTTTCACAGTATGTGAAAGTTCCAGCTCTAAATTACCTGATTTAGCTTACTTTTGTGAGTGCTGATATCATGATAAACATTGAGTTGGTCACAGGGAAGGGGTGGGATTCCTTGTAAGCGATAAAAAGTTAAATTTACTCACAAAAGTCATTCAAATCATGCAATCTGGAGCTGGGACCTTCACCTTCTGTGAAATACTTTATTACGGGACTGTATTACACTAGAATTATTTGATATCTGTGTTGTTTTTTCAAAGTTATAAAGTTCCCCATCAGAACATAAAATATTTCCCAGGTGTTGAACTGGTGGAATATGATCCAATGGGGATAAGCAGAGTAGAGAATCATTACATAATCTATGCAAATGGTCACCACTCAGTGCACTATATAAGGCCAAAAAAAACTCTTTGTTTCCGATACTCTGCCTGGCTGAGATTTTCTTGCTGCCTCAATTTTGTTTTTATTTTCTCCAGAAAGCTAGTATATATAGTTACCTGTTAGAGTGTCAATGTGAATATTTATCGTTTTCCAATCCCAAAAGCAAAATAAGTGGGTTATAAAGCTCAACATTGGTAGAGATCTTACTGCAAAGTGAATGTACAAGGGACAACATGTTTTTATCCAATGCTTTCAGCATGCTTGGCTTATTTTCAATACACATGGATCAACCATATTCCATGCCACTGTGACTACACTATTATCTTGTTTATGGCTGAAAGGTTTAAAAAAAAAAACAACATTTGCACACAAAAAAAAAATCCTTTCCTACCTGTCTGGAAAATTTTCCCAATGTTATCGGAAACAGAATTTTTTGGTTTTGGTATAAGCCTCAATCTCGAAACTGAGAGGTTTATATAGTACACTGAGAGGCCTCCATTTACAATGCGGGGCTATGGATTAGCTGTCAACAGTGTGTCTATGTGGCTTGCCTCTCACTGTCAAAAATTGCTCTGTTTTTCATTTGCTTCAATATACTGTTTAAGCCAGTGACTGCCAAAATATACATGTACATGTGTAGGATTGTTAGCATACATGTATTGTGAAAAAGTCTTTTTTTTCTTGGGTTGCGATTTTTTCAGGGAAGATATCTGCACTGATTAAGCCATTAAGGGGCAGATAGAAGGTTTATATAATATCATGCTTTTATGTTAACAGTAAACTATTAAATGGGCAGGCTAAGGTCGGTTTGCATGCTTTTATGTTGGGAATAAGGAGTTTCCATTAGTGTTGAAACGATTAGTCGATGTCGAGATAAGTACATGGCCATTTTGATTAGAAATGAGAATTTGTTCACGCTCACTGAAGCAAGCACATTTAAAGCTATGAACATTCATACTTAGTCCATGCCTCCATACAACTGACATATATGTCACTGGGTTGAGAACGCATGGGAATATTACTTCAACACTGTTGTTGATGTCGACTAGAATTGACAGGCGAAGTTGACTATGAAATTATCTCAGTCGTTTCAACACTAGTTTCCATACATTGACCGTCAATTTAGCCAACTTTCTGTGCCAGATTCTAACAAATCCCGCCTATGCCGCTATGATATTCACTATTAGGCTTTAATTTAAACAATTTGTATACTCTGTATAATAAGTCACATTTGATACCAACCTTGTTAAAATAAAGTTTCTAGATAATAAGAAGTTGAGTTTGATGACAATCAATGCTGTGATTTTGGGATAAGCATTCTGATCATTTGAAAAGTTCTCCTGCATATAAACCAAGGTATCGTAAGCATCATGTGCTGGTTTTGTCAATTTTTGCACAAAAAGTTGGCACAATTGAAGATAAGTGTGTATATATAAGGAACCCTTAATATGATAGGGGGTATACAATGTACGGTAATTGCATGCTTTACTCTATCTTTCTATTAGTGTGTCCAACTATCGAAAGAGTTAACGTGTTTTAGCAATATAATCTTCAAACAAATAGAACCTAGTAATTGTTCATGGATCAAAATAGGTTTAAATACTTCTACAGTAATGCCCTAAGTAATCGACCCCTTAACCACATCAGAATTATGGGTAACTTTTCAGGATTTAGTCGGAAATATGGCTTGTTGCCATTCATCGGAAAGCAGTGAGAGCATTCTGATGAATGGCAACAAGCCATATTTCCGATTAAATACTGAAAAGTTACCCATAATTCTGCTGTGGTTAAGTGGTCGATTACTTAGGCCATTACTGTATATGGACTCCATGTTCCTCATGGATCATTATACATGTAGGTGTAAATTCTTAATTGTGGATGCCATGTTCCTCATGTATCATAATAGGTGTAAATACTTATATATTGACTCCATGTTCCTCATGTATCATAATAGGTATAAATACTTGTATATGGACTCCATGTTTCTCATGGATCATAATAGGTGTAAATGATTATATATGGATGCCATGTTCCTCATGGATCATAATATGTGTAAATGCTTTATATGGACTCCATGTTCCTGGGAGGGACTAATTTGAAGTGATTAAAATTAAAAATCTCCGAAAGAAAAAATTGAACCACCATATTCTATGTATAAAGTCCATATATAAGTTTTCCATGTGTTTATCAACCTATTTTATGGTTTGGAACATGAAAAATACTAAATTTAAATTGAGGATTCAATATTATTCATTTTAAAGAAAGTTCAACAATGTTGATTACCAAACATTTAGAATTGCATTCTTTTGAAGTTTAGATTTGTGTGTTGATTGTTATGTTATACATATGTCATACATATGTCAGATTATCCGGCATGTTCATTATAAACAAAACGAAGAGCTTCCTTTTATTTCTTAAGTCCTTCCATTTGTTGATGCAGCACTCCGCAAAGAAGTGCCAAGTTAACCCCCTCTTTACTAAATGGATTCTTCCACTGAGTTATAAAAGTATGTATTGGAATAGCACCTGGAGGGATGTTTAGGAAATTTAAGCAGATGAAAAGACAACATAAAATTTTAAACCACTTTAAGGAATGTTCAACAATGTCGGTGATCTCCAAATATTTAGAATTCCATTCTTTTGAAGTTTAGATTTGTGTGTTGATTGTTTTGCTATACATATTTTGTTAGATATTGTTAGCTCTCTGAGAAGCATGTTCATTATAAACAGAGTGGAGGGTTTCCTCTCTAAGACTTTCCATTTGTTTATGCCACCACTGAGGCCACAAGTGCCAAGTTAAGAGGTAATAATTGGAGTCAAGTCTGAGTTTAGTGTGCCTGTCATTTGCAGAATGAGGTCCCCAGAGGGTGAATTTAGTGATGCTATATCCCGCACAGTGGGCTAGCATCACTAAATTCACCCTCTGGGGACATCATTCTGCTTTGGCCTCAGCTTCTCGGGAAAGTTTCTTTATTATAAAATTTCTATAGAAATATCTTCACATAGATTCTATTTCTTTATTAGTTTAGTTTCTCTATATCCCCAAATTTGCAGAAGAAATAATGCATATTCTACAGTTCCCAATGGGGGCACATCTCAATATTCACCATTTTGAAACCTCAATTTGAGTCTATATCTCCCATAGCAGATCAGGCCATGCAGAATGAGGTCCCAAGAGGGTGAATTTGGTGATGCTAGCCCACTATGTGGGATAGCATCACTAAATTCGCCCTCTGGGGACCTCATTCTGCAAATGACAGGCACACTGTCAGGCATGATTGGAATATGGCAAGACAAAAAGGGTGGACTGATATCAATAATGTATGAGAGGGTTTATAGTTCTCAGTGTTCATTCTAATGTCAACCCTTCAACCTAGAAGTCAGTTCTCAACCCTTCCATGACTGTAGTCCAAGTCTTCTCGTACTAAAACCAGCTAAAATATTGGGATGGAGATGCTGGTATTTAGTCCGAGATCGCCGCCATAGGCTTCTTATAACACGAGTTAAGCGTTAGTGACCCGCTCAAATAAAACCACAATTATATGAAATAAAATATCACAATTGCATCAATAAACAGATTTTTTCCCGTAGAAGACATGATATTTGATCTGAAACCCACATCAGTTGTGAATTGAAAGCGGTAATTTAATGTGAAAAGAGACATTTACCGCATTGTTGACATATTTTTTAAAGTATGCGAACTCAGTTGACCTCGCGAACTGTGTTCGGCATTTTCCGGTGAAAATATTCCGTAGATTTTCGACTAACCACGCACATGGCGATGAATTCTCCATTGTAATTGTAATTATGTGTCTCAATAAATAAATAAATGAATAGATTAAGTAAATATTGAAGATGTAATACATTAAATAAATTACGGGAATTACAACCCTCTCACAGTTTAAAACAGTGTAAACACAACGAGCATTAGAATATATATGGCAGCTGCCATCTTGTTTGTATCGAAATTCGTCTCCGCCAAAACAAACTCCGGACAATGCCGAAGTTCTTCGGAACACTCGGCTTTCAGTTAAAACGTAAACAAACATATCAAAAAAGCGACATTAGTGGCAATCAACCGGAATATTCTATGTGTAATTTAACATGAAAGTTAGATTATTATACACCATTATAACCATAAGATGTCACTCTTTCCGATGTATATAGCATCATGTATTGATTTGAGAGGTAAATTGAGTAAAATACACCACGAATTCCCACCACAAACTCTGGGCGTAACTCGTGTTATAAGAAGCCTATGGCGGCGATCTCGGACTAAATACCAGCATCTCCATCCCAATATCTTAGCTGGTTTTAGTACGAGAAGACTTGGACTACCATGACTGGAGCTTCCTGAAATTTTGCAGAAACCTTCTGCCATTGCATTCTCTTATATATGCGAGTCTCCAATAGATAAACTCACATACATAAGAGAACACATTTGCCTAACAATATTTACCTTGATCTTGTAAGCAAGTGCATTTTCTTATATATGTGAGGTTCGCTATGGCAGACTCGCATGTATAAGAGAATGCACTGGCACGGGAGCTTCAATGCTGCACTAGCGCAGCTCCTGTCATGAAATGATTAACCCTTTCAGTGCCAGGTCCGATTTTTGTATCAACCCATATACCCTGTGCCAATGCATTCTCTTATATATGCGAGTCGACCATAGGTCGCCTCGCATATATAAGAGAATGCATTGGCCTAACAATTTTTCATCATTTGTTATTATTTTTTACAATTTTAATAATTTTTTCTTATTCTTTAACAGACTTATTTTTTAGGTTTAGTGCCAGGGAATCTTACGTTTTTCATGGGCATCAAAATTATTACTATGAATACTTGGTGATAATTTGAGTTATAATATGCCCCTAAGGTTTAATCCAGTTTGTTTTTAAATTCGCCATAGCATGCTTAAGCATACCCAAAAAAATTCAACCCAAAAAAAACAAATTTTAAAAACAAATTTTAGGGCCGATTTTACAGACCATACATTAGGGCCGATGAGATCGGGCCCTGGCACTGAAAGGGTTAATGCTGCACTAGCTCCTGTCATGAAATGATCAAAGGACAATGCTCAGGGGTTTGATTATGGGTGCAGCTGCCAACACAAAAACAAAATTAACAGAAACTGAACTGCTGTGTTGTCCTGAGAGCACATTTTAAGGATCAAAATTCCCAATTATGTTATCCTATAGCACACATTTTCCTATTGCAGAAGGATAGGACCATTTCCCATATGCAAGCCTGAGTCTGAGGTCCTCAGAGGGTGAATTTACATGTAGTGACGCATAGTGGGCTAGCATCACTAAATTCACCCTCTGGGAACCTCATTCTGCATGGCCTCATCTGTCATGGGAGACATAGACTCAGATTGAAGTTCTCAAATGGTGAATAATGTGATGTACACCCATTTGGAACCTCGATTATGCAATGTGTCGTCTGCCAATTTGGGGATATAGAGAAACTAAACTAAAAAAGAAATAGAATCTATGTGAAGAAGTTTCTATAGAAATTTAATATATAAAGACACTTTCCAGAGAAGATGAGGCCTAAGCAGAATGATGTCCACAGAGGGTGAATTTAGTTATGCTAGCCCACTAAATTCACCCTCTGGAGACCTCATTCTGCAAATGACAGGCACACTAAACTTAGGCTTGCATGAAACACAGAAACAACAGAATGGTCATATTTTTCCGGATTTTTCTTGCTAAAATCAGCCAACCAAGTAGTGACTATATCACCCCTAACAATATACATGTATAGTCTATTTCTATTATATTTATTTGTAATTGTACTTTCCATGTGAGTATATTGTAAATAAAATTATCCTATTTTATCCTATCCTAACCAGATGGGTTAACCCTTTACCCAACAGAAGGGCCCTGTGCCAATGCATTCTCTTATATATGCGAGTCGACCATAGGTCGCCTCGCATATATAAGAGAATGCATTGGCTTAACACATTAAAAATTATAAAATTGTTAAAGAATGTAAGAAAAAATGGTAAAAAAAAGTTTTTTTTTAGGCCAATGCATTCTCTTATATATGCGAGGCGACCTATGGTCGACTCGCATATATAAGAGAATGCATTGGCACAGGGAATAACTGTAACTATCACAATGTGGTCAAGGAGCCGGTTCCAATGATATCCATATTTGTATGGTTCTATTTAGACAGACAGAAGATATTTTAGGCTGTTGAAGCTTTATTTGGCCGGTTTGTTGGGTAAAGGGTTAAGTGAAGATATTCCATAAATAATTACAGACAAAACACTTGGCAGGTGTGAGTGTTGTGTGGGTAAAAGTTTGGAGAAGGGATTAGACATTTGTTTATGGTTATTCAATGAATATTATGATTACTATATGCACTTCCTTGTGTTAGCTCATACAACGATCTGTGTAAGCTGCATGTGGATTGATGGCTTAACTATTACGTCAATCTGACTATAACATGTACAGTAATGCTCTAAATAATCGACTTCTTAACCACAGCTAAATTATGGGTAACTTTTCAGGATTTAGTCGGAAATATGGCTTGTTGCCATTCACCGGAAAGATCTCGTCGAGAGCTTTCCGATGAATGGCAACAAGCATATTTCCAACTAAATCCTGAAAAGTTACCCATAATTCTGCTGTGGTTAAGGAGTCGATTATTTAGAGCATTACTGTATGTTCACTTCAATCGTCCACCATGGCCCATTTGTTTGAATCTGTCTTATAAACAGTTCAATATTATGGAATTCACATAATTCACAGTGGGCTAGCATCACCAAATTAACCCTCTGGAGACCTCATTCTGCTTAGTTCTCATCTTCTAGGAAGTATTTCTAGTCTCAAATTAACATTGCTCATTGAGAAAAGAGATGAATAATTTAACCCCTTACTGAGGCTAAATTAGTTAATTAAGTTAACATGTTTCTGTGGATTAGAATTATATTACTCAATATCTCATTAAAGACATATTATGTACTTGTTCGGATGCGTGAAACTGATAAGTAATATTCTACTAACATCGCCGAAAATCTCAAGCAAATCGACCATACCACTCCATAGATAACATCGTCTGAACTTAGCTCAATTGTAAATATTTACTACTCGATTCGGGACGCATCTATCGGTGATAAACTAACGAAAACAATTTCGTCATTGAGAGTCAATGCATTTAATTAATAGATAAAAATGACGGGTGTGTTTTTTTAGATATAATATTTGTAAAAATAACTACTTTGAGCAAGATTATTCTCCTTTTTATTTGATCAGCCAATCAGAGTGTTTCACATCACTTTAAAGATGTATTATCTCTTCCTAAATATTTGTGAAATTTAATACTTCTAACCCACTTAATTAACCCTTTCATGACTGGAGCTTCCTGTGCCAATGCATTCTCTTATATATGAGAGTCGACTATAGGTTGCCTCGCATATATAAAAGAATACATTGGCCTAACAAATTTTATTAATTATTTTTTATAATTGTTAAATACTTTTAAAGAGTGTAAGAACAAATGATAAAAATTAATAAAGAATGTATGTTTAAATGATAAAACTTGATAAAAAATTATAAAAATTGTTAAAGAATGTAAGAAAAATTGATAAAAAAAAAATAAAATTGTTAGGCCAATACATTCTCTTATATATGCGAGGCGACCTATTGTCGACTCGCATTTATAAGAGAATGCATTGGCATAGGGTCTTTAATGTTGCGCCAGCGCAGCTTCCGTCATGAAAGTGTTAAATGAGCACCATATACACAAAGTGAAGTATGTGCTGCTGTGTGTGATCTGTTCCCTTCTTCCTGGGGATCCAATGGGGGCAAGAACAATGAAACATGGAATAGATACAACCCTTCATTAACTTTTTCATATTTTGTCACCTACAGGATCAAGAACGATCTTCGACTCCGAATTTCGGCCGTTTCTACAACCAGAGCTACATAGGGAAGAGTTCTCCCGGAGCATATGCCAAGAAACCAAGCATTAACCCTTCAGGCGAACAGAAAAAACATTTTCATGTTCCAAGTAAGTTTCTGCCACTCATTTCATTCCGATAGCCTTCCTCACCTGAAGGTAAAGTAATGCCCTTAATAATCGACTCCTTAACCACAGCAGAATTACTAGTATGGGTAATATTTCAGGATTTAGTTGGAAATATGGCTTGTTGCCATTCATCGGAAAGCTCTCAGTGCTATATCTAACCTAGACCGATTCTTCTCGGTCCACAACAGCTTGGGATATCAGTTGGGATGATGCTGTTTTGGACCGATCCCGAGCCCGTTACTCTTCTATAATGGACTTTACGCCAGAATCTTTGGCGCGAGTTATCTTGCTTTTATGTTGTCGGATTATGTCAAATGGAAGCTTTGCGTATATGGACATACATGTAGATGGCAGCCTTTCCTAAGCATGATGACATCAAACGTGCAAACATCATAGGTCTGTTAATTGTCAAAAGCAATGAGATTTATAAGTAAACAAAGCCTTGCTTTCCCGAGAATTCCAGAAAATGCAACAGCAGTGTCAGCCTCTCAATTACCATGCGAGTTACTGCGGAAAGATTATCTGATGATTCTAAAAGATTCTGATGAATGTTATTGTCATTATTGCAAAAAAGTTGAAAATGAAATGTTGAAAAGTTGAAAATGAAGAACATTTTATTTAAAAATGTACACTATACAATAGCTTCAGGGAAAATTATGAATCTATATTTAACAGCACGGAGGGAATATCAACTGAATCTATTTTAAATCCAATAACATATTGGGATACAAAACATATGTGACCCGCCATATCAAATCCAGTCGGGATTTTTTTACCCTCTGCCAATGCATTCTCTTATATATGCGAGTCGACCATAGGTCGCCTCGCATATATAAGAGAATGCAATTTTTTATCATGTTTTAAAAAAAATGTTTCTTACAATTTTTAGGACATAAAATAAAAAAACTCCATTACCCTGCAGGGAGCCCCACACATATATAGAAGCACATAGAAGAGTGTCGTCTGCTCATGTTTGTCTGGGGCTCTGTATGGGTGAAATTATAAAATTGTTAAAGAATACAAGAACAAATTATTAAAATTGTAAAAAAAAATTAGGCCAATGCATTCTCTTATATATGCGAGGCGACCTAAGGTCAACTCGCATATATAAGAGAATGCATTGGCACAGGGTAAAAAAATCCGACTGGATTTGATATGGCGGGGCATATATCTGATTTTACTAAATGCGCCTTTGAATTTTGAAATAAGAAAGTATTTGTAGATAAGGACAATATATAGAGGATCTACAACTCGTCCCCAGTTTATAGCGTAGTCCTTTTGGCGAGGTCCAGACCTAATTTACTGGACGTGTTTTGTAAATTCCGATATAACTGGGGACGAGTTGTAGATTCTATTTAAAATATGAAAATATTTTTTGCCAAATGTGAATTATTTTTGCCATTTGCAAATTTGGCAAGTGGCAGCGCGAACCCTGGTAGGATCATGTAATAAAAACTGATATGAGCTCATGTAATTATGTATGTCTATGTACAGCTACATGTGTATTATATCTGTTATGTTCAGTATACATTATATGTTCAAAATTTATTTGTCTGTATTTGAATAACACAAACATGTTTTAACATGGGCTTTTTCAAATAAAGTTTGATTGATTGATTGATTGAAGTGGTGAAAAATTTGATTTTCATCTCTTCTTTTTCTTACTATTACAGAAAATTTCTCGTATGGCAAAGAAGCGCCAGTATTCCTTAAGAAACCAGGTATACTAATTTATAAGAAAAGTGTTTTCACTTTGTTATTTTCTTTCTATCATGTAAATTTACATAAAGGCGAAGTCCTGTTTCATATAACTAGTACATACAGTAATGCTCTAAGTAATCGACTCTTTAACCACAGCAGAATTATGGGTAACTTTTCAGGATTTAGTCGAAAATATGGCCTGTTGCCATTCATTGGAAAGCTCTTGGGGGAGAGCTTTCCGATGAATGGCAACAAGCCATATTTTCGACTAAATCCTGAAAAGTTACCCATAATTCTGCTGTGGTTAAAGAGTCGATTACTTAGGGCATTACTGTATCTAACTCTTATGACTCTTATAACTTTTGTATCTGAGTCATGTATCCAGTTCTCTGTCTGTATCCATCCATGCATACAGATACTGTATCTCGGTCATAGTTAATTATACCCCCTTTCTTTTAAAAAGGGGGTATACTATTTTGCACCTGTCCATCCATGTATGCATCTGTACATCCATCTGTCTGATGTCTGTTCATGTCATTACTTGAACAGTATTGTGTGGATCTCAGTATGGATGTTCCCTACTACGAGGACATTCTATAGAGTGTTCCATTGTTTTATTCGGATTTTCCATTCTAGAGTTATTCATCTTTGTTTGTCTGGAAATGTTGGCTTTTTGGTCCGTCTGATGTCTGTTCATGTCATAACTTCAGCAATTGTGCTCAGATCTCAATGAAATTTGGTATGGATATTCACCACTATGAGGACATTCAATGGCGTGTTTAGGTTTTTTGTCGTTTTGTTTAGGTTTTATGTTTTGTCTTTGTTTATATGAAAATGATGATTTTTGGGTCCTTCTGAGTATATCAGTCATAGGTTATAGATATGCCCACATTAGGTGGTATGCCACAAGGGGTGTGCACCAGATAACAGTCCGTCTTTTGTTAAACATATATCATTAAAATTGGGACCAGAGATTCACCATCAAGGGTGTTCTCAACAGAGGTTACAATGATATCCCAGAGATTCACCATCAAAGGTGTTCTCAACAGAGGTTACAATGATATCTTGCTTTTCATTTATATTGTTGACCTTTGACCCAATTTTGTTCCTGTCAACCATATCACCCTCTTTTTTTTGTCCGACATACCTCAATTTTAATTTTTATCAGTTTCAGACTTTGCCATGCCCCTTGTGCCATGCCCCTTTCAATCCAATCAGACGGTCCCCATACCATCAAGATAAAACAACAACATTTCTTCAAAATACACTTCAGTTTTCAGAATCGATTTACAAAATAATGCTAACCACCGTCAACTTTGGTATAAAATTTCCCAAAACTTGTTCTTTATCAACATTTTGTTCAACAAAATATGACCGTATTGTGACTAATGTATCACAAAATTTGACCGTATTACCACTTGATTTTAGAGTTAGGCCAAAAAAAAAAACATGTCTGTTTCCGATAACATGGGGAAAATTTTCCAGGTAGGCAGGCAGGTTTTTTTTTTTTTACACTATTTTTTTTTTTTAACCGGCCATTTGAAAGTGATAAAATAGTGTAGTACACCCTTTTAACATGTATTATAAAATTGGCATGCTTTTATACATGCTAACTGGTAATATATTATGCAGCTTGCTGGACTATTATGTCATGTATTAGGTGTTAAAGATATTTTCTAGCTCTAGTATGTGCTCCAGTGTGATAATTCAATGCATTAGGCTATGGCCATGGGTTTAGAGTTATTCCTGTTACATACATGTAGTCCATGCATCTACCAGCCCACAATGCAACAGTAGCATCTGATACCTTTATTTACAAATTACATGTGACCAAAACAATGTTACTGACTGTTCTTGGATATGCAGGAATAAACATGTTTTGTTCCAATCTTCCCCTGAATATCTCTGATGTAGATTGGGCCTGAGGTTACACATTTTATGCCATTCTATTCATCACTGCCGACACAATTTTACAGGTGTTGGTGTTGACAGAGATCGTTTTATGGAATAAATACTTGCCATTTCAATAAAACCTATTGTATTTTCATCCCCTCTTATTTCTCTTCATAGATGATCATTATTTTTCAGTGACAACTTGTCCATATTACCAAATCACTAACTAGTATTGTGGTTTAAAGTCACCTATTTCCGACTTATTTTGTTTCAATCCCGGAAAGTTTTAAATAGCAGAATTGATTACCTGCCAACTTTCAGTGTAATTAACAGCAAGTTATCAAATAATCCTTACATGCAGTACATGTATGCACATCAGATGATCAGAAATGTGTGTTTAATACTTCCATACAGTGCGAGTTGTTTCTTCAGTGGTATCTGCTGCTTGGTCGGAAAACACCAAAGAGAGTCTGTCGTAAATAGTTACACAGAGTTTATTCTCGTGACCCACTGATGCGTTTGGTTGGTGACACAGTGACCCAGTTGTTGTGTCATTCATAACAGACAGTTGTTTATTTAAAGTGGGTTAAAATCGGGTTTATGTGAATATTCAAGGATGCCTATGCATTTTAATCTTTGATGACGATTTCGTCTTGTCAATGGTGATGGTGATTTCGGCTTTTGATGACGCTAATTTCCAGGATTGATAACGTAATACGGACTGTCATTTTCCCGCCAAAAACGCACATGCTTTTCACTGTTTAATTTTGTCGCGAACAGATGGTCTTTCAGGCAAGTTTTGCCCCCAATTAGGCGAAGGAAGTTAAGGGAGCTATCGGTATAATTAATACAATGTACTTTTTAAAATACACAGCAGTGTACACAGCCCACAAAAGACGGGGGATTTCCGTAGTGACTGTCAGGGTAGAGTTTGATTTACACGACGGTATTCACTGCATAGCATATGGCCGACCTATAGTTGTCTTATTTTTTATCAAGAATGCGCGATCGCGCACATGGCCTACACATGCGTCAGGTGTGTATGCGATTGGTGGTTAGTTCTGCTGTTGGTATTGTGGGAAACCATAGCCATTAACTCAGACAGACAGGTTACTATGGACTTCGTGAAAATTAAAAAAAAAATTGAGGCCGGCAAGAAAATCTCAGCCAGGCCGGGTACCGGAAACAGAGACGTTTTTTTTTTTGGCCTTATTCAACTTCATCCGCAATTTTGTCCGAGACCCTCTGTTTGACCACGTGTTTCTGGGCCACATATTATTACACATCTTAAGAAATAACAAACTTCAAAAATCGGTATCTGATAACTCTGAAGCCAAAGAAATAGTAATTTAGGAGCATCTGATCGGATTGAGTACCTTTAAAACTTTGGTCAGAAAGCTGTTACGGTACATCTGACATTATATCAGTGCTCTAGTTATGAATCTGTTTATCTTGTTGTCCCCGATAATTGCAACGGAATTTGTATAATAAATGCTCTTCAAAATTGGCAGGAGAACAAGAGATTTTAAGCATCCTCATTTTGTAATACTACTTTTCGCATTTTGAAAAAGAATGGTGAAGCTTTGAACACTCATAAAATGAATCCAGATCTAACCTCAGATCGCTGCTGCATGCCAAGAAAACAAAGATGTTTTAGTCAATGATGTAACATGGTGGGCTTGTTTTGAACTGATTATTTATCATGTTCATTTAATAAGGTTGATATAGAGTAGTGCATGCACTAGGTAACTGTGCCAACATCATAATTACCTACATTCTACACAGAGATAACAGTGTACACACACAACCCCATTAATTATCCTTCCTTTGATTAGCTACACCACTCAGAATATGAGGGCGTACACACACCCACTCCTTGATCTCTTTATTTCAGCCTAGCTTTAAGTGCTGTATAATTCTATTATTATTTTTATATGGGGAATTTTGGCCGAGTTTGCTTCCAACCTCACCCATATCATCATTAACCCTTCTGTATCTCACACCTGAAAGGGGTACTGTACACTAAATCCGACCAGTTATGGAACCATCTCCTTTTATACTCAACAGAATATATGCAACAAATGAATGAATTTGAGCCATGGATTAGTGCAAAATACACTTGTGTACTTTATGAATGAGGCAAACAACATGGTAATTATAATAAAAATGATTTTATGACTGGAGTAATAAATTAATTTTCATTTCAATTACCATGTTGTTTCCATTGTTGATAGAAAACACTAGTGTATTTTTGCACTAATCCATGGCTCAAATTCATTTATTTGTTGCATATATTTTGTGGAATATAAAAGGAGACGGTCCCATAAAAGGTCAAATTTAGTGTATAGTATCCCTTTGAATCCACTTATAGTGTTCAGCAGCTTCAAATTTTGAAGATTATGGCTATTAGTAGAAAGAATTGTCAAATTCAGTCAATAATGAAGTCTATTGTTGTCAAAAGAAAATAAATCTTGATATTTTTATGAAATTTCTTTATGAGATTTTAATCTAAGGTGCAGTTGTTTTTGACAGCTTACAATATATGTTCAGTACCTAGCCCCTATATTTCGCCTGTGCAACAACATTTTTTTTTATTGTATTTCCATATTAAATTTTTTTTTTATCACATGTCTCGAACTGCTTATGTGTGTCATAATGGACATCTCCACTTTGTTATTGAGACTCATATACCTGGAATCACTTCTTAAATACATCAATGCTCGGTGAATTAAAAACATTACTTCATAGTTTGTGTCAAGAAATAGAAAGTCAGTTTGGGAATTGAGGAGGTTTGTACAGTTTTGACCAACCTGGATGCAAAAAACAAAAACAAAAGCTCCTGCCGACCCTGTTCCAGAAAATAAACCTATGATAAACAAGTAATCTTTGTTGAATGGCCTTATTTTAGAGAGATAATCCCATTAATTATGTATAACATATACTAGTATGTATTTGCGCTTTATGCCATAATTGGATTAATTGCCTATGCTAGTGTGTGTATAACACCTATTTTGTAAATTTCATTTTTACAACCCTACTGTGGGTATAAATTTCTACTGTGGGTGTAAATTTTCAAATGTCATTTCATGGGTTAAACCTTTATACCCATAGTAGAATCACATTATAGTTAGCAAAATAGTTCTGTTACATTCGTTTAAAATTGGAAGTTGTTATTATCTACGAGGTGCCTATTCAATAGTGTTATATTAGATCACGCCAGGAATCTCTACTCTGGTTAACGCCCATAGAGATCATATTCCACCAGTACAAAACCTGGGAACTTTTTGAAGTATTGACAGGGAACCTTATAAATTTGAAAAAATAACACGGGGGATATATTTCTTAGTTATTACCTTTGGATTAAAGGGGTGCAGTATACTAAATGCAGCCATTTATGGGACCATTTCCTATTATACTCAACCGAATATATGCAACCAATGACCAAATTTGACCCATGGATTAGTGTATGAACGATGCAATCAACATGATAATTAATTTATGACTCCAATCATAATTCATGTTCATTATAATTACATAGCACTTGAATGTACATGTATTTTGCACTCATCCATGGCTCAAATTCATTCATTTGTTGCATATATTATGTCGAGTATAGAAGGAGATGGTCCCATAAATGGCCGGATTTAGTGTACAGCCCCCCTTTAATAATGTACCTCATTCTGCAAATGACAGACACACTATTTCAAGACTTGGTTGTTTACAGTAGCTTAGTAATCGACTCCTTATCCACAGCAGAATTATGGGTAACTTTTCAGGATTTAATCGGAAATATGGCTTGTTGCCATTCATCGGAAAGCTCTCCCCGAGAGCTTTCCGATGAATGCAACAGCAACAAGCCATATTTCCGACTAAATCCTGAAAAGTTACCCATAATTCTGCTGTTGTTAAGGAGTCGATTATTTAGAGCATTACTGTACCAGTCAGGGTGTTAATTTCATGTTGATAATTGGACTCTCACCTGAGAGGTTAACACCTTGACCCAGTACACTATTGTAAACAAGCCTTCTGAAATTTGATCCAGTTCCAATGGAGTGTAATAAAAAAAAACTACTGTGGAACACCCTCTCACCACTTCACTGTGGATCTCATAGGCATACAAGTCTGAGTTTAGTGTGCCTGTCATTTGCAGAATGAGGTCCCCAGAGGGCGAATTTAGTGACACTATCCCCCCCATAGTGGGCTAGCATCACTAAATTCACCCTCTGGGGATCTCATTCTGCAAGGCCTCATCGGCTGTGGGAGATAAGACTCTTAGTGATGTACACCCATTGGGAACTTCAATTATGCAATGTGTCATCTGCCAATTTGGGAATTTAGAAAAACTAAACTAAAAACGAAATAGAATCTAAAGAAGGTTCTATAGAAATTTTATAATTAAGAAACTTTCCAGAGAAGACAAGGCCTAAGCAGAATGAAGTCCCCAGGGGGTGAATGTAGTGATGCTAACTGGCTATGCAGGATAGCGTCACTAAATTCACCCTCTGGGGATCTCATTCTGGAATTGACAGGCACACTTAGTTCAGGCTTGTGGGCATATGCTACATGTATATTGATAGGGTCTATGGAATCAAAGTGTTGATTTCATGGGGGTAATTAGACCTGTCTCAAGATGCCATAGAAGTCTGGGATTCTGTCAAAACACAAAGAAATACAGGGATTTATGTGTCAAACCACAAAGAAATACAGGGATTTATGTGTTCAGGTCATGCCATGTTAACTACTTGATGACAGGACACTCTGCTGATTCCTATTGATTCATTTGTAGGCAAGCCTAGAAATTGTGTGTCACAGTGTCTGACATGTGCATAATGAGGTCCCCAGAGTGTGAATTTAGTGATGCTATCCCGCACAGTTGGCTAGCATCACCAAATTCACCCTCTGGCACCCACATTCTGCCGAGGCCTCAACTGTTATGGGAGGCTTAGAATCAGATTAAAGTTCCCCAGTTGAAAACCCATTAAGTCACCTCCATTATAAATTTTATCTTATGCAAATTAGGGTATATGGAAACTGAACAGTTCTAAGGGGGAAAAGTAGTTTAACCCTTTCAGTGCCAAGTCCGATTTTTGTATAAACCCATATTTCCTTGATCATTTTTCAAATTTATTGATTATAATAATGTGATACATTGATGGAAAGAGCTCTTAGAGCTCTTTCCATCAATTTATCACATTATTATAAATTTGAAAAATGATCAAGGAATTATGGGTTGAAACAAAAATCGGACTTGGCACTGAAAGGGTTAAATCAATGTTAATTTGAGACTATAGATACTTTCCATAAGATGAGGCCTAAGAAGAATGAGATCTCCAGAGGTGAATTTGGTGACGCTAGCCCACTGTGAGGAGTAGCATTGCTTAATTCACCCTCTAGGGACCTCATTCTCAAATGTCAGACACACTATATCCAAGCTTGCTTGTAGCGATGCTCAGCAAATAAAATATCCTTACGTTGTTCGTTTAACTTATTATTTGATCATCCCTAAAATAAATATATTGGAATTCTTAAAGATGTTTATCTACTGCTTACCCTAATTGCAACATAATAGAACATTCCCAATTTCCTATGTATACTATTAGAACATGATGGAAGAATCCATTCTGGCATCAGAGGTGTTAATATGCAGATGATATAAATAGATGTGAGGGATTGGTTGCATGCTATGGAATTGATTCCCATTCATTCATTTTAGTGTTGATTGACTAATAAATCAGGATTATTCTACTTATTAAATGATCATCTCTAAATTGAATGCATTTGATTTCATAAGTTGTTTATCTACTTGTCATCTGCTTGACTGCTTCATACTAATTGTAACATCCCTACATATGAGGAATAGACAATTCCAATGTAAACTGTTAGACCAGAATTGAGATGTCGAATGGGTTAACCCTTTACCCAACAGAAGGGCCCTGTGCCAATGCATTCTCTTACATATGCGAGTCGACCATAGGTCGCCTCGCATATATAAGAGAATGCATTGGCTTAACACATTAAAAATTATAAAATTGTTAAAGAATGTAAGAAAAAATGGTAAAAAGTGTTAAAAAAAGATTTTTTTTAGGCCAATGCATTCTCTTATATATGCGAGGCGACCTATGGTCGACTCGCATATATAAGAGAATGCATTGGCACAGGGCATAACTGTAACTATCACAATGTGGTCAAGGAGCCGGTTCCAATGATATCCATATTTGTATGGTTCTATTGAGACAGACCGAAGATATTTTAGGCTGTTGAAGCTTGTTTTGGCCGGTTTGTTGGGTAATGGGTTAATATAGGGATGATAGATTTCCATGTTATCTGATATGGGTGAGGGATTGTTTGCTTGCATGCCATGGAATTGATAGCCTTCATACTCATGATTCCCAATCATTCATTTTTAAAAGAAGTTGTTGGACACATACAGTAATGCTCTAAATAATCGACTCCTTAACCACAGCAGAATTATGGGTAACTTTTCAGGATTTAGTCAGAAATATGGCTTGTTGCCATTCATCGGAAAGCTCTCCCTCAGTGAGAGCTGTCCAATGAATGGCAACAAGCCATATTTCCGACTAAATCCTGAAAAGTTACCCATAATTCTGCTGTTAAGGAGTCGATTATTTACATGTAGAGCATTACTGTACACATATATAGCAACCTTACACTGATTCTTGAAATTATAATATGCCTAAAGTGAATGTGTTGGAATTCATAATTCATGTTTGTTTATCTATTTATCAGCTGCTTGTGTTAATCCTAACATTCCTACATTAGAATAATAGACCATTCCAATACCATTAGAACTGAAGGGGAGAATCCATTGAGACATCATAGGGGTTAATATATAGATGATACATTTGTATGTTATCTGATATGATAGGGGTGAAGGATTGTTTGCTTGCATGCCATGGAATTGATAGCAGCTCTGATCAATACTACCTGGTGACTCAGCATGGTATTACACACAGTCTGATACTCACTGGTTATATGGAGAATCTTAGCAGCTACAACCATTTACTAATACAACCTCATGCAATGATAAGCTTCATCTGTGGTTTAGGTAATCCCTGGGAATTACTCAAATATCAAGGGTTGGTGGAGTAACCAGGGAATGGGAATTTCCAGAAAGGGGCACATGTTTATCAGATATAAAAACATAGTTTGCCAAAAATTTTGCCCCTCAAACAGATACGCTATTTCATTTAATATTATACACTTATCGCATTGTTTCGAGGTTGACATGAGGAATTGTCAACCCGAGGAAGTCAATATCACCAAGGCCATAGGACGAGGTGAATATTGACTTCCAAGGGCTGACAATTCTTCATGTCAACCAAGAATCGATGCTATAACTGTTTTATTATATGAAACGCGCTTTGATTGCACAAGACGTTGTCACGTTGAACATCGCTGGGATAACCAGAAATATTGATAATAAGTTATGTTAACCCCTGAAGTATCTGATGTCACTCAGAACTGTTATTAACCTGTTGTTTTATTAATGAGGTGAACATCATTAGATAATAACAAATATTATCGATTGCTTGATTGATTTGGAAATATGAATACCCTGGTGACTCACTGGTTATATGGAGAATGTTAGCAGCTACAACCATTTACTAATAGAACCTCATGCAATGATAAGCTTTGCCTGTTTGGTTTAAAGGTACTCAATCCGATAAAACTACTCTCAATTACTATTTCAATGGCTTCGGGGGTCAAAAATATTTGATTCGAGTCGAGGAAGTCACCCATCAAAGCTCAGATTTGTTAGATATCGATTTTAGAAATCTATTATTTTTCATTATCGGGAATACTTTCTGGCCCAGAACTCAGTCAAAATTGCGTTATTATTACCACTTGATTTTAGAGTTATCCATCCTTGTCTGTTTGAATAGTGTTTTGGTGTACACATCTCGAGCAGGTTAGGAAATTGACGGCAATTATTAGTACTCATATTGAGCAAATAACAAATTTCAAAAATCAATATCTAATAACTCTGAGCTTTGTTTGATGGGTTCTTCGACTCGAATCAAATATTTTTTACCCCCCAAAGCCAAAGAGATAGTAATATAGGACCCTCTGATCGGATTCTTGTTGTTGGAATCTGTTGAGATGGGGACCCTCTGTTCGGGTTGAGTACCTTTAAGTAATCCCTGGGAATAACTCAAATATCAAGGGTTGGTGGAGTAACCAGGGCATGGGAATTTCCAGAAAGGGGCACATGTTTATCAGATATGAAAACATAGTTTGCCAAAATACAAAATTGTGTCCCTCAAACGTAGAAACATGCTATTTCGTGTGATATCAAATATTATCAATTGCCTGATTGGTTTTGGAATTGAAAACGTATGAATACACTGTGATTCAGCATGATGTTTACACACAGGGATGCCGGAGAAGAGGGGCATGCGGGGGAAAAATTGCCCACCTGATTGGTTTCCCCCCTTGCCCTTTGGTGCTTCAGGCGTCCCTGTTTACACACAGTCTGAAACTAACTGATTTTATGGGGATATAGAAAAACTAAACTAAAAAAGAAATAGATTAATAGATTCTATGTGAAGAAGTTTCTATAGAAATTTTATAATAAAGAAACTTTCCAGAGAAGATGAGGCCTAAGCAGAATGAGATCCTGAGTGGGTAAATTTGGTGATGCTAGCCTGCTGTTCGGGATAGCATCACTCAATTCACCCTCTGGGGACCTCATTCTGCAAATGACAGACACACTATTTGCAGGCTTGGTGAATTGGCATGATACAAACATACTGATATTAAGGCCCCTTCCCCTCTGTCAATTTTCTTACAGCTCTTACTATACCCGATATACGATCATATCATTCTTAGATCTGTAGATATAGAGGATCTCCAATGAGCTATGTTGTGATATTAGATTTTATGAAACGAGTTTGATAAACTTAATATAATTGATTCACAACGAGTCGTATATGAGTTGGGAATCAAATTTATCAAACGAGTTTCATAAAATCTTATATCCCAACATAACGAGTCGAAGATCTTGTATATCACATGAAAAAAACTAGAGCATTATGCCTTTTTAACAAATCTAAATCTTTAAAAGAAGCTGAAAAATCATGTAAATTGCATACGTGCACAGTGTTGGCTGAGATGCTTCACACCCGTATATGACAGTATTGCGTGCTCTGCCTGCGATGAAACATATAGTCCCCCAATTTGCCTCTTTGTTTTTGTTCCTATTTTCGTTAGTGCAACTGAGTTGGACAATACTTTTACTTTAATGAACAAAGCAATCTTTTTGCAATGTCTGGTATTGGTGTCAAGCGCAGCTTTTCTAAATAGTATTAATCCGCGTGGTAATTTACTTGGCGTGATGCCAAGTATCCCAGGAAACACGGCAATCGCACACTAGTGAGAGATAAGAAAATATCTAACACATTTTTCGATGATATTATAGGGGTTTCATGTGATCTACATATATTTAACACCAGGTACATTCACCTTTAGGGCTGAAGTATAAAAGTATGCAGGTATATTGTTGATATTGTCTTTCCAAAGTCATGCACAGTGTTTGTGACCACGTCCTTGCAAGAAACTCTTTTACCTTAATTGGCTTGTCTAGCAAAGACGCAAATTCAGTAATGCTCTAAGTAATCGACTTCTTAACCACAGCAGAATTATGGGTAACTTTTCCGGATTTAGTCGGAAATATGGCTTGTTGCCATTCATCGGAAAGTTCCCAGGTTTTGCCTGCACCAGAGATGGGCGCGGTATTGGAATTTTGGATCAGTATCAATATCATCCCCAAAAAACATTTTTTTAACGATATTATTGGCTTCAGTATTAGACAGGGTGATGGGGGATGTTAAGATTGTCCTCAACAAGTCTGCCAATGCATTAATTAATCAAGCAATGATTTATACTTGTTATCAACTTTCCAAAGTCACTCACAGTGTTTGTGACAGCTTGGCAAGAAACTCTTTGATCTTAATTGAAATGTGGAACAACCTCATCAAGAGGCAACTACAAGATCAAACGATCTTATGGATGCGCTAACGATCTTATGGATGAGCTAACCATATTTGCTTGCTCTGACCTTGTAGAGTCTATTTATTCAAAGGGCCAGGCTGTACATTAAATCCATGACCAGGTATTCCACCATAAAACAACAGTAGTATCTAAATACATGTAATAAATTTGTTGTACCTATGTCTGCACTAGAGATGGGCAGTATTGACATTTTGATTCGGTATCTATATCCCCCCCCCCCAATATCTTTGTTTCGATGATATAATTAGCCTCAGTATTTTGGTAATGTGGTGCAGTGAATTCTGATAATTAAAGATGCATCATCCGATTGAAGCCCCTGCATTACTATTTCATTGGGGGCTTACTTGTGTTCCCAACCTACCCATCAAAGCTCAGAGTGATCAGATATCTATTTTTGAAATTTGTTATTTTCCGAGATATGTATTTTTTGGCGGCCTGGCAAAATATTTATCAAGCCGACATCGCAATCCAAATTGTGGATGATGATGGATAACTCTTTGGGTACGTGTTAGATATTTTGACGATCCGGCCAATAACATGTTTTGAGCAATTTTATACTGTAGTTGACTAGTTAGTATTATTTTTTGGCAATTAATCGTTTCTGATAACAGAAGCAGCATCAGGGATGCTGGAAGCACCAAAGCGCAAGGGAATCAAACCAGTCAGGAGGGCACTTTTCGTGTACCCACTGGACTCCCCTGAGCCAGGGGGGGGGGGGGGGGGGAGTGCTCCTGCATGCCCCCCTTCTCCGGCATCCCTGAGCAGCATATCAATAAATATTGTTGTTGTTGGAATCTGATGATATGGGGACCATCAAATCGGATTGAGTACCCTTTTGAGTTGAGTGACGGGGAACATTTTCTGATAGATTTGTTTCATAGGTATATTTCCAAAGTAACTGAAAACATAGCTAGCAAGAAACAATTTGATCTTAATTGTCTTGATGAACAAACTCGTCAAGATGTGACTATGAAATCAAAGGAATCAGATTATCGAATCGGATTGTATTGCCTTGTTACTTTGACAGTCTTAAAAGTCTACGCTATAAATAAAATCAGCTTGGCTCAGCGTCAAGGTCCAATGTCTTTGCAATTGCTCTGCTTATGTTTTGTGTGTCACAGGCTTGCTTTGCAGCATTATTTTGTAGTCCTTTTGATCACAATTTCATGGTCATTAGTAGAAATACCACATGTGCAACAACCAAAGGCCCCAAAAATAAAAGTATTACCTAGAGACATGGGATAGGTTATATCAAAATCCCTGGAGGCTTAAAGGCCCACTTAATTTTTGAGTCACCGAAAAAACAATTTATAGTGTCTTGATATTCGGTTTTAATAACAATCAATGCCATAAAATATTATTAAAATACTATAATTCATCATCATTTAGAATGCCTGTGTCTCAGAAGGTGCCCATAGAGTAATAGAAAATAGCTGAAATCATAAAATCATTTCCCTTGTTATGGCTCCCAGAATGCAACAGAATTCAAACTAAGTATTTATTTCCATGGAAGGGGAATAACTGTATATCTAGATATATAGAGTTATTCCCCTTCCATTGAAAATAATTGCCTTTGTGCAGAAACTTGGGCATAGAACTGACGTCGGTAACTCAACAAAAACAACATGTTCACAGTTTATTACATCGAATACATGTAAGTTGAAAGTACAATGTTTTGGAGCTTCCTCTTTCAAATGGTATACAATATGGCATATATTTTATATAATGTTATCTGGGGGTTCGAAAATTAAGTGGGCCTTTAAATGGCATAAAATTGCATTATAGTCATGATGCACTGAAGATTACTAAGAAGAGATACAGTAAAGCCCTAAGTAATCGACCCCTTAACCGCAGCAGCATTATGGGTAACTATTCAGGATTTAGACGGAAATATGGTTTGTTGCCATTTATCGGAAAGCTCTCCCCGAGAGCTTCCGATGAATGGCAACAATCCATATTTCCGACTAAATCCTGAAAAGTTACCCATAATTCTGCTGTGATTAAGGGGTCGATTACTTAGGGCGTTACTGTATCTGTAAATTCAAGCTCAAAATATAGGTCAAATTGTGTTCGTCTGCCAATTTTTACCAGTGTTATGGCCCTTTGTTGGAATTACCATGGGCGTATATTGCCACGCCGTAACGATGCTCTTGTTCCTGTTTGTAGGCGCCCCGGACCCATTCCCAAAATTCCCAGGATCACCCCTGACTATCAACTAGCAGGATTCCAGTTATAAATGGGTTACCAGTATGTTATCTTCAGTTTCCATGCAAGCCTTGAAATAGTGTGTCTGTCATTATCAGAATGAGGTCCTCAGAGGGTGAATTTAGTGATGCTACCCCGCATAGCGGGCTAGCATCACCAAATTCACCCTCTGGGGACCTCATTCTGCTTACACCTCAGCAGAATGAGGTTCCCAGAGGGTGAATTTGGTGCTGCTAGCCCGCTATGCGGGGTAGCATCACTAAATTCACCCTCTGGGGACATCATTCTGCAAATGACAGACACGCTATTTCAAGGCTTGAATAATTATGAACCTGATTATCTATATTGTTTTATATTATCCCTCCTTTATTTATAGGTACTGGTGGGATGATGTCTCTGAGTAAGTATCATTTAATTTTATACCCCCCCGTCCCAAAAGGTGGGGGGTTACACTGGATTACATGTGTCCGTCTGTCTGTCCTTCCGTTTGCTCATATATCTCAACCATGAGTGATCGGATCTCAATGAAATTTCATATGCATGTTTGGCATCAGGTGGGCTTTCAAAGGAGGGTTCATTGATGTTGTTCACATTTTCCGTTCAAGTGTTATCCCTCTTCGTTAGCCGGTTTAGCATTATGAGGGCTTTCAAAAGAAGGTTCATTGACGTTCACATTTTCCATTCAAGAGTTATCCCTCTTTCTTTATCTGAAAATGTAGGATTTCCGTCAATCGTTCGTTAGAATTGACAAGTAATTTGTTCGTTCATCAGTTTTTTTTCACAATTAGGTTTCCGACCTGCCCATATTTCACTTTTCACCATGGGGGTATCCCATCACCTGTGATGCAACCTCTTGTTATTTTGAAATTGAGATCAAAATGAAGGAAAAATAACTGTATTGGAGTAGTGGGCACGGGCTCAGTATGATTGAACAAATTCTCTGTTAGATCTTCTTCTTTTATATATCCTACCTATTTGTTTTGGATTTTGTTGGAATTAGAAAGTGATACAGAATTATTGCTTCATACTAGTACTTACTAAAGTCTCCCATGTGAATTTAAATAGGAATATTGTAACAATTTCGAAATATGGACACAGATAACAAATACAGGAATACCCTAAATAATTGACTCCTTAACCACAGCAGAATTATGGGTAACTTTTCAGGATTTAGTCGGAAATATGGCTTCTTGCATTCATCGAAAAGCTATCAGTGAGAGCTTTCCGATGAATGGCAATAAGCCATATTTCCGACTAAATCCTGAAAAGTTACCCATAATTCTTCTGTGGTTAAGGAGTCGATTATTTAGGGCATTACTGTAGGTCAGATTGGCATGATCACTCAGGAGAACAACCTGAGAATATTGTGCCAAACATTTGCAGAATGAGGTCCCCAGAGGGCATGACCTCATGGGAGATCTAGACACAGATTTTAACCCTTTCAAGACTGGAGCTTCCTGAATTTATGCAAAAACACTGTGCCAATGCTTTCTCTTATATATGCGAGTCGACCATCGGTCGCCTCGCATATATAAGAGAATGCATTGGCCTAACAAATTTTATATTATTTTTTTATAATTGTTAAAAATATGTAAGTAAAAATGAAAAAAGTAATAAAAAATTGTTGAATGTAAGAAATAATGATTAAAAATTGTTAATGAATGTAAGAACAAAATGATAAAATAGTTAAAGAATGTAAGGAAAATTGATAAAAAAAAATTATAAAATTTGTTAGGCCAATGCATTCTCTTATATATGCGAGGCGACCTATGGTCGACAAGCATATATAAGAGAATGCATAGGGTCTTTAATGCAGCGCAGCTCCCTTCATGAAAGGGTTAAGTTCCCAGATGGCGGAGATGGTGATGTGCACCCATTGTATGATAAAAGATAAAAAATATAACTTTGCAACAAACCCCAAATATCTTTTTCGAGCTTTTTACAATTTGAATTATTGTGGAATTTGGACTGAAAAATTTGTCAGGAACCACTTAGAGATTTGACCCTGTTGCTGGAGAGAATTTACTGCCTTCCTTTTCCCTTCTCGTGGGTTGAAGCTCACTCACAGACTGTATATTTCAGCACATAAACAATTCATCTAATTTTCTGTAATTTTCAGCAAATGTACCAACAAAAGTCGTTAAGACGAAGAGAACACAGTCACCAGCTAACCCTCGGAATCAGGAGGCGATCCGAATGAGTGCATTCCCCGCTGCGAAGCCGCCACATCCGAATGAAATAACCAAAATAGAGCGAGAAGATTGGCCTGGACCACCGTCTCCTGCCGCGATGCTCCCTGTGATTCGTGAGTATATTATATACTATACTTCTAGGGGTCAATCCAGATTCGTGAGTATACTTGTATTTCCAGTGGCCGATCCAGGTTTCAAATTCTGGCTCCCCTTTACTTGAACTTCGATCTTTTTTACTAGCCCAGCATAAATGTCAAGTTCAAATTTGGGTTCCGCCCGCCAATTTTCACCAAAGTTATGGCCCTTCATTGAAATTACCACGGGCATATTTGAAAATGCCCATCCCCAACTTTGCCAACCTAGGTGAGGGATGCCGCCATTGGCGACTGCTTGATTCTATTTATTGTAATTTTATGTCCGTTAGCACAATAACTTGAATAAACGTCAACCAATTTCATTCATATTTGTATATCAATCTTTCACAATAATTTCTTGAATAAGTTTGAAAGCCAGGTTTGTCCGATCCCTTTTACCTGAGTTACAGTCCTTAGTTTTCTATTTTTAGCAATTTGATGACAGTTCGCGCAATAACTTCCAACAAATGTCAACCGATTCCATTCATATTTGGTATATGGATCTTTCACAACAATATCTTGTTGGTATGTGAGTTTATTGTCACATGCGACAGCTGCACACAGAAAATCAGGACAGCACTGAGTTTCTAACCAAAGTTATGGATCTTTCACAAAAATATCTTTATTGAGTTCAAGAACTCGGTTTGCCTGATTTTTTTTTTACCTGAGTTATGAACCGATTTCTGATTCTCGGTTGGACAGATTCCCTCTTGTTGGCAAAAAAACTTGATGATAGCCATCATTGAAGCGCAACCCTCGTTTCAATGTTATAAACTTCCCTGTCAGAACATCAAAAAGTTCCTAGGTTTTGAACTGGTGGAGTATGATATCTACGGGCATAATGTTAGCATTGTCTGATTAAGGCAAATAGCGTGTCTGTCATTTGCAGAATGAGGTCCCCAGAGGGTGAATTTAGTGACGCTATCCTGCATAGCGGGCTAGCATCACTAAATTCACCCTCTGGGAACCTCATTCTGCTTAGGCCTCATCTTCTGGGAAGTATTTATAGTATCAAATTAACATTGTTTTTAGTTAAGTTTTCCCTTCGGGGAAGTTTCTATATCCCCTTATTTGCAGAAGATAAAATTCAATGCATGATCTGTACTTTTGTAAGTTTGACAAATGCATTGATCCAATATTCCAAGACAAGCCTTGAAATAGTGAGCCTGTCATTTGCAGAATGAGGTTCCCAGAGGGTGAATTTAGTGATGCTATCCCGCACAGCGGGCTAGCATCACCAAATTCACCCTCTGGGAACCTCATTCTGCTAAGGCCTAAGCAGAATGAGGTCCCCAGAGGGTGAATTTGGTGATGCTAGCCCGCTGGACCACCGCGCTATAAGCCAAGCACGCTAACTGCTGGACCACGCTACTCTAACCTATGTTCCCTCAAGCCTTGAAATAGTGTGTCTGTCATTTGCAGAATGAGGTCCCCAGAGGGTGAATTTAGTTATGCTACCCCGCATAGCGGGCTAGCGTCACCAAATTCACCCTCTGGGGACCTCATTCTGCTTACATCTCAGCAGAATGAGGTTCCCAGAGGGTGAATTTGGTGATGCTAGCCCGCTGTGCGGGATAGCATCACTAAATTCACCCTCTGGGGACCTCATTCTGCAAATGACAGGCTCACTATTTCAAGGCTTGTTCCAAGACAACATTTCTGCATGGCAGCAAGCCTGAGTTTATTGTCCCTGTCATTTGCATAATGAGGTCCCCAGAGGGTCAATTTAGTGATACTATCCCGCATAGCGAGCTAGCATCACTAAATTCACCCTCTGGGGACCTCATTCTGCTAAGGCCTCATACTCTCTGGAAAGTTTATTTACTATCAAAAATTCTATAAAACCTTCTTCACATAGCTTCTATTTATTTTTTATTTCATTTCTCTATATCCCCAAATTGGCAGACGGACACATTGCATAATTGAGGTTCCCAAGGGGTGAACATCACAATATTCACCATCTGGGAACTTCAATCTGAGTATGTCTCATAGACTGAGACTGAGGATAGATGACAGATGAGGTCATGCAGAATGATTGAGGTCCCAAGAGGGTGAATTTGGTGATTCTAGCCCTCTATGTGGGATAGCGTCACTAAATTCACCCTCCGGGGACCTCATTCTGCAAATGACAGACCATAGTAGAGATTAGATGCATGATCTAACAACCCGTCACTAGTATATACCAGTATATCATGGTTCTAAGTTGATCATACTTGTATCTTTCAGTGGCCAAGCGACGGAAGAGTCGGGGTGACAAAGATGAAAATGAAGACGATGAACCAATCGAAGATCCCAAAATAATACGAGAGCTTCATGAGATCTCAAAAATAAAAGATGAGTCTGGAATCGGCCGAGTTATCTTCCGAGAATTAGAGGAGAGGAAAGCCCAGCCCTCTAAACCACTCGATCCGTGGAAGGCGTCCAGAGCTCCAAGTGCTAAATATGAACCTCCTTTTGAAACGAGGTTCAAATCACCTATGTTTGCCTGTAAGTTTGCTTTTGAAATGAAGGTTGTAGTGTAGAGATTGTTATACCCTTGTAACGAAGTAATGGGATGTTGGGTGTATAGGAATCCGCTTGTCGGTCCGTCCATACATGGACCCATCTTTGTCCAAGTTGGTATTCCTACATTTTTAGCTCAACTTGACAAAGTAAAATTTGATTCCATGTTTAGGTTCACTTCTGGATGGGAGCCATTCAAATATGAACGATTTTTTTTTTTAAACATGGCCGCCTCACAGCCATCATGGATTTACTCTTTGCATTACTAAATACTTCAGCACGCCCTACATCCAACATTTTTATAAGCCCTTTTGAAAAAAGGTCATATTATGTAATCAGTCTGTCCTTCAGTCTGTTAACATTTCCCTCGCATTTACTTTTATGTTAACATTTTTGGTTTCTGATCGATAACTCCAGTTCCAAAGTTGGTATGTGTATTTCCCAGCTAAAAATACAGGCCAAGTTCCAATATGGGTTCCATCCATTTATTTTTACACAAGTTACGACCCTTTTTCGACAGAATTTGACCGTCTGTTAACATCTATGGTTTCCAATCGATAACTTCAGTTTGAATTATTTGATCTGAACCAAAGTTGGTATGTGTATTTCCCAGCTAAAGATACAGGCCAAGTTCAAATTTGGGTTCCATCCAATTATTTTTACATGAGTTACGGCCTTTTTTTTTACTTAGAATTTGACCGAATTCATAAAATTTTGGTTTGCGACCGATAACTCGAGATTGGATTATTTTATCTGAACCAAAGCTGTTGTGTGTTTCCCAGCTTAAACTACAGCCCAAGTTCAATTATAGGTTCTGTCCAATTATTTTCACATGAGTTACGGACATTTTTGGACTTAGAATTTGACTGCATTTTGGCATTGAAATTAGGGGTATATCAGATATTCTTTGTAAGCTCAAATTATTATTTGAATTTGCGGTAGTACAATTCAAAATATCTAAAGGGCGTATTTTGCCATGCTCTTGTTAATCCAATTGACCCCAAACTTCATATGGCTCTTCAAGTTGACCTCTGGTATTGCTTAAACATTTTATCTTTCCGCGTTCCTAATCGCTCCATTGACGGCAATGTATGTCATTATCCCCACTCCAAGTTGATCTTCAATGTCATTCGAGAGATTTGATTCGACTGCAAATCCCCGATTCGCATGGTCGTATGCCTGGTAAATTTGTTTGGCATTTATTGCATGCACAAGGGAACTCGGCCCAATAGAAGATTTCATAGCACTTAGCAACGATAATGTGATCGATATAAATAACTGGCTTTAGATGTGTTAATGTCTATGTGTTATTGGGGTATGAAATGGGTGATTCAATATGCAGTTGACAAATCACCGAACATGATTTAGTGTAACACAGATGGGCTGATGAACTTTATTATATTTTCGTTATGAGATATTTGTTCCTTTCAGCTCCCTCTCGGTTCCTTGATCGAACCAGACGGTCGTGGGACGACAGTGATATCAGAGGTTATAGGACAATATCTGCTTACTCAAATTTCCCCTGTAAGTATCAAATTTATCAATAGCAGGGTTTCCACTAGGGGTTGGAGGAATGGTACCTCTATGGGTAATGGGCAAATAAAATTATCTTCGTTTTTTACTCCCTGTTGTTTTTATTAGTGGCAGATATGCACATGTATTGTGGGCACTAATCCATGGATCGGGTAGGAAAATATGTTGGAGGGGAGATTTGGGTGCCACATAACGGAAACTCATTTCAATAGTCTCTCTGGCTCTCATGATGAACAGTAAAGTTGAATAATTATCTCCCAAAATAATTTTTCATATATATTTTTTTTATTGAATTTATCGGTCTATTTTGATTCTGGATCAATAACTTTAAAGTTGATCAATCTTATTTAGGAAATGAATGTAGTTAGTGTTTTATTGAAGGGTTTAGTTTAAATGTGCTACAGCAACGGCCACAGCAAAATACCCCTCAAATAAAAACACTCAAATTACAATCATTTCTTATATTTTATATCTTTTTTCCTTATTAATTTCTATAAATTCATCTGAATTATTTTTCTAAAATCAATCCGCAGTTTGGATATAACACAATGCTGTGCTGTAAGTTAGCCCAATTCTCTACCTGTGATAACATGCCTAGTTATTCTAATGCTTTTAGTCATCTTGGTCAACAAGGTGTGATGTCAGTTCATGTTCATTTAATTTCCATTTCTCCTTATCTCCATCCTTATAACTTTTACTACTTTTAATGGTTATTTCAGCTTTGAAACCCGGTTATGGAACATATCAGTTGAAACCTCGTGCTGCAACACTGCCCCTGGAGGGTTACTACGGTGGAGATCTCCATGTAAGTAACATATGTTTCTCAGCCAAACCGCCTAAATCATTTAGTTATTTTTTACATACTTGTTTCTAGAATAACATTGTTCTTGCCATGTCCTATTTTGATATGACGCCACAAGATGTAAATGACTTTCACCATGAAATCGGAACTATAAAATAAAAGTATCATCACACATGGCATAAGTTTTTTGTCTCCTGAAAAATTACCAAAACAAGTTTGATACGTGTACAAATTTTGGCAAATTTTCTGAGCCAATTTTATTTTTATACGCCCGTTTGATAAAACGGTCCATATAATGTAATCAGTCTGTCCGTCCATCTGTCTGTCAACATTTTGGTTTCAGATGATAACTTGAGTTTGGATTATTTGATCACAACTAAACTTGGTATGTGGCTCAGTCATACCAAAATACAGGTCATGTTCGTATTTCGGTTCTGCCAAATGAATTTTGCTAGAGTTATGTGCCTTTTTCGACTTGAAAAATTAAATTTTTACGTCAACGTTTTGGTTTACGGATGATAACTTGAGTTTGGATTATTTGTTCACAACTAAACTTGGTATGTATATTCAGTCATACCAAAATACAAGTCAGGCAATTTGGGTTTGGTTCAATGTTTTTTTTTCCAGAGTTGTGGGCCTTTTCAACTTAGAAATTTTGCATATTCTTGCTTTCCAGATGATATTTTGCGTTATTCATTTGGACTCATATTTTTTTTTATGTTAATTTATTACCTCACAATACTTGTCATATTCAAATTGGGGTTTGGTACCTGATAGCCAATTTTCTTTGATAGTAATTGAAAGATGACAACTATTTACTTTGCAAATGGGCTTATTAAGCCACGCCTGGCGGTGCTCTTGTTTAAGTCAAATTTATTATCTTGAGTATTTAAGCTTATCTAGTACCTGGTGAAAAAGCTCAAAATTCGGTTAAAAATATTTAAGAAAATGTTTGCTCTATATACATGTATGTGAATCTGTCATGTTGCAGAGATATTTCCAAGTGGAGTTTGATCATGAAGGTGATAGATTACTACGGCCTGATCATCATCATTGTAAGTACCTAATAAAATAGAATAGGCATGTAAAATATTGTAAAACGATATTCTAATGCACTTAAGCCAATATACATCCGGAAACATCACATATTTGCGGGGAGTTATTCATCGATAATCTGTCGCAATGTATAGCCCGGTTCACCACTTCAATGTTAGAAATTCCCTCGCGCCAATATTGCCGTCAGCTGAATTCCTAATCTCGGCCATGCCCAATCCAGCCCCGCTCACTGTTCCGTTTCTCTCCATGACGTCACACTTACGCAGTACATGCTGGCAACGTTATGGAGTAGATGTATAGAGTTGGCGCCCTTGCTACTGACTTCCGTTACTAGCTCGTTGCTATATAAACAAACCAGCGGCGTCGCTTTTGTCGAAATTTGACAGTCAGTACATTCGCCCTGTATACATGTACTTTCAAAAAACACAAAACACCACACCGCTATATCCCATCAATGTCAGTGTCTCGATATCATTTGACCAAATTTCTTTACATGAAACTGCGACAGACACGGCGTGAAATACATCGCATTGACTAAACAATTTCCCATTGTTTCAATTCAACTTCATTCAACTGTTCAAGTTCACGGTAAAATCAAAACCGCAATTTGTAAGTGGTAAATATATGAAAAAGTCATCAGGTACATGCAGAAACTAATTGTTGTGCATATTTATTTCTATTTGAGGTGGCAATTTTTCATGTTAATCAGCATTTTTAACGATAAGAGCGATGCTAATTGAGGGACTATATTTTATTCAGCGCATTAAAATTAAAACAAAGTCGTGAATTGGCTGAGTGTTTTCTATATCTGCACATTTCATAGATAATTACAAGGCATTTGTGTGTCGAAATAACGTTTAAAAGTTCGAAGAGAATTAGAATGGGGATAACAGTGTGGTGTTTTGTGATTTCGGAAAGGTACAGGGCGAATATACTGTCTCAAATACCCGTTAATGGGCTCCGGCTCCGCTGTCGCCCATTAACTAAATTTGCCACAGTATATTCGCCCTGTACCTTTCCGAAATCACAAACACCACACCGTTATCCCCTAATTCTAATAGTGTTTGATAATATCATAGGGTGAAACAACAGTACATGGTGAAAACAAATTCTATTTAAACAGTAGTACAGGGCTGTTCATTGAAATATTATGATTATTATCCCCCGACATTCATTTTCTGGTCAATATTTTAAAATCTAGACTCATTTTGGCGGAGTTATTGCCATTTTTCGACATGATTGTACATCCTGGGACACATCTTTTGACTGAGCATGTATTCCGTCATTTTCCAGTCAATTTAAAAAAAAAAACTTGGCACAGATGTCAACCAGCATGGGAACCTGCGCACGTGAAATTTTGAGTTCAGTTGGAGTCATTCTGGCGGAGTTATTGCCATTTTTTGACATAGAGTCATACATCCTGGGACTCATCTTTTGTCCGAGCCTGTATTCCGTCATTTTCCAGTTAATTGTTTTTAAACTTGGCACAGATGTCAACCAGCATGGGTGCCTGTTATTTTGAGTTCAGTCTGTGTAATTTTGGCGGAGTTATTGTCATTTTTTTTCTACATAGAATTGTACATCCTGTGATGCATCTTTGTCCAAATCTTATTCTTAGAATTTTGTTGATATTGCTGGATATTGTGCCAATTTGAGGTTATATTTTGACTTTTAAGAGATTTTTAAGATTTGGTTATTTGAATGCAGCTCAGTTATAAGACAATGCACAAGTATTTATTCCATATAATATATTTCTATAAAGCCTCCGCTCCAAATGAAGCCACCGTGACGGGGGAACTCTGTGGCCGAGCGGCCTTTTATTTTTCAAGCTAGAAAGTGATATCTTTTTGGAATTTTGTACTCTCAAACATAATGAGTTATCAGATGGCAACCTGCTTCCTCATTATTATTTGAGTTTTGTTTTCTTCTTGGTTTGTTTCAACTGCTGGAACCATAATTGCCGAGATCGATTAAGGAGCAGGTCTGACAGATGAAAATAAAATAGGTACAGGACCAAATAACGTTTTTTGTCCTGTAAAAAATAGACTAACATGATATGTTTGTGTTATATTTCACAAATCCATTTTAATTTACCATGTTATTCATTACTTTCTCCAGACAAATCTACGTCCACGATGAGTACAGAAACCAGTTCCACTGTGAGTGTTTATGCTTGTATTTCATAACTGTGCACACCTTAAATTCCCAAATTTTCAAGATTAGAGATGATCTACCCAAAATAAATAAAAGGCAGAGAGAAATAGTTTTAGAGATTTCATTTTGTTGATCTCAAGATACCATTCATTGTTTGAACAACAACCTCCATCTTTTGTATTTTCATATTACATTTACCATATCATTGGAACCGGCTCCTTGACCACATTGTGATAGTTACAGTTATGCCCTGTGCCAATGCATTCTCTTATATATGCGAGTCGACCATAGGGTGCCTCGCATATATAAGAGAATGCATTACATTTTAACACTTTTTACCATTTTTCTTACATTCTTTAACAATTTTATAATTTTTAATGTGTTAAGCCAATGCATTCTCTTATATATGCGAGGCGACCTATGGTCGACTCGCATATATAAGAGAATGCATTGGCACAGGGCCCTTCTGTTGGGTAAAGGGTTAAATAGCTCAAAGTGTGTTATTTATTTGTCACTATTTTTTGACATGGACACTGTGAACAAACTTCTGTTTCAAAAAGACTCTTTTTCCAATTGAATTTCCCATTTTGGTGTCACCTTCGTAAATTGTGCTTTATTTTACGGTGCCACATTTACACACTCTGCTTCATTATAGCGAGACTTCAGAAGCCGAGGCTCAGGGAGTGGTATATTCGATGACGGACCATCAACGTCCTTACTAACCTACCAAAGAAACACGTGGCATACAGAAGCAGATATTCCTGTGAGTAATCCACAATTTATAGATTCTCTATCTCTTCTTTTGGATGGTATTCCATATAGATATATAGAGAATGCATACAATTTTTGTATGAATTCTGAAACATCTCATGAGTGTCTAGAAAGAAATATCGATTTTTAATGGGCCACGAATGAAAAGTTTATATTTATTTCCAGACACGAATGAGATGTTTCAGGTATTAAAAAAAAACTAAGTATCTTTTTATATGCCAGTTTTGAAAAAAATGGAACGTATTATGTTATTGGTCTGTCCGTCTGTCTGTTTGCTTTTTATGTTTACCCATACCATAGTATGGTAAACAGTGTTGTTGTCCGGATTGACCACTCATCGTTAGTCCGTCTGTCTGTAGACACTTTACGCATGGTGCAATAACTAAAATATTTTCTATCTGATCGGAACCAAATTTTGTATATGAATTTCTCAGTACAAAAGACAGATCGAATTCGAATATGGGTTTGATCCGACTATTTTTAACCGAGTTATGGCCCTTTTTCGAAAAAATATTCACTCTTAAAAAAAAAATTAGATTGAATTCCTTGCTTAATTTAACAACACAAAATATATATAATAAATATATTTTTTTAAAATAATTTTACAGTTAACAAAATTTGAAAAACCTAACACCATTATAACTCTGCCAAGGGTACCCCGAGTCACCACACCAAATTTGTTTAAATCAATCCAAAATCTTGTGTTATGTACTGGTAAATTTGTTTGGAGCGATATTAAAACCAATTCCATCCCTTGCCTTTGGACTACTTAGCTATTGATAAGGCTATATTATTTTCTGATGTCTCTTATGCCAATGTGCAGATAGTCAGATAAAGAAAGCTATGGCATCTAATTTAAAATAAAGATTCAGCAATACACATCACATGATATTAACAGTAGACGTGGACATCTGTGCTGCTTTGCACAGCTGAAGATATCACTCTACAGATGGTCTGAGGTCATTATAAATGTTATTGGCTTAATAGAGATGTCAGCTTTCTACATAAACAATTCCTGTGATTTGTTGACAGCTCTGCTATATAATTGATATTAATGGGTCAGCAGTGAGGTTACATTATCATTGTAAACTTAAATTGGACTCTCTTAACCCAAGTATTCCATGTCCAGGTCACCTTTAACATTTAACCCAAGGCTGTGGTGGTGCAGCATTACAGATCATGTACCAGTGCATTCTCTTATATAAATGCGAGTGACCCATAAATTCCAATAATTTGTGTTATGTACATTTGTCTATAATAGTATACTCTATAATTTAACACCAAAACTTTCATTTATGATTCCGTTCATAGTAATTTACTATCGCCAAGGGATGGGTTAACATCTGCCTATCGTGATCGGCCTCTCGTTTTTGTTTCCGGATGATAACTTTAGTAAGACTGAACTGAATGGAATACAGGTCCAAATTTTGCCGGAGATATGGTCCTTGTCGACTTTGAATTGGCTGATTATTTTGGTTTCTGGATGATAACTTTAGTTTTAGTTGTCTGACTGTTTTCAAATATTGTATGTAGATTAGCCACATGAAAATACAGGTCAAGTGCAAATTTTGATTCGATATAAATCTCTTCATAATATTTAGTCGGCAATAATTTTCAACATTTACGATATAAATCTCTTCATAATATTTAGCATAAAACTATTTTGTCTTATTTTCAGATTTATTCTTATGAAAAATTAAAAATAACCAACTTTGATCTGCCACGAGATGTTGATAGAAATTTGTTAGAGGTAAGTCTTACCATAAAGTGATGTATAACAGTCTGCTTGGGTGATGGCATGGGACAAGAGTATAATCCGGATTCAAGTAGTTGTCTTAATAAATTTTATATTCAAATTGGCAGCTCACAAAGTCATTCTTATTTATCAGTTATATATATATATATATATATGTTGCGATTCTCTCTGGCGGAATCATTGCCATTTATTTATCAGTGATTAACTTGTCCTGAATTAAAGGCCCACTTAATTTTCGAAGCACCAGATCACATTATATAATATATAATCCATATTATATACCATTTGAAAGAGGAAGCTCCAAAACATTGTATTTTCAACTGATTCAATGTAATAAACTGAGAACATGTTGTTTTTGTTGAGTTACCGAAGTCAGTTCTATTCTCAAGTTTCTGCACAAAGTCTATTATTTTCAACGGAAGGGGAATAACTCTATATATTTAGATATACAGTTATTCCCCTTCTATTGAAAATCAAACTATAGTTTGAATACTGTTGCATTCTCGGAGCCATAATGGGGGAAATGTTTATACGATTTCAGCTATTTTCTATTAGTCTATGGGTACCTTCTAAGACACAGACGTTCCAAATGGTGATGAATTATAGTATTTTAATCATATTTTATGGCATAGATTGTTATTAAAACCGTATATCAGGGCACTATAAAAAAAATTATTCAGCGACTCGAAAATTAAGTGGGCCTCTTTTAAACTAAATGTTTGCAATTGTGCAGAGTTTAGTTCTAAAATGGGACCATCATTGTGGTTGGAATTTTCGGTAATATTTGTTTAATTCTACATTCTTTCAGTGGAGAAAGTACATGAGTACTGACATCAATTTGATCCACTGAAAAGTACACAATAAAAGGACATTCACATTTGTGTACTTTCTGGTAGTTGACATTAAGCGACATTCTCTTTGCATTGCATCGTACTGTCTGGGTTAGGCAAGTTAGATTGGTTCTCACTCCAACACGGCAAGAATCCTGTCTGATTTTTTAAAGTGATGTGAAACACTCTGGTTGGGTGATTAAATAGAAAGGAGTTATTCTTTACAAATATTAATCCAAATATTAATTAAATGCAATGACTTTCAATGGCGAAATCAATTGTGCTAGTTTATCGCCAAAATTTGCATCCCGAATTGATATGTAAATATTTACAATTGAGCGTAGTTCAGACGATGTTTTCTATGGAGTGGTATGGTCGATTACTTTGAATTTTTCAGCGACGTTAGTAGAATGCTACTTTCCCCAAGTTGCCATATCGAATAAGTATTAACTTTTCAATTTCACTCACCCGAACAAGTCCATAATATGTCTTTAAAGTTATAAATTTCAGTCAGTGACTTTATATTTTCTTTGATATTGCAGTTTTCTGTCAATTAATATTGCAGTTATCATTCACTATCACAATTGACATTCAGCCATGGGTTCAAATCCACATCGGGACCAATTTTCAAAGTTGACTTTTGGTCAACAACCTTTTATTTTCCATGTAGTTCTTCATTAAGTATTCCGAGACACTGCGTGCGAATTTAACATTTACAAACATATTTCTCTTTCTTGCAGATACATCTATGGTCATTTGTTGAACTTCCTATCTGAACATTTCCTAAGGGAATTGCTCATCAATAAGTATTTAGTATAGAAAGGGTAAAATATTCCGAGTGATATCAAACATAACATTTACAATCATATTTCTCTTTCTTGCAGATACATCTGAATGACGAAGAATTCAAAGGTCTTTTCAAAAGAGAGCGGGGCGAGTTTTACAAATTAGCGGAATGGAAGCGGAACGATATTAAGAAGCGATTGGACCTCTACTGATCTGATACATTGTTGATTTTTATGAGTTTATTTGCATGTAGATAGCCACGTGGCCTTCACAAGTATTTGCATCCTTCCAATCACTCAGTCATACTTTGTTTTGTATTGTTGTCAATAAACCGGTCGTCATCCCATGTTTCTCTGTTGGCTGTGGCTCAATTTAACCCTTACTATACTGAATGCATTCTCCCAGTCAGTTAAATAGTGAACATCGGAATGGTCTATTCTTTTGCAGGGATGTACAGGTAATATAAGCATGAACATGAACAACTTCGAGAATCTATGAGGAATATGATAGATGGGGTGTTTTTCCCAAATTCAGACTTGTGAACCTTGTAACTTAGAGAGAATATTGATATATCTGGTATTTTACCCCAGGGACCTGCGCATGCCACCAACTGTTAAATCATGGGATAATGACTCGCTTTGCATTATTGTCCTCGTGCGATTGTGTATAATTAACCCTTTCATGAATGGAGCTTCCTGAAATTTTGCGAAAACCCTGTGACAATGTATTCTATATATATTAACCCTTTCAGTGCCAAGTCCGATTTTTGTATCAAACCGTATTTCCTTGATCATTTTTCAAATTTATTGATTATAATAATGTGATACATTGATCAAGGAAATATGGGTTGATACAAAAATCGGACTTGGCACTGAAAGGGTTAAAGAGAATGCATTGGCCTAACAATATTTACCTTCACCTTGTAAGCCAGTTTATTCTCTTATATATGCGAGGCTCCTTATGGGAGACTCACATTTATATAAGAGAATGCACTGGCTCAGGATCTTTAGTGCTGCACCAGCTCAGCTCCCGTCATTAAAGGGTTAATATTCATTGTTATATGTATCATTCAGCCAAGTGCATGTGATGCGTTCTATATAGATTGACAGGAAAGAATGGAACCAGAAATAGCAGCCAATGACTGTAACAGTCCTTCCTATTCAGAGCAGGTGATTGGTTTACGAGACATGAAGACACGTGTCTTTCCTTGTGTTGCTCATCCGCTGTCTATGATCAATTTTCGGGTTGGTAGTTTACATACAAATAATGTAATATGTGTGATGGTGTTTTGAGATGACTTCTAGACCACTGCTAATAACATTAGCAAACTTTTACTGGTTGTGGAACTTTGCTCACAAGTGATAGAAAACTGAGCAAGATGGCACCTGGAGTCGTTCTGATTTAATATTATTCCAAAACACATGTTATATTTGTCAATTTGTTAAGCAATGGATAAAAACTAAAAAAGAGCATATTCATATACCTGGTGGATCGATGCTGATGCATATGTTATTGTCTATGTATCTGTTAACCCTTTACCCAACAAACCGGCCAAAACCGGCCAAATAAAGCTTCAACAGCCTAAAATATCTTCGGTCTGTCTCAATAGAACCATACAAATATGGATATCATTGGAACCGGCTCCTTGACCACATTGTGTTAGTTACAGTTATGCCCTGTGCCAATGCATTCTCTTATATATGCGAGTCGACCATAGGTCGCCTCGCATATATAAGAGAATGCATTGGCCTAAACAAAAACTTTTTTTAACACTTTTTACCATTTTTTCTTACATTCTTTAACAATTTTTAATGTGTTAAGCCAATGCATTCTCTTATATATGCGAGGCGACCTATGGTCGACTCGCATATATAAGAGAATGCATTGGCACAGGGCCGTTCTGTTGGGTAAAGGGTTAAGCCATCAGCCATTTCTATACTAAATACTCATTGAAGAGTAGTATCCTTAGGAAATGTTCAGATAATAAGTTCAACAAACAATATTCGTTAGTTGAACTTATTATTTGAACATTTCCCTCCCAAGATTATGAATACTTCTGCACTTGTTTTATCTTTTTGTTGTACTGTTGTCTGCTCATTTTACCTGAACATCCCTCCAAATAATTAATGGACTATTCCAATAAATACTTTTATACCTGAATGGAAATAATCCATTTAGTATATGAATGGAAGAATCCATTTAGTATATAAAGGGTTAAAATGAAACTTTGAGTCTCCGAGGCATATTTGCTATCTTCATAATGTTGGCAGTAGCTCTTTTATATTATTTCATTCTAAACTCGAGAATATTAACAGATTTTCAATTGTTTCTGATATATTTGATAGCAAGCAAAAAGCGCCTGTTCAACTTTATGTATGAAACTCTTGATAGGTGCATATAATTATTGTTTCTTTCGATGCATCTGATTTATTGCTTGGATATGCATGAAAGCACTACATTCTATGAAAATTCATGGATTCAAAATGAAAACTGAAGAAACTGAAAACAGGAAATAAAATAATCGAGCTTGAATAAGATTATGTCTCCAAAAAGTTTTAATGCAAGTTGGTTGAAAATAACTAGTTGAGAGTGATGTTGGCTTGACTGAGAACCTGGGAATTTATTTTAACACCTCCATATACTCAAGTCTACTACCTCCCTCCCCTTTTCTCTGCATATTTGAGAATATACAGTAATGCCCTAAATAATCGACTCCTTAACCACAGCAGAATTATGGGTAATTTTTCAGAATTTAGTCGGAAATATGGCTTGTTGCCATTCATCGGAAAGCTCTCACTGAGTGCTTTCCGATGAATAGCAACAAGCCATATTTCCCACTAAATCCTGAAAATTTACCCAAAATTCTGATGTGGTTAAGGAGTCGATTATTTAGGGCAATACTGTATAACAGTACGCTCATCAAATGGCACATTCAGATGGTGTGAAAAGTTCATGACTTCAATCAACTCAAGTCTGATAATGTAATTTATAACAAGCTCGACCTACATAATGTAGCTAGGTTTCAAACCTAATGAAATTGATAGTTGTTTCCAATACTACAACATTGTAACGAAAATGAAACGAAAATTATCAGAATATCTAAAATAAGTCCTTTAAAATAACCCTTTACCCAACAAAACGGCCAAAACCGGCCAAATAAAGCTTCAACAGCCTAAAATATCTTCGGTCTGTCTCAATAGAACCATACACATATGGATATCATTGGAACCGGCTCCTTGACCACATTGTGATAGTTACAGTTATGCCCTGTGCCAATGCATTCTCTTATATATGCGAGTCGACCATAGGTCGCCTCGCATATATAAGAGAATGCATTGGCCTAAAAAAAATCTTTTTTTACCATTTTTTCTTACATTCTTTAACAATTTTATAATTTTTAATGTGTTAAGCCAATGCATTCTCTTATATATATGCGAGGCGACATATGGTCGACTCGCATATATAAGAGAATGCATTGGCACAGGGCCCTTCTGTTGGGTAAAGGGTTAAATTAAATATTAATTATGAGCAAATTTGTCTTATATATTGTGAAGTTTTTAATTATTGATGACAGACTGCGATTATGATGCATTGAACAATCACCATCTGAATGCACCACACGGAGATTAAATTAAGAGAACATATTGATTGGGTTTTATTTTATTTCATTTTATGTTGTATATTTCTCTTTATTACATCGTGTAGCCGTATGAGGCAGAATTCCGTATTTTTTGTCTTTATGGTTGTTGGTTAATACTGCATGTGAGTTTTTGTGTTTTTATGTTAATGTATATTTTCAGTCAAAAGGTTCAACATGTTTTTGTTTTGTTTTTAAATTGCTTTCTTGTGCATAAATCAGCATGAATGTTAGTTTTTTTCTACCCCTCATTTTAATTGTCTCCCTTTAAGTTTTTCAAAGGAAAACAACTGTCTCCTCTTATAAAACAAGCAATTCTGTGAAAGAATCGGTTAATACATCCTATACCACAAATCATGTTTGGGTCATATGAAATCCCGACTTATTGCACTGATACATGAATTTCAAACTGATGTTATTGAAAAAAAATTCTGCCGTATGTTTCTTTTTACTTATTAATATTGAGTCTCCTCAGTCCTCTGCAAGTCACAAAGCATATTTTTAACCCTTTCAGTGCCAAGTCCAATTTTTTTATCAACTTATATTTCCTTGATCATTTTTAAAATTTATTGATTATAATAATGTGATACATGATGGAAAGAGCTCTTGGAGCTCTTTCCATCAATGTATCACATTATTATAATCAATAAATTTGAAAAATGATCAAGGAAATGTGGGTTTATACAAAAATCGGACTTGGCACTGAAAATGGTTAGCGATGAAATTCTAGTCATTTATCACATTTCATGTAATATTGAAGGACCAATGTCTCTTCCCTCTTGTTACTCTTGTCATCATTTCTAAAGATTTAGACCTTCTTTAGATTGTTTCCTTTGCAGATAATTCCATATGGTTGAATACATTTAATTGCTATATTATAGTTAAAGTGATGTGAAACACTCCGGTAGGGTAATCAAATATAGAATGGAGAATAATCTTGCTCAAAGTAGTTATTTTTACAAATATTGTATCCAAATTGACAACACACACCGTCATTCTTATCAAGGTGACTAATGGGTGGACATCACCAACGTCAACTGGGGAATTTCATTCTGATCCTAGGTGTCCCATAGTAGTTACTGCCTAAGCAGAATGAGGTTACCAGATGTTGAATTTGGGTATGTTAGCCCGCTGTGCGTGCTAGCATAACTAAATTCACACTGTGGGGACCTCATTCTGCAGATGACAGACACACTATATCCAGGCTTCATCACAGGGCCCTATTAATTACATATTTCTTCAGGTTGTTATAATTTTAAGAAACATTAGGCAAAAACAATGTGGCAATGCATTCTCTTATAAAAATGCAAATAAAAATGCAAGTTCCCATTGGGAGCCTCGTATATATAAGAGAATACATTGGCCTAACAATATTTACCTGTAAGCCAGTGCATTTCTCTTATATATGCGAAGCTCCCTATGGGAGACTCGCATATATACGAATTTACTGGCATGGTGTCTTTAATCCTGCACCAGTGCATGAAAGGCTTAAAATAAAATATCTGTGTTCTCAGGCAATTAGATGTCAATTTTGAGATGAGGGAGGGAGGCTATTTATTGTAATTTTGTTCTCAATATCTGGAAAACAAACTCTAGAAACAAATGCATTTTCATTGTTCAAATCCAATATTTCTAACAGAAAATGTTGATAAAACGTGTTGGACATGGATTTTTAAAAGTGATGATGGAGGTCCCCAAGCCTTGAAATAGTGTGCCTGTCATTTGCAGAATGAGGTCCCCAGAGGGTGAATTTAGTGATGCTATCCCGCATAGCAGGCTAGTATCGCCAAATTCACCCTCTGGGAACCTCATTCTGCCTAGGTGTAAGCAGAATGAGGTCCCCAGAGGGTGCATTTGGTGATGCTAGCCCACTATGCGGGGTAACATCACTAAATTCACCCTCTGGGGACCTCATTCTGCAAATGACAGGCACGCTATTTCAAGTCTTGGTCAGGTGCCTGAGAACACAGAATTTGTATTTATTTGGCCATATCTAAAGTGCTCTTTGGTTGTAAATCCTACACAATGTCTCATTTTACAATTTTATTTCAGATATTTAGCTTGTAATCTTGATTTAAATAGATGTCTATCTACCATTTTAAATCCAGAAGTAATCAACATGTTTTTAGTTTTTTTTTTAGTTTAAAATAGTTAATCTGTTTAATTGATCTAGAGGTTTTAGTTGAAATCAATTTATTATGTATTTGTGAAATTTCAGTTGATGTTTAGTCAACCTTTTAAAGGACACGTTAAGAGTTAATGTACAGTATAAATGTATAAATCGGTTTATTATAGTCCCTGTTTGACTTGTATCACCCCCCCCCCATCCATTACTTGTAGAAATACGTATATGTTTTGCACACATTTTTGAGATATACTCATAAGTATTTGCACATAAGCCTAGCTTTTGGATGTTATATCTTCAGGATCCAAGAAAAAATGCAGATAAAAATAGTAATGTCAGAAAAAAAGCACAGACCCATATAAGCATTATCAGATCATAGTCGATTTATTTAACAGGATGTTGTCGTCCGAGTAACCCCATAGTCCAGAGAATTGATACACCGGAAAAGGAGATGTTATACCAATTCGGCTTGTTATACCAATTCGGTGATAGAATGAAAAGTGCTTTTCTTGCAGATTCTTTAAAACATTTTGGCGAATGAATTTCAGTGGAGATAAACGTACCCTGTTTCATTGGATATTCAGGGACGCGAGCATGAAAACAGTATTTGTGAACTCGCCATCAAGCCGGTTGTTTTTCTGGTCTGTTCCTCAAATATCCAACTCAACAGAGTATGTTTATCTCCTAAATATAGAGCTTCATTTGCATGGATTTAGGTTAGAGATTACTGCTCCCATGCAATGATCGCTAGTGTGGATCTATGTTTATTTATATATATAATCTGTGGACGATAATTCTAAGTAACTATACATGATGAGTACAAATAAATCAAGATAAATATTCGTTTATATAGATTGAAGATATTAGCTTCGATGAATTTATGCAAGGACTCCTGATTATATAAATATTCATGTTTCCAAATATAGTCGTGATTTATTAAAACTGGTACATCACATGCAATATATGTAAATTGGCCTTACTTTTGTTCAGTGATGCTAAATGTGTTTGGAAGGTTTTATTTGTTGATATGGCTTCATGTATTATAAATCCAAGTTTCCATTTGACATAAAGGCCCACTTAATTCTCGAACCCCCCAGATCACATATATAAAATACATGCCATATTATTTACCATTTGAAAAAAGTAGCTCCAAAACATTGTATTATCAACTGTGAACATATTATTTTTGTTGAGTTACTGACGTGTTTTTGTCATCTAGATTGCAGTAAAATGTGTATTATTTTTAATGGCAGGGGAATAACTCTATAAATATAGAGTTATTCCCCTTACATTGAAAATACATTTTTAGTTTGAATTCTGTTGCATTCTGGGAGCCAAAATGGGGGGAATCTTTCTATGATTTCAGCTGTTTTCAATTTCTTTTTGGGCATCTTCTGAGACACAAATGTTTCAAATGGTGATGAATTAAAGTATTTTAGTCATATTTCATGGCATAGATTGTAATTAAAACTGTATATCGAGTCACTATAAAAAACAAAATCGGTGAATCGAAAATTAAGTGAGCCTTTAAACTAACTTGTGATACCAGTTGTTCTTGATTCCGGTTTACATTGAATATCAGTTCCGTTGTCACATAGATGTACATTACTGTACTATAATGTAGATTTTACATTAAAATATGTAGGGATTATGTTGGTAAAAGACTTGCTTGCATTCTTCCGAATCCAACAACGTGATGATTAATTGTATTATTTTTTTTATTAAATTCCTGGTTGATTTGACAATTCATGTAGAATTCAGATCAAATATTACATCTTCAATGGAATAAACTGGATAATGGTAACAGTAATTTTTAATGAGGGGGGTCACAAGGATTAAACTACTATAGGAGAGTAATGAAATGGATCTTTGACGTAAACCAGCTTCTAGAACAACTGACATCACAATCAGGGTTTAAGTTGAATGGGAACTTGGTATATGCTTCATGTTGTCTCGCTGTAAATGCCAAAACACGTTTACGTTCTGTACATGTTTATATGTACTCACTTTGTGATGAATACTTATACCATTATACAATGTTTTGGTTTCATACGATTTTTAGGAATGAAAGCGGGATATTTTTGAAAGGTTAATGTTTAACCCTTCCATGACTGGAGCTTCCTGAAATTTTTGAGAAAACCCTGTGCTAATGCATTCTCTTATATATGCGAGTTGACCATAGGTCACCTGGCATATATAAGAGAATGCATTGGCCTTACAATATTGAACTTGAGAGTCAGTGCATTCTCTTATATATGTGAGGCTATCTATGGTAGACTCACATTTATAAGAGAAGGCACTGACACAGGATTATTTAATGCTGCACCAGTGCGACCCCCGTCATGTAAGGGTTAATGTGTATAAACAATGGTGCTGTTTGCGATATGGTTGGATATGTAGGTAAGATTTATGTGAAGCAAGCCTTGAAATAGTGTGTCTGTCATTTGCACCTCAGCAGAATGAGGTTCCCAGAGGGTGAATTTGTTGATGCTAGCCCGCTATGCGGGGTAGCATCACTAAATTCACCCACTGGGGACCTCATTCTGCAAATGACAGACACCCTATTTCAAGGCTTGCCGTGAAGAGGATTGACCGTTTCTATACTAAATGGATTCTCCCAGTCAGTTAAAAAGTGTACATCGGAATGGTCCATTATTGATTTGCAGGGATGTACAAGTAATATAAGCAGATGACAGATAAATAAAAGTACAGAAGGAGTCATATTTATGAGATAACTACACATCAATAATGCTTTAGTATAGAAAGGGTTAAAGATGTATTCAGGATTCCATACCTCCAGTTACAACAACAGCATTTTTTTTTTTAAATAAGTTTACATCACTGTTGATAAATTTTTAGAAACTACATGCGGCTTATGAAGAAGACTTTTAAAACAAAAACATAATAATTTTTATTGCAAAAGTAATGCTAACATGGTTCGTCCCCCTCAAAATAGTTGATAATGTTTCAAAACAAAAAGGCTGAAAAATCGATGTCTAACAAGACAGACTTTTGCATGTGCACTTTTAGGTTCATACATTTTATTTTATATGCTACAATCTAAATGATCGGTTTCATACAAATTATCCTGGAACCCTAAATGCATTTTTGACTTGGACAGATAATTTGAATAGTCACAGGACAGTGTTAAAAAAATTAGCTATGAGCCGGGTGGCGATTTTGACAGATTGTAACAGCCTCAGGCTTGGTCGCCTCTTATTAAGTTTCTCCATGATTCTATAATATTCTGTTGTGATAACTATTGTAATAATATTACTAATTGATTCAGCTGATTGATTGAAGAATACCTCCAGGACAGCACTATAAACGTGTTGACAAATGTTATGAAAAATCACAGTATGCCGTCATGGTGTGCAACGTGCATGATCCGTGTAAATCCTCGAAATTATAGTAAATACCTTTCAGGTATGTCTTATGAAGGAGTGATTAGATCATAGTATTCATAGTATAGTAAATGCCATTCAAGGTACAGTAATGCTCTAAATAATCGACTCCTTAACCACAGCAGAATTATGGGTAACTTTGGTGAGAGTTTTCCGATGAATGGCAACAAGCCATATTTCCGACTAAATCCTGAAAAGTTACCCATAATTATGCTGTGGTTAAGGAGTCGATTATTTAGAGCATTACTGTATATATAATGAAATGATTAGATTCATAGGAAGTTTTCCAACCAGTGAGATGCAATGTAATTGCAAGGAAATCTGCAGTTTTAACCTTTGATAGACCTTAAGTGAGCGTGAATTGCTGTTATTACATATCTATCAACGTAATTCTCATGATCGTACGAGTTTCCAGGCGTGTGATAATTCTCAATATCGCACTAGTGCAATCTGTCGACGGAACTATTTCATTCAGTGTTGTTAGACTGATTCTCGCCGTTACTATTTTAACTTTTTCAATCCCAACAATAAAGAAACAATAAGCGATCAATCGATGAGATGATTCATTCAAATAGTTTCATTTCAAGAATATGTTTGTCGAGGCACAGAATTTAATTTCAAACGCATCATTAAAGATGGGTAAGGTCACTCGCGGATAGACTGGCTCCCTGTCTGATTGTTGCGTTAACCCTAAAATGCCGTTAAAACTCAATTAAATTCACATTTTCTGTACCGGAGATGTACGATTGTGAGTCAACTTACTATGATACGGAGATATGTAATAAAAATAGAACCACATGAGTGTCTGGATTTTAACGAATTATCGCACTCGATTTGTTGGCGGAACGCACTCGAGGTATCGCTCCGCCAACAAATCTCGTGCGATAATATCGTCAAAATCCACACACTCTATCTATTTACGTCTTCATGATATTATGAGTGAAGTACACTAACAAGTTAACCGCTGGACCACCGCGCTATAAGCCAAGCACGCTAACTGCTGGACCACCGCTACTCTAACCTCTATGTTCACTGTCCATCTTTCTACATATCTTATTGTATAATATATTTCATGAATAGCTGGGTTATTAGAGGTCACTGATCCATAATTTATTTTCTATACGCACCATTTGTTAATATTGTATTCAGGGTTCCAGACCTCCAGTTACGACAACAACATACATAAAATCTAATTTTACATTGCTCTTGGTTGTCTTCCGCTGAGAAAATGTTGAGAAACTAGACCTATAAATACCAAAGAATATAATTGTTTCTATTGAAATACTACCAAAATAATTATTGATGTCGCTTTAGTAAATGTTCAGATGACCATGATTCAATCGTAAGTGGGGGAAAAAGCCTGGCGAAATCATGGATAGTTTGTTCACACGATTAAGATGTCATCATAGATGATGATATCGTGGGTTGTTCGTAAGCATGTGATTGACTACCCTACGATCTTTCCAGCTTTGAATTTTATGTACACATGACTGCGATTACATCGCAAGTGGAGGTAGCCAAGGATACGCCACGATTTCGTATTTAAAATCAAACAGCGCTTGATATCATTGAGCATGCGCAGTCCAACTACCGGTTACTTCCTACGACGGAAATCTTTCCACTTACGATTGAATCGTGGTCGTCTGAACTTTCACTTAGAACATTGAAACGGTAAGAAATAAATGGATAGAAAATTCAATATTAAAGAAAATAGTGTCTGAGGCCATGCAGAATGAGGTCCCCAGAGGGTGAATTTGGTGATGCTAGCCCACTATGCGGATAGCATCACTAAATTTGCCCTTCCGGGGACCTCATTCTGCAAATGACAGGCACACTAAACTCAGGCTTGTTCCAAACATGTTATTTTATACACTGGAGTTTTAAAGATGCACAATCTGAATTAACACTTCCAAATTACTATTTCTTTGGCTTCTGGGGTAAAAAATATTTGATTCAAGTCGAGGAACCCACCCATCATAGATCAGAGTGATCAGATATCGATTTTAGAAATTTGTTATTTCTCGAAATGTATTCTTATTTATGGCCCAGAAAAAAGTCATCAAATCGACAGTATCGGATAAAATTGCAGATGAAGATGGATAACTCTAAAATCAAGTGGTAAAACGGCCATATTTCGATAATTTTATAATCATAGTTGTCACCGGTTAGCATTATTTTGTTGTAACTAATTGATTCTGATAACTAAAGCGTATTTTGAAGAAATGTTGTTGTTGTAACTTGATGATATGGGGACTGTCTGATCGGGTTGAGTACCATTAATAAGAAGTAAATTTGTTTTCATAAAAATTGGTCTGGAATCGTGAATACATCTTCAGTATTTGTTAACTTAACAATAACATGATTTTTAATGCATTACGGTTTATTAGCGACCCAACAAAAATGGCTGATGGCCAAATATTGTATTAGAGGGCATCAGGATTAATCATTTCTGAGGGTCATCTAATTAAACAGTAATTCCTAAATATATGTTATTACTTTTATTACCTCATACCTACCATTGACCTGATCAAGAATTGATAAAATTAGGAAATACTGGTTTTCTTGAAATAAAATTTGTGAGACAATTTGATGACCATACAACAATTAACCAGCTGACCAACTTAGGATTAATTGGGCAGCTTAATTGGCCAAGATTAATCAATGCAAGTTCATTAAAAGTTGTAAATATGCAGATCTATAGTCTCATATCAAATACAGCTGTGTTTAAGAATGAAATAGTCCATTATACATGTACAATAATGCCCTAATAATCGACTCCTTAACTGCAGCAGAATTATGGGTAATTTTTCAGGATTTAGTCGGAAATATGGCTTGTTGCCATTCATCGGTAAGCTCTTCCCGAGAGCTTTCCGATGAATGGCAACAAGCCATATTTCCGACTAAATCCTGAAAAGTTACCCATAATTCTGCTGTGGTTAAAGGGTCGATTACTTAGGGCGTTACTGTATGTTACTGTCCAAGTTCTTCGGAGGTCATCTATTAAAGTGCAAACCTGGGTATAGTGTGTTTGACATGTGCAGAATGAGGTCCCCAGAGGGTGAATTTAGATATGCTAACCTGCACAGTGTGATACTGTCACTAAATTAACCATCACGGGACCTCATTTTGCAAATGTCAGACACACTATATCCAGGCTTGTCTAAGTGGTGGGATGTTTCAGGTCATTTTATGACCGGCCTGTAAAATGGTAATAAATTCTTAGTTTCTTGCCAGATGTAGGTGCAATATTTATTTTTTCCTCATAGTTATAGATAGTTAATATGTGGTTACCATAGTGATTATAGATTATTGAATTAGGGCATTGTTTTAATGGATTCACTTCATAGTTATAATTCTTAATATGCCAAACTAGCTAATGCACTGAAAATATGAAAATGTTTTATTTTAGATATAGAAACCGGACATGCTTTCCTATACTATAACTCACAGACGGGTAGAAAGGATAGACCGGTATGAATGTCTGATATTTGTATATGTTGCTACTTGTTCGAAAATTTCTTTCATATGTCCAAGCTTCTTTGTTCGTAGGAAATTGGTTGCATATAGTAGAGAGCCTTAGATTGAAAACTTCTAATTTCTCCCATCAAGAAATATCAGAGTATTCTATAGAAAACAGTGTGGCGGGAGATCATGATCAACCATAGAACAAATGTAGTCTGTTGATAAACTCTGAATAACACCAAGTGTGAATGTTATGCACGAGTAGCAGCCTTATATACTGCTGCCTTTATTTAGTATGGCATGTTTCGTGTCTCATTGACAACTATCTATATCGCTGTTATGTTGCACGGACTTTGTTTGGAAATAGAACATAGCTGGATGACTACTGGATAATACTTTCTTTTCTCGGGCACAGAGAATTATAATCTGTTATTCTTTATGGGCGGAGTTAAGTTTTATCAATCTAAACATCTGTAATCATAATCATTACCATAATAATAATTTCCTTCCAAAAACCAGTCGCCAGTCTGGATTTATTGTAAAATCCGTTTGAGGAATATAATCTTCCATTTTTCTGGCTATTTATATTGTATATTAACAATAATGGCCTTGTATTGCATACCAAGTGCCGACTGACAAGAACACTTTGTCTTAGCAACTCATATTCTGAATCCGCTTTCATATAAGGCAAAAACAACTAGTATTGACCAATCTCTGACATTCACACCAGGCCTTCCCTTTAAATGTTTGACAACAAAACTGCCGAATTGAAATTTATACTTTCAACCTAGGCATCCTAGTCAACAACATTAGAACCATCTGATTAGATTGAATATCACCCCACTAGCCTGTATTGGTGCAAGTTAGAGTAGTGCCCTAAATAATCAACTCCTTAACCACAGCAGAATTATGGGTAATTTTTCGGATTTAGTCAGAAATATGGCTTGTTGCCATTCATCGGAAAGCTCTCAGTGAGAGCTTTCCGATGAATGGCAACAAGCCATATTTCTGACTAAATCCTGAAAAGTTACCCATAATTCTACTGTGGTTAAGGAGTCGCTTATTTAGGGCATTACTGTACAACTTGAGGCAGGATCTCATTGTATCTTTGCACTGAAACACTTATTCGGTAACATTCAACTAATTCACACACATATATGGTTCTATCCACACAGGTAATGTAGCTGATCTACAGCTATTTATACTGTGGCTGCAAGTATCTCATTCAACAGTCAAAATTTATGAATATTCAGTTGCATGTCAAACTGTTGCAATTAAATTTTTTTCCAAGATAAATTCAAATCATTTATATTAATAAAATACATCATGCCATGATGAAAAATGATATTTCTTTCTATCCCATATTCTCCTAAGGCATACAATATTTATTGAACATCAAAGTCTCAAATATTGTTTTAAATGGGTACTGTACACTAAATCTGGCCTTTTATGGGACCATCTCCTTTTATACTCAACAAAATATATGCAACAAATGAATTAATTTGAGCCATGGATGAGTGCAAAATACAATCATGTGCTCTATTAATGATGTAAATAACATGGTAATTATGAAAGTGTCAATGACACTGTAGCTAAACTTGGAAAGGGAATAATTCCAAGTGTTACAGTCAATGGAGTGATTTGGAATGCGGAAAGATGAAATGTCTAAGTAATACTAGATTATCAACATGAAGAGATATATATCAAATAAAATCTTAAGAAGGCTGCTGGCGGCTATGTTTTCCAATGAATATCAAAAACAGTTGATAGCTCCTATCTAGTAGATCAATATCAATATGAAGTTTGGTGATGATTGGATAAGGGAACTGAACTGTAGGGTGTGCCAAAGGATTTAGTCATGCAAAGATTAAAATCCAAGATGACTACCGTCAGCCAAGTTTTATTGGTGAATGACCCCCAAATGACTTGTTACCCATCTACATGTCAATATTAACATCCATAACAAATTTCATGATGATCCAACCAAAGGTACGACCTGTGGCCCATGCCACAGGATTTAGTCATGCAAAGAGTAAAATCCAAGAAGGCTGCCGGCGGCCATGTTTTGTGGCCAAATGACCCCAAAATTACTCGTTCCCATCTACATGTCAATATTAACATCCATGACAAATTTGATGATGATCATACGAACAGTACGACCTGAAGCCCGTGCTAATGGATTGAATTTTTTTTTTTTTTTTTTCGAATGACCCCAAAATGACTCGTTCCCATCTGCATGTCAATGTCAACAGCTATTACAAATTTCATAATGATCCGACCAAAGGGATGACCTGTAGGCTGTAGCCCGCGATGAAGGAAATTGTTGATGGACGCACACACGCACGGACGACGGATACCAAGCCATGGCAATAGAGAAAACTTTACAAAGTAAAGTTGAGCTAATAATGAAACTGATTTTATGACTCCAGACATTTGGAATTTTTATGATGCATAATCTGAATTAACCCTCCCAAATTACTATTTCTTTGGTTGGGGGGGGGGGGGGGTAAATATATTTTATTTGAGTCGAGGAACTCATCCTTCAAAGCTCAAGAGTGATCAGATATCGATTTTTATATACATGTAGTTTATCTAGGAATATTGGCTTTTTTGCTCCCTCCGATGTCTGTTCAGGCCATAACTTGAACAGTAGTTCTTGGATCTCAATAAAATTTGGTATGGATGTTCACCACTATGAGGACATTCAATAGCGTGTTCAATCGTTTTGTTTAGGTTTTTCGTTCTATAGTTATTCATCTTTGTTTATCTAAAAATGTTGATTTTTTATTCCATCTGAGTATTTCCGTCATAGGTTAAGGTGTGCCCACACTTGGCAGTATGCACCGGATGACAGGCCATCACTTGTTTTGGACCTGTAACTACTACCAGTTATGTTTCTTTCTCATCCCCATTCCATTAATATTTGGTATATATATATAGATTTTTCACATCAATATCTGGTTTGAAAACTAGATTTGTCCAATTTGTTTATGTATGTGATTGTTAGAATGATAACTTGAACAAATATCCAGCAAATATCAACCAATTTGTAATTCCTTTATGACAGATTCATGCTTTTATACAGACTAGCTTTTAGCCAAAAAAAACTCAACCAGGATAACTTTGATGCGCAACCATAAGTCAAAATTCCAAATGAAGCAGCTGAATGAAGGGTAAAATACGTTTTGGTGAACTTCTAAAACAATAACACCATATGTTCTGTGACTGTCTATTACTGGGTAGACTTCTGGATGAAATATATCTTCATCACTTTAGTCTTGACTCAACATTAAAGGTACTGGTACTCAATCCGATCAGACGCTCCTAAATTACTATTTCTTTGGCTTCGGGGGTTAAAAATATTTGATAAGAGTCGAGGAACCCAAAGAACTTGCCGTTCAAACGGACGGTCTTGCAAATAAAGATGCATGGATAACTCTAAAATCAAGTGGTAATAATAACCACTAGATTTTAGAGTTATCCATCTTTATCTGCAAGACCGTCTGTTTGACCAGCAAGTTCTGTCCCACAAACAATAGAAATCGCAAACTTCAAACATCGATATCTAATCACTCTGAGCTTTGATGGGTGGGTTCCTCGACTCGAATCAAATATTTTTTACACCCGAAGCCAAAGAAATAGTAAATTAGGAGCATCTGATCGGATTGAGTACCTTTAAAATTTTCTCTCATTTTATCCAATTCAAAGTATTTGGTAGATTATGGATTGTTAGCCGATTTTTGGCTTGTGAAATTGATTGCTCTAGTCACGAATCCCTCAAAATGTGAATAATCAAGCAAAGTCCAATTTTAGTATAAGTAGGCCTATACTAGGGGATGATTGCCCCTAAATAATGGCAGGTGACAAACATAACATGCAGAATATACCGGTAGTGTGAAGAATTAATTTAAGCTGATAATAAACGATCTTTAATGCTAATTATTAGTGTCTCCAAGTCATTTGAGGACAACGGCACTTATCCTATGACATTTCCCGTGTCTTGTTACCTCTGCGTACCAATTTTCCCACATATTTTCTGAGCTGAAAATTAAACGCTCTTTATTAATCATGGAATTTATCAGTTCCCCTTTAAGTCATCTGAGGTCGAAGGCGCCTATCCCTGTGGTCAATGTGTATCACTGTTCCTACATATATATATTCTAAGCTTGTGAAAAATGACAGGTGACAAGTTTATATTTACATGGAATGCAGGAAAATAACGTCACCGCTGCTAACGATATAAAGAAAGACGGTATACGGTGTGCGGAGTTTGTGACGGACGCCGCTGAAACTACGTTCATTCGTCTTCAGGGAAGGTAACGCATTATATCAGTTAAAATATCGCCTTGACAACCTTTGTGAAACTCGTTATATCTCAGATTGCCTTGTTCCGCTTTTCCTTAAATTGTGCTTGTCGTATTCTAATAAGATGTGCATCAAGACATATATGGGCCTATACCGGTAGTCAAAATTTGGGCGCAAGATTTCGGACATGGGGTGATAGGGCCTATATATATTTAAACGCGCCAAAATCGTGACATACCGGTACAGACAAATGATCATGTCCTCCCATAATTATGCGTGTAGATGACACTGCATAAGTACATATAGTCCATTAATAATAATACAGTACTTTTTATTCACAAGGGCAATATATATTATGTCGGACAAGTGACGTCACTAACGTGCATCCGAATTAATTGTTCCACCCGATTTCAAGGGGATCATAATTGACAATAAACTTAAAATTTAAGTTAAATGCGTTTTCATGTAGCCTACATGCCGACTACCTGTCCCAAGTTATAATTGTCATTGACAATGTGCTTGTCGTATCGGGTTTCTCTAGTAATAATTATGTTCTAGTACATGCGTGATTTGCAATGATTGTAAAGAGAATACCTGATCAGGTGCGATCGAGACTGGTTTCAGTGGTGAGAAAATCGATAAGTGCTCGAGATATGTGCCGGATGTTGCTCCTGTTTCTCATATAAACAAGATGGCGGACGGACTACCTGACATGTTTTGACGAGTAATCGGAGTAAATAACTCCAGATTTCTCCTTCAATATTTTAGTAAGTATATCCTAACAATCAAAAATATATTACACACCACGATATTTACAAAAATAACGACACATTTGCACCCAATAAACACAACAGAAGCTAAAATAGACCTTATAATTATATTTCGCCACCTTTTTTCTCAATTGATTGAATCACAGGAGTTTGTGAGAATGATAATAAATAATAATAATACAAAATAAGTAATAATAAATACAAATAAAACACAAGGAATGAATCAAGGGGATTAGTGATTTGACCTACAAATGTTTATTTATAAAAATTTTGCCTCGAAAATAGGAAAGCCAAAACGTTATCGATTGTAGCGATCTTCAGACAGATTGCTATTACTATTAGGCCCCTCAAAAATGATTACTTGTTTATCATAGGTGCCCGCCCCTAAAATTCCTCCTGTGCGTATTATTTTTTGTTTTTTATATTATCTCCAGAACACCAATATATGCTTTACGCGGAGCTCAATATCGGTCAAAGAACGACTACACTATATCCAGGAAGTCACATTACGCAAAGTATAAACATCGGTACACGGTACGCCGATCGATCACACCTACCGGAAACGCGTACACCTATCGGAAACACGGTTGGCAATTATCGCAATACGATAGGGGAACACTTTGATGTTCGTATTCATATTTCACCAATTATTGTACCTGGCTTGCCTGTCCTAAGTTTCACGGGAAAATGGCTAATTTGATTCTATTTGTCGTTATATACATATTTATCACCCCATTTATTATTCATTTTCAAAAAATAAAAGAAGCCGAAGATGACGTGTTTAAAATGTTTGAAGCATGAATTTGGCGATAAGTTGTTATCAGAGTACTGGTACGTTATACTTGTGATAGTTACGTTACGCACACGGTGTTCCCCTATCGTATTGCGATAATCGCCAACCCGGAAACACGTGTTTCTGTGTATAATTTCAAGCCGTGCATTTTATAAAATTAAAGTATTTGTCTGTTACGCGTTATAGACTATGGGATTTGTGATTATACAAATCACCGATGGGCCGAAGGTTCTTAAGCCATTTCACGGGACAACACTCCCAGAGCATACCAGTCTCATCCATGTGTATGAAATGTTCAAGGGTGGTGCCTTGGACAGTTCGCAACCCCTCCCCGACCAATACGACAATGCAATTGTTAAAGTAAAAGTGTCAAACTGACTATCCACCCGTCTATATTAAGGGAAATCTATATTGCCAAGACAAGATAGAATTGCCTTGGTATAGTGCGGGTAATGATAGAATATGTATACAATTTGTGGAACAGAAGACGACCTGGAACAATTGGATGAAAGATCTTACCCAATATGCACAGCTTGCAGAGGGAGAGGACTGCCTGATGAAAAGAAGAGAACTAGATTTGTGCCGAATAGATTGAAATAAAACATGAGTTTTGTGAAAGTAGTTATATATTACGTTAACGTTTTCCCCAAAAACTTACCTTATCGGATCCCAAAACAAAAAACAAAAAACTAATGTCCCTCCCGCCCCTACCCTGGAAAAAAAAACCTATGATAAACAAGTAATCTTTTTTGAGGGGCCTTATGACTACTAAAGTAATATACATGTACATCAATATGACCGCATGTGGCTGAAATTCAACTTCGCATTGACTACATCACCTATTTTCTCTTTATATCACCGCAACGGCAAGTTTCATTTTCGAAGCGTTGGCTGCCCTCGGTGACACGCTGCTGGACACAGTGTCCAGTAAAACTTGATCAACTCTTGGACGAAGTTGTTTGCAGCAGTGGTCCGAATATTTCGACCTAAATCTTTTAAATGTTACATCGTTACTAACATTAACATGCCCCGGAAATATTCGGACAGCATGATGCAAACGGCACAGATTCCTCGGCCCTTTTATTATATGTGTACATTTTTGCCCGACACCGCCAACTAATTAAAACGGATGTACATGGTCGCGTGTCCACGAAATCAGCGGACGGTTCGAAAATGAAACCTGGCGTTGCTGTGATATAAAGAGAACATAAGGTGATATTGCCAATGCCATGCTAAATGTAAATCACAGCGATCACGTTGATGTATAACAGTCATAATAGCAATGAATATGGAGAGCGCCACGAGCGAAACGTTTTTTTCATGTTTCTAATTTTCGTGATACTAAAACTTTTTTAAAATGACGTCAATCGCTAATCCCCTAGTTGCTACCCTTTTCTTTATTTATTACTTATATATCTATATATATCTATATATCTCTTATATTTTTTATTTACTATCATTCTGACAAACCCCTGTGATTGAATTTGAAAATAAGAATTAAGATACTTGGAAAGTTGGATAAGATAAGATATGTTTTAATGATGCTTCTTAAAACACACACTAGTGTAGAGCAACCTACATGTACATGTAAAGATAAAATTTGTCAAAAGGAATACATGGTATATAAGTGATACATGTCAGGGGCGTAGGAACCAGGCAGGGGGGGGGCAAGGGTGGTATTTACTAGTACCCCCCCCCCCCAATATTTTCCAAAGGTTAGTAAAAATATTTGGCAAACTAATGAAGTATCGCCGACGATCGCGGCAATGCACACCCCCACGATACATACCCACACCATACATACCTCCATGATACATACCCAAACTATACATACCCAAACGATACATACCCATACTATACATACCAACACAACATACCCACACTATGCATACCCACATTATACATACCCACACTATACATAGCCACACTATACATACCCACACGATACATACCCACACAATATATACCACCACTATACATACCCACGCTATACATACCCACACTATACATACCCACATTATACATACCCACACTATACATACCCACACTATACATTGTACATACCCACACTATACATACTCACACAATACATACCACCACTATACATAACCACGCTATACATACCCCCACTATACATACCCAGGATACATACCCCCACAAAACATACCCACGATGCATACCCACACTATTCATACCCACACGATAAATACCCCACGATACATACCCATGGTGATGTGTGTATCCATGTAGTCTACTTTCTCATGGTTGTTTGTGACATATTTACTTTCTGAATATCTGATCCCAGTTATGGGAGTAATTTCATATCATTAATCTATATCTATATTTGCGAATGTCTGTCTGTCTGTCTGTCTGTCTGTCTGTCTGTGTTCTATAGAAATTCACAGGGGACCATCTAGATGATGCCAAAGGGGTCTACTAGGAGTAGCTTTTTACGAGAAAGATAATGGTCGGGGTTAGAATTTTCTAAAGTGACGTCGTTGTTGTCAGGGGCAGAAAAGGGGGAGGGGCAGAAAAACAAATTGTCGCCGATTGCCACCAAACTTATATATAATAATCCCCATGATATCAGGAATCTAATGGTGTGGTTTAAATATGGCAAAAGTCGCGCCGTTCGCGTCAGGGGTGCCCGGAAGGGGGAGGGGCAGAATTTGTTCTGTCGCCGATTTCCACCAAACTTATATATAATCATCCCCATGATATGAAAAAACCCACGGTGTGGTTTAAAAGTGGCGTCGTTCGAGTCAGGGGTGCACGGAAGGGGAGAGGGGCACCAAAATTGAAAAACTAATTTTAACGCCGATCTCCACCAAATTGATATATATTCTTCTTCATTATACAAGGAATCAAATTGTGCGCTTTAACAACGCCAAATTGTTGTCTTTTTGTTGAGAGATTGGGAGGGGGTGGGCACTAAATTTGATAATAATTAGTTTAGTCGCCGATTGCCACCACACTTACACAAATTCATCCCCATGGTATGAGGAGTCTAATGGTGTTGCTTATATATATCTGCCAAATGTGGCCTCATTCGAGTCAGGGTTGCATTGAAAGGGACAGGGCACCAAAATTGATGCACAATTTTTTTGCGCCAATTTCCACCAAATTGATACACGTTCTTATCCAAGATACGAGGAATCTAATCGTGTGATTTAAAGACGCCATAGTGGCGCTGTTTGTTTGAGAGATGGGGGTGTGGATTGGGACCAAATTTGATAAAAACAATTGTTTAGTCGCCGATTATCACCAAACTTATAAACAATGATCTCCATGATATCAGGAGTATAATCAATTTCATATATATGCATCTCTAATCTCTAATGAGTCTTAGTGTGTGCAGCCTGGGACTGAAATAGGGACGGGGGTCACCAAGACTGATACAAAATATTTTTAGTACTAATTACCATCAAGTTCAGACACGTTCTTCTCAAATGATAAAAGAAATAAAATCGTGCTGTCTGTCTGTCTGTCTTTCTGTCTGTCTGTGTGCGTTCTATATATAACTTTACGCGGTACAATCGAGATGGCACCAAGGCGTTCTAAGAGGGGTAACTGTTTACAAGGAAGATAACGGTGCGGGTAAAATTTTTCTAAAATGACGCTGTTGGTGTCAGGGGAAGAAAAGGGGGAGGTCGGCAAAATTAAAAATATATCGTGAAATAGTTTTGTTGCCGATTTCCACTAAACGAATACATAATCACCTTCGCAATATGGCGTTGTTCGAGTCAACGTTGCATCAACAATTGATTTAAAAAACTAGTAGTTTTGGACGTTCACATTTCTCAATCCCGACATATGGTTACCCACTTAAGTCACTTGAACAATTATATCTTCTTAACTGTCATATTTATATGGGAATAGCAATCAGGGCATTCACAAAATGAGCTAGCAAAAAGAGATACATAGAAGAAGCATTAAACGTACATTTATCATTCTATTGAAGAGATACATATATTCGTGCAAACTGAGAGACCCCGAACCGTCAGAGGATTGCATATATATTATAACAAAATTGAGTCTGTTCCATTCAATACAGCTTCCACAAAAAAGTTACAATTTGTCAAGAGATATGGAAGGCCTGTTCAAAAATAGTGGTCACAGTGTGCAGTCAAATATGGTTTCTTCTGATATACAAGAAAACGTACAAAACGCATAAGACTATTCAGGATCCTCCCAATACTGCACATCTGACAAGTGTTTTGTAACAGACTCCTCGACTGACATAAACAACTCAAAATCTCGCTCTGTGCCTGGCACATGTAGCTAATATTTATGCGCATCAACATTTCGTTTAAACTGAGAATATTTAGCCAATATATAGCACCATGAACAGAGGAGCACCTGGAAATTTCTGCATCTTCATGGAGATAGCCAGGTGTCCTCGAGAACTTAGTTCAACCCACTAAATTGATTGATACATCTCAATATTTAAAACCCAATTATCATCTTTTATCGAACTAATGTGTGTATGATGTTCATGTATCATATTATAACGTCTAATGTATACGCAGTTGTAAATAAATACATACTTCGTTATTGTTGGAACGGATTAATCGCGACAAACAGAATGACAATTGACAAGGTGAGCCACTACTTATATCCCATGACTGTAATAATCGTGTTTTATGATGCTATTTGAATATACAATTTATGAGAAAACGTATAACACTTTTCAGCAAGAGCATTCTCTATCCCCAACAAATATCCACAGCATACATAGGGTTTCTCATCGCATTAACCTGGGCAACGCCGGGTAACCCTGCTAGTGACTAGATAATAACACAACATGAATTCCCATATACCCATTTGTTCATTACACTTTCAATCGGCCTACCATTTTATGAAATTAAATTACAATTGATAAATGATAAGAATGTTGATCTAATCTATGATAATGTAGTGGGTGGGAAAACAATGTCAGATGGGTCAGAAGCCACCAGAGAGCCACTTTAAGCTTCCAATGTCAGAAAATTTTCCCGGGAGAGGATCCCCCCCCCATCGAGAGGGGGCCCCCCTCTCGTTCTCTCTCCCCCACCGACACCTTCGGCGTCAAGTCATCGCTTCGCGATGAATGGTTATACCCCCCCAATAAAATTATAACACGTAAACACATTCTCAAATTAAGTGTCCCTTTTTAGCTCACCTGAGACGAAGTCTCCGGTGGAGCTATAGTCATCCCTTCTCGTCCGTCGTCCGTCTGTCCGTCCGTCAAACTTTTTTTTAAACATCTTCTCCTCTGAAACCATCATACCGAATTGGTTCATATTTGGTGTGGATGTTCCCTAGGTGACTCTCATTCAGATTTGTTCAAATGAGGTCACCCGGTCAATTAGTTGAGAAACCAGGGCCATAACTCATAGTAATTCTTACAATGACTTCTTCTAAAAAAATATTTGGCCGATTTAGCTTATATTTGGTACAGAGATACCTTGGTTGACTGGGGTTCAGATTTGTTCAAATGGGGTCACTGGGTCAAATAGGGGCAGAGCCAGGGACATAACTTTAAAAACAAAAAATTTAATTTTTGCATTTTGACCTTTAATTTTTGTTTAGAACACATCACAGCCTCATATTTCTTACCTAGATTTTATTTAACCCCTTCCACTCTTGTTTTGATATAGAATTCATCCAAGACAGGATTACTCAAACATTTTTCATCTGATCAACACCAAATTTGGTATATGAATTTTTGACACTTATATACAGATCAAGTTAAAATATGGGTTTGATCCGATATATTTTAACAGAGTTATGGCCCTTTATAATTCACACCTTTTTGCTATGCACTACCGGTATTAATTTTTAAGAGAACACTGAAGCCTGTATTATTGAAAAAGCCAATTTATCATAGTGTGGTCACCCGATACTCTTGCTAAGACTGCTTGCTTCAGACCAGTTTACCATCTGTCATTACAAGACATGACATTAGCTAAACTACTATTCTACCAGAGTCTACAAGCAATAGTCCATTGTTCATTTCTCCAAGCCTGGACATAGTGTGTCTGACATTTGCAGAATGAAGTCCCCAGATGGTGAATTTAGTGTTGCTACCCCATACAGCAGGCTAGCATCACCAAATACACCCTCAATTACCTTATTCTGCTTAGGCCTCATCTTCTGGGACAATTTTTTTTTAAACATGTTTTAAAATTTGAAAAAAGTGACACCATTATATATAACATCTGCAGAGTTATGAAACTTTACTCTTTAATGAAATTATGGAAACATTCCACCCTCCCCCACCCACCCCCTCCCACATGGCCCAGGCCCAACCCTGCCATCAACCAACATCCCTTCCAAGCCATATCACCTCTCAATTTAATACCTCTTCTCACCACAGAGGCATATATATCTGTAAAGGTACAGGTCATTAATTATATAAACTGGCCAGATGACATGTATTATTCTAATCTAAACATATCTGTAGCAATTTAACAACAAACTGATGCTTCCATTGTTAGGTGATGACTGACATTCAATGATACTGTGAATGGCTTTGATTTCTTCAAGTCTGGAAATAGTGTGTCTGACATTTACATAGTGAGGTCCCCAGATGGTGAATTTAGTGTTGCTACCCCATACAGCATGCTAGCATCACCAAATACACCCGCCAGGGACCTAATTCTGCTTAGTCCTCATCTTCTGGGAAGTATCCTAAGTATCAAATTGACAGTTTGATTTAGTCACTTTTTCCACCTGTTCAGTTTCAATGTTCCCCTAATTTGCAGAAGATAACATGCATAATTGAGGTGCTCAATGGGTGTGTATCACCAACTTCAACTGTAGGACTTCATTGATTTAGTCACTTTTTTCCACCTGTTCAGTTTCAATGTCCCCCTAATTTGCAGAAGATAAAATGCATAATTGAGGTGCTCAATGGGTGTGTATCACCAACTTCAACTGTAGGACTTTAATCTGTTCCTTGTTTTATTGGCCATTGAGGCCTAATCAGATTGAGGATGAATTTGGTGATGCTAGCCTGCCTTACAGAATATTGTCATTAAATCCACATTTTTGGGACCTAATTCTGCAAATGTCAGACATACTAAATTCAGGTTTGGTCATTTCATATTATTGTTTTAATCACCACTTATCCAGATGAAATCATACGACTAATATTCAAAGAAAAATGGGGGGGGGGGGGTATATATTGGATTAAATTTGTCTTCTATCTGGCATTTGCAGAATGAGGTCCCCAGAGGGTGAATTTAGTTATGATACCCTGCACAGCAGTCTAGCATCACCAAATACACTAGCCAGGGTCCTCATTCTGCTTAGGCCTCATCTTCTAGGAAGTATATAGGCACTTAAATTGACATTTTTACTTACTTTAGCCCTTCTGTTTAGTTTCTATATCCCCTAATTTGTGAATATAAAATGCATAATTGAGGTGCCCAATGGGTGCACATCACCAACTTTAACTGGAGAACTTCAATCTAATGCTATGTCTCCCATAGCAGTTGAGGCCTACACAGAATGAGGTCCCCAGAGGGTGAATTTGGTGATGCTAGCCCACATTGCAGGATTGTGTCATTAAATTCACCCTTTGGGGACCTCATTCTGCAAATGTCAGACACTATGTTCAGGCTTGTCTGTTCGAATATTATGTTCTTAACCACCAGTATCCAGTTGAACTTATTATACCCTGATTTTGCAAAGAAAACTTGGGGGGTATATTGGATTGAATTTGTCAGTCTCTATGTCAGACTGTTCTCCCATCCATCCATCTGTCATTATGTCTCTATCCGTCCATCAATTGTTTTCTTCTCCAGATACATATTAAAGACCAAATGGGTTTATATATTTAGGTGTGGATGTCCCCCAGGTGACTCACATTCAGATTTGTTCAAATGAGTTCATCAGGTCAAATACATGTAGGTGAGAAGTCAGGGCCATAACTCTTTCCTTCCATAGTAATTCTTAAAACAATTTCTTCTCAAGAACCATCTGGACTATTTAGATTATGTTTGGTATGGATGGTCCTTCGGTGACTGGGGTTTAGATTTTTTCAGATTTGGGGTCATTTTAGGAAAATCAGTTCAGTTCAACTCTTAAAATCTAATGTCTGAAATTACCAAATGAATGTATCTCATAGATGGGGATTCACGTTTGTTCAAATAGGGGCGGAGATAAGAGATTTAATTATCAACCAGCCACCCTACCTGTGCTCCGGCGGAGCTATAGTCATCACTCCTCGTCCGTCCATCGTCTGTCCGTCCATCCGTCCGACAACAATTATTTGAGCATCTTCTCCTCTGGAACCATAAGACCAAATGGGTTCATATTTGGTGTGGATGTTCCCTAGGTGATTCTCATTCAGATTTGTTCAAATGCGGTCACTGGGTCAAATAGTTGCGAAGCCAGGGCCATAACTTTTTCCCACCATAGTAATTCTTTTAAACATCTTCAGAACAATAAGACCGAATGGTTTCATATTTGGTGTGGATGTTCCCTAGGTGACTCACATTCAGATTTGTTCAAATGAGTTCACTTGAAATAGTTGCGAAGCCAGGGCCATAACTCTTTCCCTCCATAGTATTCTTAAAGTGACTTCTTCTCAAATACCATCAGGCTATATGGGTTCATATTTGGTATGAAGGATCCTTGGGTGACTGGGGTTCAGATTTGTTCAAATCAGGTCACTGGGTCAAATGTGGGCGGGGCCAGGGACATAACTCCAAATTTTTTGTTTTAGATTTAACTCTTTAGATATCTACTTCTTTTAAAGTGATTATGAAAAGTCCTGACTGTTGTGGTCTCCAGAGTCCCAGTCTTATCATCAGTCTTTGCAGTCTGGTGAGCGACCCCACAGTCATTGACTGTCTTGTTAATGGGGTCCTGACTGTCCTCAGGCGTTAACAATAACATTATAACAACGTGGTTGTAACGACATCAATGCAACTTGGTCTGTTGCATTGATAATGCACTGAGTGTACGTTAGTACCACGTTGAAGTTCAACATATATAGCTTTGAAGTTTAACAGGTCGGGCACAGGTGCCAAATGAGCTAAATAGCTCATTTGAGCTCACATAGCTAAATCGCGCTAAATTTTTAATGTGATTTAAGTCCATTTCCTCAGTTCAACGCGTGCATCAAATTATCGCATTGCGAATTTATTTCTACTGGACCAACCTAGTAAATATTGAGCTTCACAAATACATCGTATGCTCATCTACTCCCAACAGTCTTGATATCTTTTACGTGACATTTGCTTAAGGATTTATCCATATGTTTTCATTAAAATTCGTGAGAGAAAATAGTTTTAAATAGACTTTTCAGTCGGCAAATCGTGCTGTGTCAGATTCGCTCCGCTATGTCTAAGCTTATCCTAAGATAAAATGAAACAAACATTCTGATTGACTGCTCAAAACAGGCTCCGTCTATGTGTTTATAAGCATGATTTTAATTGAATTTCACTGGTTGGAAGATACGTAAAGCCACGCGCTCTTACCACATTGACACGATAGAAGACACAGTAAACAATGCGTAAAATATTAATGTACTGACCACTCACGCTTCCGTATTTTTCTTCTCTTATTGGCAGATCAGTGTACGTTCGGCAAACGATTTAACGTAAATCGATGCCCGGGGTTTATCCAGTCGGACAAGACATTGTAACCTTGTGTCCTTAACCTTCAGAAATATATTCCAGGTAAATTAATATGCAGAAGCGGCAGTTTTATAAACACAATTCGTAAGTTCAAAAAGAAGTTTAATCATTCTCCTAAAGTGTTAATCAAATTGCCTTTGATCATGCCACTGCTGTTTTAATTACTTGTACGGAAAGAGTTTCTGTGAAGCTTGACATGGGGTCTAACTAATGAATGTAAATTCGCAATGCGATAATTTGATGCATGTGTTGAACTGAGGAAATGGACTTAAATCACATTAAAAATTTAGCTCGATTTAGCTATGTGAGCTCAAATGAGCTATTTAGCTAATTTGGCACCTGTGCCCGACCTGTTTAACGCATTGCCTTGGTAGTCAATGGGGTCGCGCAATGTCAGCACTGAATTGCATTAGCTAGTCCATTTCGAAGACTTACCTTTTAATTTTTTTATTTATGTTCACATAAATTTGAATAATTCCATGTTATTGTCTCGTGGTCTCCGATCGGACACCATTCAAAATGATGTTGGAAAAATATCAAAGATGACACAATAAGTCCTTTTTATATTGTCTGAAAAACTTGTGCAAAACGTAATTGAGAATGTAGAACTGATATTTTTTTATTTTTTTTTCATAGGCTAATGTTAGGCACAAATTCAATAACATAATATCAGACACAGACAGATTAGTCTGTCCATAATTTTTTTTTTAAATTCCAACTAGAGCTTCACGGTATCCGGATTTTAATACCGACTACGGTATTGAAAATGATACCGCGATATGACTAAATATCGTCACCAATAAATTTGAGTAGAACTGTTTGAGAATGATACTAGTAGCAAGCAGACAGAACTATAGCATTATTGATTTGATAACACATGTTGCTTTGACAGGTATATAAAATAAATAATTAATATAAATGGTCCTGAGTTTCGTTCTGTATATGACGGATAGATATATTTATAAGTGCCTGACGTAACCGGGAATTCCCTACCAATTGAGGGTCGCTTATGACATTAAAAATGACGCTAACAGTCGCTCGTGTAAATAATAACAGCAAACATGTATTGATTTCATATTTTATATTGTACAAACAAAACAAGTTAACTAATGTGGCAAGCATAGAATAGAAGTCTGTATCTGATTTTAACTTATCCATTTCGATGTATAGGACTGATTTCTGGCCGTGTAGTTATATACCTTTCAAAAATGATCTAATGGGTTAGCGCATTATACGTCTAATGCATAAGATTTTGTGGCGCTGTTGAACGCGCGTCATTGTATCTCCAGATTATATAAACACCACACATTTTTTATTGTATTTGACCAGGAAACCTTCCAGCAATATTGAGCTGAGATCAGCCTGTAGCAATTGCCGCCCATGCAATAAGGCATGCCGACTTGATTGTCCGCAGTGTGTTGACAAACGCTTATGGAGCAGTGAGAAATAATTAAATTTTACGCCACGCTAAACCGAAGCCGATAGCAATGGCCTTTGTCTCGGCATTAGAGGTGTCGATGGTTGCTAAATACTTGACACTGATAGAGATATTGTCGGTATTAATATCCACACTGGCGGCTACGATGTACCGACTATTTGCATAAAGTGAAACTGACTACACGGTGTCAAAAACAGTATCGCGATATGACTAAATACCGAAATACCGTGAAGCCCTAATACCAACTATAAAAATTGAAAAAGGTGTTCATATTAAATTATTTGAAAAAGTGAAACAACTTAAATTTGAAATGCAGTTACCATGTATCTTGGATAATTTTGTGAAATGTCAGTCATGCCTACATTAGTCAATGCCATGTTCATGTGCTGTATATGGTAATAAAATATATTAAATGCATTTAAACCCCATAAAATATGATTGGTAGGGCACTAATTACTCATTTGGATCGGAAACTGTTGGAAATATTTAATATATTTCATAGCGTAATGTCAGTCACAAAATTAGTGTAATGTCAGTCACGCGTACTTTGGACAACAAAAAATATTTCATGTTATTTCTAAGCTTAAATTTTGCTTTTACATTTTCTTGAAATATCTACCATGAAAAATTAACAAAGAAAATTATACGAGTCTCTGTAAATTTAAGACAAATTTAATTTGAAAACAAGTTGGCACTGTGCCTTGATATTTTCATGTAATGTCAGTCACGCTAACACTGAATGATACCATTTTATCATCGCTTGACTAAATTCAGAATAATGCACATTTTTGGGTGCACCCTGGCACAAGCCAACATCACACATAGAAGTAAGATTTTATGTTTATAAATGTTGCTCATATCATCACAATGAATCTGGAAAAAGTTCTTTGAATGTAATGTCAGTCACGTGGAATTGCCCTTAAGGGAAATTAGTTGTCCTGTTCGTGGTTGGTAACATATACATATTTATGAGGAAGCATTGGAATGCCCACATATGACAGAGAATCAAGAACATACTATATAGCATCACTGCCCTAATTAAATGTCCGACACATGCTCAAACGAAGACACACCTGTGCATTGTTAGGAACAAATTTGTAACATCAATCTACATGAGAGACGCCCACGTGCGTGCGGTACGCAATGGAGATTGGACATTTCACACCACACTCCAAATTGATCATGCTGTCAATCAATATTGAAGACCATTTAAATTATGCCATACTGCACAAATTAGCACATGTATACCATAACCAAGTCAATTTTTTTGATAACGGTACTCTTGAAAGTCAAATAATTCTCGAGTCAAAAGATCCTCGAGTAAATGTAAATGATACTCATACCAAAATATGAAAATTAGTTCCTTCATAGATGAAAGGATACTTATACTTTCATATCTTAAAAGAAAACATTTAGTACTTTATTTTGAAAAGGTATCATTGACTCGGGAAGGTGTCATTTGACTCAAGATGAAGGTATCAATTGACTCAAAATAAGGTATCACTTTTTTCAGTGGGTATAATTTGGTTTGGGTATCAAATCATTCAAATGACTCGCACCCGTTGAGGCCTAAGCAGAAAGAGGTCCCCAGAGGGTGAATTTGGTGATGTTGGACCACTGTGGGGGTAACATCACTAAATTCACCCTCTGGGGACCTCATTCTGCAATTGTCAGACACACTAAGCCCAGACTTGATTGGTGAAAACAAATTTAAGGATACACTACTGTCTACTGGTACGAAATTTGCACCACTGTTCTCTTCTCACCGATATCCAATTAAATTAATACCCAAGAAACATCCATTTCTAGAAAAACATTCCATAAAAATAAAATTCACTTTCGTAGGTTACTTTCACTAAATATAACATTGGGTAAATTTTGATAATGAGTTTTGCAGACAGAGAATTTCATTTTGAATTTGAAATTAGAGTTACATGTATCTTGTCTTTAAGTAGGCCCACGGGACCACTTTCGCAGTTTGCTGCTTCCAGAAGGGTAGTGGACCACATTCATGACTGAACTAGCCTTGACATAGACCTGTTTAATCTGATAAGCCAATTGTCCAGTTCTTGCCTGTGATTTTATGTAACTACTTTTCCAGATTAGCCACTGATCACATTTTGGAAAAGATATAATTTTCAACTCAAGAAACATTGGTGGAAACAGTTGAAGGATGGACTATCCAGATAGTCCTTACGGGGATAGACACAGAACGAGGGATAGACCTAAAGACAACTTCCAACAAGAATTGCAAAACAAAGTGCAACTAAGAAAATCACAAGGCTTATCATATGGAATCTCTGATGATGAGAATGAGGATGTTGGTAAGTTGTACCTACAGTAATTCCCTAAATAATCGACTCCTTAACCACAGCAGAATTATGGGTAATTTTTCAGGATTTAGTCGGAAATATGGCTTGTTGCCATTCATCGGAAAGCTTTCACTGAGAACTTTCCGATGAATAGCAACAAGCCATATTTCTGATTAAATCCTGAAAAATTACCCATAATTCTGCTGTGGTTAAGGAGTCGATTATTAAGGGCATTCCTGTATAATTAGAGAACTGATAATGTTTTAAGTACGATATCATGTTGTTCAGGGCTAAACTGCTGTTATATTTTATACCCATGAGTCTTATTAGGCCTAAAAATTTGCCACATCTATAAGCAATGCCTTGGCAACATGTGGCATCTAACAATCATTAAATTTGCCATGGGACATTTTTCCTAATTTTGGGGCTGGTCTATACAGGAAGTTCAGAGAAGAGATCAAGTCTTGGGACCTCAAATCAGCTTAGGCCTGCCTCATCTTCTGGGAAATACATATAGTCTCAAATTATCAATGTTTGTAGTTACTTTTTCCCTTCTGTTCAGTTCTTATATCCCCTAATATGCAGATTATAAATTGCACAATCAAGGTGACTAATGGATGAACATCACCAACTTCAACTGGACAACTTCAATATGATCCTATGTCTCCCATTTAAGCAGTTGAGGCCTAAACAGATTGAGGTTCCCAAAGGGTGAAGTTTGTGATGCTAGCCCGCTGTGCGGGATAGCATCACTAAATACACCCTCTGGGGACCTCATTCTGCACTATATCCAGACTTGTACACCATCTTTAAAACATGGTATTATATTTTTGATTTCAGTGTCTTATGACCGTCCAATTTCTAAGAAGTTTAACCCTCTGTCTGAAAATAGAAGAAACATTCAAGATGACTATGATGATGATTACGATTATGGCTCGTCTAAGAAAAAGGAGAGAGGCTTTGGTCTCGGTGATACGCTAAGACCGTCTGACTCATCAAAGTTTCTAAAATCATCGATGAAGGCACAGACTGATATGACGAAAACGTCGAAACTGACTAATAAAGGATGGCAGACTTTGGACTCCATGGATCGTGAAGACAGCGGTCTGTCAAACGAAGACCTTATATTTGGGCGGAAGACGCCCCGCGATGGTCGCAAGACACCAGTTGATGATCGAAAAACCCCCGTTAGTGGTCGTCTTACTCCTGTTGATGGTCGTAAGACACCTTCCGATGATGGCAGAGGTCAAAAGACGCCAAACATTTTCCAGACTTCGAATTCTCGATCAGCGAAGGAGGAGGAGAAACCAGAAAAGAAGAAAGGGTTATTTGGTAGAAAAACACCAACTAAAGATGACGACCGGTCGTATGCTGAAGAAAGAACTGATAAGAAGAAAGGATTGTTTGGCAGGACGACACCTACCAGAGAAGATGAACGGTCATATGCTGAAGATAAAAGTGACAAGAAGAAAGGGTTATTTGGTAGAAAAACGCCAACCAAAGACGACGACCGGTCATATGCTGAAGACAGAACTGATAAGAAGAAAGGATTATTTGGCAGGACGACACCTACCAGAGAAGACGAACGGTCGTATGCTGAAGACAGAACTGATAAGAAGAAAGGGCTATTTGGTAGAAAAACGCCAACCAAAGACGACGACCGGTCATATGCTGAAGACAGAAAAGATAAGAAGAAAGGATTGTTTGGAAGGACGACACCTACCAGAGAAGACGAACGGGACAGATATTCTCCAAAGTAAGTACAGGTATATACATGTACAGTAATGCTCTAAATAATCGACTCCTTAACCACAGCAGAATTATGGGTAATTTTTCAGGATTTAGTCGGAAATATGGCTTGTTGCCATTCATCGGAAAGCTCTGTGAGAGCTTTCCGATAAATGGCAACAAGCCATATTTCCGACTGAATCCTGAAAAATTACCCATAATTCTGCTGTGGTTAAGGAGTCGATTATTTAGGGCATTACTGTATGGGCATCGAGGACTAACGGGAATGCTATTAATAGTGGTAAGTACCGGTATATATGGGCTTCGATGTGGCAAATAATAATCCAGGCACCATTAGGCCCTGCAAAGTCCAATTTCTCAAACCATAAAATTTTACAAAGCTTGCGAGCACGCAGTTTTTAATTTAATTTTTGTTTTTCTGTCCCAACAAGACATTCTGCATCTTAATCGGCTAGCTCTGAGTTAAATATCAGTTGCCATAGCAGTTATAACCTAAATAGATGGCCATAAAAAATAGTTAATAGGCTCCATGTGGTTTATTTCATAACTAATTGCCCAACCAAGTATGATTCATAATGATTGATATAATTTTTTACTGAGTTTGCAGATGCAATACAACACATGTTTAACCCTTTCAGTGCCAAGTCCGATTTTTGTATCAACCCATATACCCTGTGCCAATGCATTCTCTTATATATGCGAGTCGACTATAGGTCGCCTCTCATATATAAGAGAATGCATTGGCCTAACAATTTTTCATCATTTGTTATTATTTTTTACAATTTTAATAATTTTTTCTTATATTCTACTCTCTTTCAGTGCCAGACTTATTTTGTAGGTTTAGTGCCAGGGAATCTTACATTTTTCATGGGCATCAAAATTATTACTATGAATACTTGGTGATAGTTTTGAGTTATAACATGCCCCTAAGGTTTAATCCAGTTTGTTTTTAAATTTGCTATAGCATGCTTAAGCATACCCAAAAAAAATTCAACCAAAAAAAATAAAAATCTATGAGATCGGCCCTGGCACTGAAAGGGTTAATACATATTTGAACACACATGTAGTTATCAATTATAGTAATGATTAGAAATTTGAATTGGGGGAAATGGGTCTGTTTGATCTCACTTGTATAAAAATAAACGTACCACAAGCCACAGATGTAAGTCACTTTTCCCTAGGACTATAATAGGGAGAAGTGTCTCATTTTATGGAGATATCTCCCAAGTTGCCCTCTAGGATGGTCCCTGGTTTCTAGTTTCTTGGGTCGACATTAGAGAACCTCGTGGCCATAATAATAATATGAATCGTACGTGACACGTAGTGGAGCAACCACACATGCTGTGCCTCAAATTTGCCTTTTATCGGCGACATAGCGTTAAGAATAATTTATGTAACATTACGCAGTGATCACGACGGAGATGACACGCCAACTTGACAAGACGTGTTGTGTATTGTGCAATCTTGTCTGGATTCTGGCCCTCAAATCCAAAATGACATCAGAAACCGTGTCATGACATTTTCATTTTCATTAAGCTAACCAAAGAAATTGGTCTAATTGAAATTAATAGACCTAAATCACATGTGAATTCTTCGTAAGTTGTGAATTAGTTACTTTCATTTTCATCGTGATGCTTCATTCCCAATTCCGCGTTTTTTTGCAATCTCCACACTGTTGCTAACCAGAAGTCACGTAATAATTTCTCCAAAATTCATACCGCGATGATGTCATTCACCTGCCTAAGGTATAAGCACCCTTGGTGGTTGCTAAAAAGCCCCATACCGCAAAAGTGAAAAGTCATATCAGTTTCATAGAGAACAGATCAAGCCTGGATATAGTGTGTCTGACATTTGCAGAATGAGGTTACCAGAGGGTGAATTACGAATCATTTTGAATAAGGATGTACATTTTGGGATTAATTTGTAAACACAATAGGGTTGTATGATGAGTTCACAAGTTAATTGAGTTACACTAATGATTATTAATCAAGTTAATTCTTATAAAAACACAACAGGTCACTCTTCTGCATTATCAAAGGATCCTACAAAAACACCAAGTCATTACCCCACATCCCATTGGATTTACTCTGATAGAGGTGTGAACAATAAGCAGGTCATCCTGAATTCCACTATTATAGTGGTATATGACCATTACCGTTTTGTGAATTTGATAAAAGAGGGACAATCCATAATCATATTTCAATCATATTATTCAAAATCAGAGTCGCACTAATTCGGTATCATACATATGTGTTGTCCAGGAGAATGATAATCATTACGGCGCACTTTAACTTAAGTATAAGCAACTCAATTAGCATTCAATTAGTTTAAGTGGTGTTATGAAAGAGCAACTGAGTCATCATGTTATGTCATTTATGAAGGCATATATTAGTAATATTATTGAATAACAAAGCTGGCGCAGAAGATTGCACAACAAATTGTGTCGGAAGACTTCATTCGCTGCGATATTGTTAAGAATGAAATTTGGCTGTGCACTGGTATGGCCGTCTTCTATTCCCGACACAAATAAAGGAAACATGAATATGTTATAGTCATATAGAACAGAAGCATGTTAGAAGAAATAGAAAAGCACGTTAGTTTCGGTTTCGGTTTAGTAATTGGCTTCCTTGTTGGTGGAATTCCCGGGAAAATCTTCCTTTCACTTTGAATCCTCAGAATTGCAACTGGAACTTCAGGTTTTTACAAACGTTTACAAACTCAACAAACAACCAAATAAATATACAAATTTAAATAAATCATGCAATTCAAAAATAAATATGGAAACATACAGGAAATGTGTGTCAACAGAAGCTTGTTAATGAGAAGAGATAGAAAACCATGTGTGTTATGAAATCGAAAATTGCCGTCTTCGCTCGCGATGGTCATCTTCATCAACTTTGTATTAAGTTTTCCCATAAAATACGTTTTTCAAGGTAAATAGTTTTACAAATTGCTATAATTTTGGCACCATGAGGTGACTTTTTACCCCTTCTCATCAACATTTTTGGCGATTTTCGTATGCATAAAAACGGAATAGAGTCCGACCCTTATGCAAATAAACGATTAAAAAATAGTCTTTTTATGAGAAAATGGTTTGGTGCATGCATATTTTATGCAAATAGCCGAAATATGCATTTAAACGATATGCAATTAACTGGAATTGACTGTACCACTATAATAGTGGAATACCACTATAATAGTGGAATTCAGGATGTGCCTGACCTGATAAGTGACACCTTTGATTTTATTGAATTGATACCTCTTTGATTGATCCAACAACTAAGAATAGAATAAGATGAGTATAATTCACAACATTATTAACACAAGTGTATACTATTATACATCTTTATTATTTAAGAAAAACAACTGGATAAAAATAAAAGATGTGCTTGAGTATCTTCTCCTATTCTACAGGATAGAGACATAGAGGATCTCACATGAGTTTCTATTTTATACGGAATTTATCAACCGAGTTCACTAAATTCGATTTGAGCCGAGGTTTACCGAGGCTCAAATAGAATTTAGTGGACAAGGTTGATAAATTATGTATAAAATAGAATGAGTTTGAGATACCTTTTATCACATGATCAAATAAATCCGAAGCAACGCGCAATATTCATCGAAAACAACAATCATAAACTACAGTGATCGCAAGTTATTTGAAGAACGCTGTGACGTCATCGCACGCACTGATATTAAACGTGTCTATTACCGATAATTATGAAACTGCTTTTATGGCCAAATTATGTGATAAATAGAGGATCTACAACGAGTCCCCAGTTTATAGCGGAATTTACAAAACGAGTCCAGTAAATTAGGTCTGGACCGAGCCTTTGTCGAGGTACAGACCTAATTTACTGGACGAGTTTTGTAAATTCCGCTATAAACTTGGGACGAGTTGTAGATTCTATTTATTACATGATCCAAAACCTCGACAAAACATACTTAAATCAACAAATGGGACGCGAAACTAACATCAACTTCTATAAGGCATGCGATGACGTTTCTCACAACTCTACGTTGTTTGCCCGCGCAAAGAAATAGTCCCAGATAAATAAAGACTGTTTGGCGTATTTAATGGTGTATATTTAATGACATAACTTTTCAAAATCTTCATTCATTATAGTTTGTTGAAATTATATTGGAAGCCATAGTATTTTGAGACGTAGCGTACGGAATGTAAAGAAACCACAAACCGGAAGTCAAAGGTCACCTGGCACTATTTCCTGTTATTAAACGAACGTTTAATATCACAATTTATAGAATGGGTTTATTGAATGGAATAAAGGTAGGATCATGTAATAAATGATTGTATTAACTTCCAAATGCTCAGAAATGGGGGTGGGCTTATCTACGAGGACCACCCCATGTTTTGTTTAGGGTAAAAAACCCAGACTGGGCTTATCATCGAGGATGGGCTTACTGACGGGTGTATACAGTAATAACAGAAAGGGGATGATGTTAGAGAGTAAATTGAACTTCTTTATGACTTCTCCGTAATAACAGTCCATTTCTCCCTAATAATCTAAGTGGCTTCTCCCAATTTGAATTCTCCTGGCTGGTCCCTGCTGCAAACTAAACATATATTTCACATACGATGCAAGCCTGAGTTTAGTGTGCCTGTCATTTGCAGAATGAGGTCTCCAGAGGGTGAATTTAGTGACGCTATCCTGCATAGCAGGCTAGCATCACTAAATTCACCCTCTGGGGACCTCATTCTGCTTAGGCCTCATCTTCTCTTGAAAGTTTCTTTATTATCAAATTTCTATAGAAACTTCTTCACATAGATTCTAGTTCAATTTTAGTTTAGTTTCTCTATATCCTCAAATTGGCAGACGACACATTGCATAATCGAGGTTCCCAATGGGTGTACATAACAATATTTACCATTTGGTAACTTCAATCTGAGTCTCTGTCTCCCATAGCAGATGAGGCCATGCAGAATGAGATCCCCAGAGGGTGAATTTAGTGATGCTAGCCTGCTGTACGGGATAGCATCAATAAATTCACCCTCTGGGGACCTCATTCTGCAAATGGCAGTTACACTATAATCAGACTTGATACGATGCAACACACATTTTTGACTCCACAGTGGATATAATTGTTCATGTTTTATGTTACTATCAACACCTCTGGCCATTTATTTTTCAGATACCAAGACGACAAAGAAGCTTCAAGATTTTCCAAATCGGATCGGGATGATTACAACAGGAGGGCTCATTCACCATCAAGTAAGTTTACAATTGTGGGCATACCTTCAGGATCTCAGAACAAAAAATAAATATAATCTAGGAATAAAAATGAATATACAGTAAAACCTCTCCAAACCGGACCCTCTATAAACCGATTCCCTCTGTAAACTGCATTCTTATTAAGAATTACCTCTGTAATCCGAAAGGCGAAAGCTCTCCATTCTGAACATCAAACAGTTTTTTGAGTCTGTAAGCGACTGAACATATGCACTTTCACCTCCGAAAACAAATGTTCATGAAATTCAGTTCAGTGTTTTCATACCATTTCAAATTGCAGATCGGTGACATAATTAAAAAATTTAATATTAACAGGCTATACATCAGTTCTGATTAAAACCATACTCAGATGAGTCTGAGTCTGATGAAACCCGCTATCTGTCGCATTACTATCGCTATAAATAACTTCCACAGACAACCCCCTGCAGTATGACGTCACAGCCCACATTTGTCTTTAAAAATAGCTTTGATTGACATAATGTAGTTTCGGTTTCGTTTCCGCATAACTTCGTAAGAGTTTCGTTTCTGCAAACTCTTTATGCCAGTTCCTGGGAGAATTGATGCTATGCATTCTCTCAGAATATCATCTGCGCCTTGTGACATAATTTTAACTGAGATTAATCACGTTTAACAAACTTTAAATGCGTTTATGACTTGAAACAAAATTATATTTTCTTTGTTTAATTTCGAAGTTAACATCATATGCCAGAAATTAAATAAATCTACGACATCGCGACTTTTAAATTATTCGGTACTAAATGTTGAATTTCTTAATAACATTCAATTATATTACATATTAAGTAAAATTGGTCAATTCTGCACTCTTTAAATACACTTTTCAATGTTAAATTTGCTATTGTAAAACTCTGAATTTGTAAACATTAGCCATGCGGCAGCATGCAGTGGAAAAATTATTGTGCTATTTATAACTATTGGGCAGGATTTACTGGAATCGGCACCGGCTGAAGGAATTCCCCTAATCTTGGGGATTCCTTGCGACTATCGCCTGATTGGTTACCTCGCGTTCTTGAGGATATTGTGATTGGCTGGCAATTACGTAATTCCTGCTGGGAGTAATGGAACCTCTATCCATTGTCATCAGACTTTTAGAGTCTGAGTATGGTTTTATAAAAAACGATGACTTGTTAGGTGGTGATTTATTTTTATAGAACTAAGGAATTGGTGCATCTTACATGTTGTTAACTTTTGCCATTAACCCTTTACCCAACAAACCGGCCAAAACCGGCCAAATAGAGCTTCAACAGCCTAAAATATCTTCGGTCTGTCTCAATAAAACCATACAAATATGGATATCATTGGAACCGGCTCATTGACCACATTGTGATAGTTACAGTTAGCCCTGTGCCAATGCATTCTCTTATATATGCGAGTCGACCATAGGTCGCCTCGCATATATAAGAGAATGCATTGGCCTAAACAAAATCTTTTTTTAACACTTTTTACCATTTTTTCTTACATTCTTTAACAATTTTATAATTTTTAATGTGTTAAGCCAATGCATTCTCTTATATATGCGAGGCGACCTATGGTCGACTCGCATATATAAGAGAATGCATTGGCACAGGGCCCTTCTGTTGGGTAAAGGGTTAAAGGCCTACTTAATTTTCGAACCCCCAGATCACATATATAAAATATATGCCATATTATATATCATTTGACAGATGAAGGTCCAAAACATTGTATTTTCAACTTATTCGATGTAATAAACTATGAACATGTTGTTTTTTGTTGAGATATCAACATCTGTTCTGTGCTAAAGTTTCTGCACAAAGTCAATTATTTTCACTGAAAGGGGAATAACTCTTTATATTTAGATATACAGTTATTCCCCTTCCATTGAAAATAAACTCAGTTTGAATTCTGGGAGTCATAACAGCATTAACAGGGAAATTCTTTTATGATTTCAGCTATTTTCTATTACTCTATGGGCACCTTATAAGACACAGACGTTCCAAATGGTGATGAATTATAGTATTTTAATCATATTTTATGGCATAGATTGTTATTAAAACCATATATTAAGGCACTATACAAAAATAATTGGTGACTCAAATATTAAGTGGGCCTTTAAGACTTCTGTCAGATGAATAAGGATGGGCAGTGTGTGTATATTTACTTATTTATGGCACGTCATATACAAGCCTGATTATAGTGTGCCTGTCATTTGCAGAATGAGGTCCCCAGAGGGTGAATTTAGTGACGCCTTCCCTCACAGCGGGCTAACATCACTAAATTCACCCTGCAGGAACCTCATTCTGCATGGCCTCATCTGCTATGGGAGACATAGACTCAGATTGAAGTTCCCAAATGGTGAATATTGTGATGTACATGTACACCCATTGGGATCCTCAGTTATGCCAATTTGGGGATATAGAGAAACTAAACTAAAAAAGAAATAGAATCTATGTGAAGAATTTTTTATAGAAATTTGATAGTAAAGAAACTTACCAGAGAAGATGAGGCCTAAGCAGAATGAGGTCCCCAGAGGGCGAATTTAGTGATGCTAGCCCGCTATGCGGGATAGCATCACTAAATTCACCCTCTGGGGACCTCATTCTGCAAATGACAGCACACTAAACTCAGACTTGGTCATATATATGTGACCCGCCATATCAAATCCAGTCGTAAGTCGGGATTTTTTTACCCTGTGCCAATGCATTCTCTTATATATGCATATATAAGAGAATGCATTGGCCTAACAATTTTTCACAATTTTAATAATTTTTTCTTGTATTCTTTAACAATTTTATAATTTCACCCATACAGAGCCCCAGACAAACATGAGCAGACAACACTCTTCTATATGCTTCTATATATGTGTGGGGCTCCCTGCAGGGTAATGGATGTTTTTTTATTATGTCCTAAAAATTGTAAGAAACATTTATTTAAAAAAAATGATAAAAAAATGTTAGGCCAATGCATTCTCTTATATATGCGAGGCGACCTATGGTCGACTCACATATATAAGAGAATGCATTGGCACAGGGTAAATAAATCCCGACTTACAACTGGTTTTGATATGGCGGGTCACATATACTGGAAGAGCAGGTTTTTTGGGACAAGGTTTTCCCCAAGAAACAAACTATTTTTTTATCTGGTCTCAGATTACTGTCTTGTTTGTTGTAGGTTCTTTGGGGAGGAAGACACCGACTTATGATCGCAATCTTGATTTTCTAAAGGAATCTCCAAGAGAGAGAGAAGACGACAGATATTCTAAACATCGCAATGAGTGAGTTTATAATGTTACATTTACATGTACTGTCTGCCGGTACAATATATATTTAATTTATTCAATGTGAATGTCCTAAAATAATACATAAGCATGTGGTCATAGTCCATAACTGAACGCAATATAGACTTGTAGAACAAGAACAGACAACTCCCATTATTACTATGAAGGGAGAGAACTCCCTCTAATCCTTAAAGGTACTCAATCCGATTAAACACCCCTATATTACTATTTCTTTGGCTTCGGGGGTAATAAATATTTGATTCGAGTCGGGGAACCCACCCTTCAAAGCTCAGAGTGATCAGATATCGATTTTTGAAATTTTTTAATTTTTGAAGATGTGGTCCACTTCCATGTCTCAAACGGACAAATTATGGACAAATTGCAGGTGTAAGATGGATAACTCTAAAATCAAGTGGTTATTATTAACAATAAGAGTTATCCATCTCACACCCGCAATTTGTCCGTTTGAGATGTGGAAGTGGACCACATCTTCAAAAATTTCAAAATTTCAAAAATCAATATCTGATCACTCTGAGCTTTGAAGGGTAGGTTCCTCGACTCGAATCAAATATTTTTTACCCCCAAAGCCAAAGAAATAGTAATTTAGGAGCGTCTAATCGGATTGAGTACCTTTAAAGATGACATAGCATTTTTAAATGATAAGTGCATGTCTGATCTGATACTTTCACAAGCATGCCTTGAAATAGTGTGTCTGTCATTTGCATAATGAGGTCCCCAGAGGGTGAATTTAGTGACGCTATGCTGAACGGCAGTTAGCATTACCAAATTTACAATCTGGGAACCTCATTCTGCTGAGGCCTCAACTGCTATGGCAGTTCTAGGATCAGATTGAAGTTTCCCAGTTGAAGTTGGTGATGTTCACCCCTTTAGTCACCCCGATTATCCATTTTATCTAATGCAATTTAGGGGATATACAGTAATGCCCTAAATAATCGACTCCTTAACCACTGCAGAATTATGGGTAACTTTTCAGGATTTAGTTGGAAATATGACTCGTTGCCATTCATTGGAAAGCTCTCACAAGCCATATTTCCGACTAAATCCTGAAAAGTTACCCATAATTCTGATGTGGTTAAGGAGTCGATTATTTAGGGCATTACTGTAGAAACTGAACAGAAGGGAGAGAGAAACGCTAATGGATACCTTTCGTAAAATGAACTACTACTGATAAGAATTAACATATTAGAATTAGAATAGGGTACTGCATCACTAAAATTTGTGATCAGTTGTCGTTTTGCCTATCTGTAGTTACGATTATGATTTTGAGAAGTCAAGCATGGGCACGCCGGGTTTGAATACAATCATCAAGCTTACCACTGACTATGACTATAACATAATTAAATACAAAATAATCACGGGAAGCAACACCTGTGAGTGGCAAGAAGTTTGAACAGCACTATTTTCTCACAAACTGGCCCTTAGTAATCAATTCTGCGAAAAAATGTTTTAGGACTGTTTGAAAAATTTACGCTGCAATAGGCTTTTTGTAATTCTTAACAGTGTCAGTTCTAGGCTTGCCACGATTATTTGATTAATCGACTAACCTTCGACAGGTGCGGTAGTCGACGGTTATTAACTTTCATCGACTAATCGCCCAAGGGGGGAGGGGAGGTGGGTATGGTTGTGTATGTAAGCAGTACTGTGCACTATGTTCTCACAGTCGTGGTGATGTCGTGTTACGGCCTTGTCATTGTTTATAAATTATGTTTAACTGTGAATTGATGTTCCTATGGATTGGTAATTAGCTATCATTATTGTCAAATGGACGACGTGCATCGGACTGCATCTATGTTTCATTTCTCAAATTTCATACTAGAAAACGGTCACCATTATTCACAAAGTCAGAAAGTTGGCGGGACATGGAATGTTCAAAGTTACCAGACAGTTAATCAGTAAAAAGTTTGTGTCATCACTTATATAGTGCTACATTCATTACATTCTCCAATGTGGTAACGTATATAAACTATTAATTTGTAATTAACAAGAGGCGCGCACGCACACACCGAAGCCCGCAAAATAAACTAAACTATGTATGTCAGGTGACATAATCGATACACAATGGAATTCTCTGCAAAACTAACTATAGTCTGTTTTCAATATGTATGCGACAATTCCACACGCTTTCTATTGGCACCGCGATGCATGTTCACAGGGAACATTGATTGACTGGACAGATATTATAAAAAATTCTCGTCCTTGGGAATAATTACGAGGAGGGCGTTTACCGGATGCGCAAATTTTAGTTTAGGTGGCCGATGATGGGCAGGGGCCTCAAAAGGACAAACCTGCTGACTGACAGTTTATAACTGTGTTCAGACTGGATGTAAAGTAGTAATTTCGCATTTATAACTTGTTTACCTGAGTGTAACATAGGCCGCATATATGAACGATTAATCGACTAACCGTCGATTAAAATGGTTGATTAGTCGATTGTGAAAACTCATAGTCGTGGCAACCCTAATCAGTTCATTATGCGAAAGGCGTCAATTATAAAATATTATCATTGACATCTTTTAGCACTCACTTATGATCAAGTCTGAGTTTAGTGTCTGTCATTTGCAAATTGAGGTCCCCAGAAGGTGAATTTAGTGACGCTTTCCCACATAGTGGGCTAGCATCACTAAATTCATCCTCTGGGGACCTCGATTATGCAATGTGTCGTCTGCCAATTTGGGGATATAGAGAAACTAAACTAAAAAAGAAAATAGAATCTATGTGAAGAAACTTTCCATAGAAGATGAGGCCTAAGCAGAATGAGGTCCCCAGAGGGTGAATTTAGTGATGCTAGCCTGCTATGTGGGATAGCATCACTTTCACCCTCTGAGGACCTCATGCTGCAAATGATAGGCACACTAAACTCAGGCTTGTTTATGATTTTGTTTTTAGATATTCTGATGAGAAGAGAGCGTATTTAGAGTTGAAGAAGAAGGAAGCCAAGAAGGCCGGTGGTTCTGATATATTTGGGAGAACATCGCGTGACATCGTCGATGTCCATATTGAGGAAGATGAACCTCCGAAAATTACTCCGAGAGACAAGCATCGACTTGGTGATAAAGGAAAAACTAAACCTGGTTTACATGATGATCGTAAAGGTCGAAAAACACCAACAGATATAACCTCGGAAAAGGGGAGGGAATTCGGAAGGAAGACACCGACGGACTTATATGGTCGGAAGACCCCGACTGACATAACAGGACGAAAAACTCCAACTGATCTATCTGATGTGAAATACGACCACTTAGGTCGTAAGATACCTGGTGACACAACAGGTCGTAAAACACCAACTGGACGAAAGACACCAACAGATATAACTGGTCGAAAAACGCCAACTTCTCCGAAGGCCAGACGTCGGACATCTCTGTCGAAGGTAGGGTTGTTGAATGATACCATCCAATGCTGGATATAGTGTGTCTGACATTTGCAGAATAAGATCCCCAGGGGGTGAACAGGGTTCGCGCTGCCACTTGCCAAATTTGCCAATGGCAAAAATAATTCACATTTGGCAAAAAATGTTTTCATTTGGCAAAAGTTTTGGCAAGTCACTTTTTAATTCCTCAATAAAGTTGAAAAATATCGGTCAATCAATACCATTCATTTTAGGAAACTATTGCAATAGAATTAACTTTCCATTAAGATGCAGTTAATCTGGTAACATTATTATCGATGGTGGATGGATTACCAGTATTTAGTGTGGTCGTGTTTACATAGCTAATCCTCTTTTTATGTTCCCTATTGATGAAGCAACTCTTCTATACCATTTTATTGTTCGGTGATTGGTTTATTGTTGTATGATTTAGATGCGAGTATACTTATTAACTAACTGCTTTCCTATCGATATCAAACGTCGTTCAAACCACGAGTGTCGAAATAAATCTTGATCAAGTTTGATGAGAACGATACTATCAGGGATAACATTTGAATTTGGCAAAAAATATTTTTATTTTGCAAATTATTTGGCAAAAGTAAATTTCGGTCCAGCGTGGACCCTGGGGTGAATTTAATGATACACAGTGGGCTAGCATCACCAAATTCACCATCTGGAAACCACATTCTGCTTAGACCTCAACTGCTATGGGAGACCTAGGATCAGATTGAAGTTGCCCAGTTGAATTTGGTGATGTTCACTCATTAGTCACCTCAATTATGCATTTTATCTTCTGCAAATTAGGGGATATAGAAACTGAACAGAAGAGAAAAGTAACTTGAAACAATGTTAATTTGAGACTATAGTTACATGTACTTCCCAGAAGATGAGGCCTAAGCAGAATGGGGTCCCCAGAGGCTGAATTTGGTTATGCCAGCCTGCTATGTGGGGTAACATCACTAAATTCACCCTCTGGGGACCTCATTCTGAAAATGACAGACACACTATATCCAGACTTGATACCATCCAAATTAAATTAACGTGATTTAACCCTTTACCCAACAAACCGGCCAAAACCGGCCAAATAAAGCTTCAACAGCCTAAAATATCTTGGGTCTGTCTCAATAAAACCATACAAATATGGATATCATTGGAACCGGTTCATTGACCACATTGTGATGGTTACAGTTATGCCCTGTGCCAATGCATTCTCTTATATATGCGAGTCGACCATAGGTCGCCTCGCATATATAAGAGAATGCATTGGCCTAAAAAAAAACTTTTTTTAACACTTTTTACCATTTTTTCTTACATTCTTTAACAATTTTATAATTTTTAATGTGTTAAGCCAATGCATTCTCTTATATATGCGAGGCGACCTATGGTCGACTCGCATATATAAGAGAATGCATTGGCACAGGGCCCTTCTGTTGGGTAAAGGGTTAAATAACTGTTCTTTCTGTCTTTGTAGCATGTTTCATTTTCTAAACAAAATCTCAGCTTTCATGCCAAATTAGTGGAGAATTATTTGAAGGATAAAATGATGTAAAGCTATGATTATTTTCTTCATCCATTCACGACTCCAGTGATCATCCCGATTGGGATTCGAGTTTGAAATCGACATCGGACACCCTATTTGATTTGGTTGCCGACATTAATTCAACGATTTTATCTAACAATAGTATATACTATTTGTTTGCTATACTGCTTCTATACCATCAGACCAGACATGTGGTCCATATAAGGAAATGATGTACGACGCTCACCATGCAAGGTGCAACAATAATTACCATCGCTTTACCTTTTTTGACAGACAGAAATCTGAATATATCAATGTCATGTTTTTTTTAATTGATGGCAATATTGCAATTTGCCTTGAGCATAACAAATATTGTTATATCTGTTGCAATATACAGTAATGCCCTAATTAATCGACTTCTTAACCACAGCAGAATTATGGGTAATTTTTCAGGATTTAGTCGGAAATATGGCTTGTTGCCATTCATCGGAAAGCTCTCGGGGGATTAATTAGGGCATTACTGTAGCTCAAAATTTCTTTCTATTATTCACTCCTAGGATTCTAAAGATCGTTATGATGATGAGAGAGATGATCGACATCAAATCAATAAAAGAGAGTCCGTCCTTGACTTTCTAAAGGAAGACGATGAGCCGCGGGTGAAACCCCGAAAAGAAAGAAAGGGGCTTCTACGATCCACATCACAAGACTCTATATCAGACGAATTGGCTGATTATAGAGGAGATACTAAACATAAGGATAGAAAGAAGGGAGCAAAGGACGATATCAGAAAGAAGGGAACGAAGGATGAGAATGAATATGTACATACGGCACCACCTACGAGAGATTTTGACGCTAGCTCAGTGTGTGAGGAGCTCGATCGAGAGCCAGAGAGACCAGCAGGAGACGAGCCTATAGCCGAGTTCCAGTATGTGCTTTGCAGTTATTGACTCTTTCTCTACTTAATAGATTCTTCCACTCGGTTTCAAAAGTATAAATTGGAATGGTCTATTATTCATTTGGAGGGGTTTTCTGGAAAGATAGGCAGACAACAGATAACACAAGTGCAGACTGAATCATATTAATTTTTGGGAAATTTTCAGATAATAAGTTCAACAAATGGTTGTTTGTTGAACTTATTATCTGAACATTTCCTAAGGGAACTACTCGTTGACCCTACCATGACTGGAGCTTCCTGAAATTTTGCGAAAACCCTGTGCCAATGCATTCTCTTATATATGCGAGTCTCCCATAGGGAGCCTCACATATATAAGAGGTTACATTGGCGTAACAATATTTACCTTCATTTTGTAACCGAGTGCATTCTCTTTTATATGCGAGACTCGTCTCTCGATTAAAACGTGATTTCATGTTGCATATTTCAAAAGAAAAATAGTATTCAATAAAACAGTATATCGTGGTGATATTTTAGAAAAATTGTGTTTTTAAAAACGTCAATATCGCCCAGCCCTACTTAGAATGTGAAAGTGTATTTGTGCCAACTTTGAACCTCTGTATATAAGTCATTGTGGGTCATATTTAGTATGCCCCAAGCCTTGAAATTGGGTGTCTGTCATTTGCAGAATGAGGTCCCCAGAGGGTGAATTTAGTGATGCTACCCCGCATAGCGGGCTAGCATCACCAAATTCACCCTCTGGGGACCTCATTCTGCTGAGGTGTAAGCTGAATGAGGTTCCCAGAGGGTGAATTTGGTGATGCTAGCCTGCTATGCGGGGTAGCATCACTAAATTCACCCTCTGGGGACCTCATTCTGCAAATGACAGACACCCTATTTCAAGGCTTGGTATGCTCATGAGGCAGAATGAAGGGAACAATATCCACATGTAATAGATTTTATCAGTGCCTTCAAATTATCAAAGTTTTACATTGTAGAATGTTCAATTTCAGAATGCCAGGCAAGGGAAGAACGGAGAAGCAGACTATAAACGATGTCATTAACTCTGTAGCTGGGGCCCAATCTACAATCTCGACTCGACGCATCAAGCCAATTGATAAGGATAAGTAAGTGTGCATTTCGTCAGAATATTTTGATTCATAAGCCAAGTTTATTTGTCTTTGCCATTCAGTAACCTTGTTTAATAGTGGTATTGGAGGGTGGCAAATGTATCCTTGTATACTTTTTGGTTAGAAGCAAGTCAGTAGCCATTATTTTATCCTGCCGAAAGTAGAACAAATTCTAGGGTGGAAAAACTGCTTACATGTTAATCAGGTAGCATTCAAAACAAAAATTGTTAAAGGTACATATTTTTTACCTGAAGCTGCAGACTGGAAGCTGAAGAAATTGTAATTTAGTGGCGTTAAATCGGATTATGTAATCCGATTTAACGCCACTAAATTACAATTTCTTCAGCTTCCAGTCTGCAGCTTCAGGTAAAAAATATTAGATTTGAGTCAAGGTACTCACCCGTCAAAGAGTAATCAGAATTCGAGTTTTGAAATCTGATATTTTTCACCAACTCGATTATCTGGCATCCTGACTAATATTCGACGAATGCAACTGACATTCTCTCGATACCATATTTTGTGGAACAAAATGTTGATATATAACACTTTTTGGGAAATGTTATATACTATAGTTGACAGTGGTTAGGATTATTTTTTGGCAATTAATCGATTCTGACAACTGGAGCGGCATTTCAAGAAATGGTATTGTTGAAATCTGATGATACTGGAACCATCGAATCAGATTGTGTACCTTTAACGCTTTCAGTGCCAAGTCCGATTTTGGTATCAACTTTTGGTATCAACTTGATCATTTTTCAAATTTATTGATTATAATAATGTGATACATTGATGGAAAGATTGATTGGTTATTGAAAAATGATCAAGGAAATATGGGTTGATACAAAAATCGGACTTGGCTGAAAGGGTTAAACGGCCCATAAAGTTGACTCTGACACATTCCTGAAATCACCTGTCCCATCTGCTGAACTTAAAAACATAAAGTAAGGTGAATCGGATTATTTGGTGATACACCGTGGCAAAAATCCTGGAAAATATGCTGGATGTTTGCTTTTGATGGCAGTTATCTTGGATTCAGAGGTACCAGAGTGTGGTCTGAGTAGTTATGTGCTTTTATCTCAACGTTACTGCCATTACTGTTATTCTCAATGCTGGGGGAATAACTCTATCTCATAATTTAGAATTTTGATGCATTCTGGGTAACTAAGTACAGAACTACTCAGTACACACATCAGTACTGAGTTTAGTGTGCCTGTCATTTGCAGAATGAGGTCCCCAGAGGGTGAATTTAGTGATGCTATCCCGCACATTGGGCTAGCATCACCAAATTCACACTCTGGGGACCTCATTCTGCATGGCCTCATCTGCTATTGGAGACATAGACTCAGATTGAAGTTCCCAAATGGAGAATATTGTGATGTACACCCATTGGGAACCTCGATTATGCATTTTATCTTCTGCAAATTAGGGGATATAGAAACTTCCCAGAAGGGAAAAAGTAACTAAAAAAAATGTTAGTTGGAGACTATAGATACTTCCCAGAAGATTAGACCTAAGCAGAATGAGGTCCCCAGAGGGTGAATTTGGTGATGCTAGCCCGCTGTGCACACTAAACTCAGGCTTGGTTGTTACCACAACAAAAACAACATATTCACAGTTTATATGACTGAATAATTTTATACCACAATGTTTTGGGGCTTCCTCTTTCAAATGGTATATAATATAGAATATGTTGTATATAATGTCATCTGAGGATTCAAACATTAAGTGGGCCTTTAACCCTTTCAGTGCCAAGTCCGATTTCTGTATCAACCTAAGAGCTCTTTCCATCAATGTATCACATTATTATAATCAATAAATTTGAAAAATGATCAAGGAAATATGGGTTGAAGTCGGACTTGGCACTGAAAGGGTTAACCCACTTCATGACTTCATGAAATTTTGCTAAAGTCCTGTGTCAATGTCAATGCATTATCTTATATATGCGAGTCTCCCATATATAGAGCCTCATATATACCGGTACAAGAGAATGCATTGGCCTAACAATATCTACCTTGACCATTTAAGCCAGTGCATTCTCTTATATATGCGAGGCTCACTATGGGAGATTTGCATATATAAGAGAATGCACTGGCACAGGATCTTTAACCCTTTCATGATGGGAGCTGCGCTGGTGCAGCAATAACGATCATGTGCCAGTACATTCTCTTATATATGCGAGTCTCCCAATAAGGAGCCTCACATATAAAAGAGAATGCACTGGATTACAAGGTCAAGTTAAATATTGTTAGGCCAATGCATTCTCTTATATATGTGATGCTCCCTATGGGAGACACTCATATACAAGAGAATGCATTGGCACAGGGTTTTCGCAAAATTTCTGAATGCTCCAGTCATGGAAGGATTAATCTCTCATTAAAGGGGTATGTACTCCATTCGCAATAAATTCCCAGTAATAAATCGATATTTTATAGAAAAATAAGTAATTTGAGTCAAAGATGTATTCTGTAAATGATCAGGTTAATAGGTTATCTTAAAATCAAAGTTAATAATTTGATATAAATTTAATTTATGGCTGGAGCCATAAAATAAATTAAGAATTTCCTTGTACAAGACGTAATCAAATTAATTCACGGATAGTGGATTGGGCAACACGTGGCACACATGATCGTGCAAACAATTACTGACTGGTGACTATACAATAACTTAAATGAGTATATAGGACTAGTATACATATAATATAACATTTATTTGATACATTTGCTTGAACACTGTACAAAAATTACTCGACAACGACAATTTGTATTTTCGCATTCCGACTAATCACTTCGTACTCAACAGACTTTCAAATAATGGAAATCTGGTTACCTTATTCTACGATTCAGGGACTATAGAAACCAACAACAACAACATTCGAGTACAGTCTCTCTTTAATTTTCAGGATTAAGCCGAAGATAGATACAATGCTCTATCGTCCCAAGCCGAGGTACGGATCAGCTCCGGGAACGCCTAGTATGGAGGAACAAACATTTGGTAGTACCGTCGACATCAGAGATGCTGTATATATCAAGTGGCAAGAAGAACGAATGAAGGATATGAAAAAGAAGAAAAAAGAGGAGCAAGAAAAAGAAAGAGAAGAGGCAAAGACGAAAGAAGAGGTAATGACAACTGATCGATTAATTGTTTTAACCCATTCTTTATGGAATGGATTCTACTGGGTCAGCAGTTATAAAAGTATACATATGACTGGTCTATTGTTCATCTGGAGGGGTGTTCCTGGAATATAACAACAGAAATTTTAAAGAATCATGTGTATTGCTATCCTGAATAACATATGAGAAACATCTGACATCACACATATTCTACTTATAAGTAATTTAAACAGAGAGATTCTCTGGCGAATAACAGAGATCATTGCCAAACAGTGTAGTGTTCTAAAAATAGTAACATTTTTTGTCCAATAGTCTTAGTGTGTGGAATGAAATTTAAAGAATAATTTTATTTTAAATTTAAATTTTCTTTTTGGGGATCTATATGGATATAGTCATATATAACATGAACCCCCTATTATATCATTAAAAAGCCACCGGTTGTGAAGCGTCTTAGCCAATGCTGGAAAACTATACATTTTGCGACTTCTTTTAACCCTTTCAGTGCCAGGTCCGATTTTTGTATCAACCCATATACCCTGTGCCAATGCATTCTCTTATATATGCGAGTCGACCATAGGTCGCATCGCATATATAAGAGAATGCATTGGCCTAACAATTTTTCATCATTTGTTATTATGTTTTACAATTTTTTACAATTTTAATAATTTTTTCTTATATTCTTTAACAGACTTATTTTGTAGGTTTAGTGCCAGGGAATCTTATGTTTTTCATGGACATCAAAATTATTACTATGAATACTTGGTGATAGTTTTGAGTTATAACATGGTCCTAAGGTTTTATCCAGTTTGTTTTTAAATTCACTATAGCATGCTTAAGCATACCCAAAACAAATTCAACCCCAAAAAAAATCTAAAAAAAATAAATCTAAAAAAAAGAATTCTTTTTATTTTTTTAGGGCCGATTTTACAGACCGTAAATTAGGGCCGATAAGATCGGCCCCTGGCACTGAAAGGGTTAAGGTTTTTATTTGTTAAAAGGGCATAAAGCTCTAGTTATTTTCATGTGATCCATACCAAATAAGGAATTTACTATGAGTAGTATTCTCAGTTGTAAGTTGTAGATGCACCAAATTAGGGGTTTTACAACCGACGTATAATGCGCGTGAATCTAAATAAGGAAATGATGCAATATAGTGACTGTTTATAAACAATCCAATGCACTTTTTGCGAGAAACTAAACAACACTCGACCTATATTTTCTCGGACACAAAGCTAGTTTTGTGAACAATATCGCATTCATATCATCAGGCCTAAAAAAAAAATACCTGTGTTTGGGGTCGCCCGACCGAGTCTAAAAAAAACATGCGACTCAAAACTTTTTTTCCGTGTCCCCCGCGTGCTATTTTTTGCGCGTGCATGTCCAGCAGGTAAATAATAAACATGGCGTCCGCGGACAGAAGTATTCTTGTCCGTGTAGACGTTAATAAATGTCCACACCAAAGTGTTTTGGTAACCCGCTCGCTGGACCGCCCGCCGTAAACTTTTTATTTGCAAAATTAATTCAGTCTGAAAATTACCAATCTCATTCTCCCAACTTGACTTTACTCTTCCAGTTTCTATTAGTTTAAGTTGCTGACTTTAATTCAGTGAGTCGTTGGTCCAATTAACTTGCAAAATCGCATTCACAAAACACACCAAACTGGGGTTAGTGGCCCAATGGACATCCAGAAACGGGATGCCTCGAAAATAGGCAACTTTAACCGAAAATAAAACGAAGTCAATTAGACTTATGGGCCATGCATGGGCATGGGATATGTTTATTAACCCAATTGATATGTGTAGGATGTTGGTTAATAGAAATTAAATGACTTTGAACATATATGACAAGTGATTGTTTCCATAGAAATTCTCAATAAATCTGCAGTTAAATGTCAGTCTTAACGGTCTTAAATTATTAATATGCACAGTTCAAGGCTTGCAGCTACATGTAAAATAGTATATAAATCTTAACTCATCTAAATGGAACCAAGTGGTGTTTCCGACTTTTCAATGGGTTTTGTTTACTGAAATTAATGTTAAAATGTTTCACCAAATATTAGAGACATGAGTCTCTGACATCATAAAGATACTCACCTGATGACAACTGAATATAATGGACAAACAATGGAAAGACATACAGTCAACATCGTATAATTTGACTGGTATATCGCTTTTATAGCATTCATATAAAAAAAATAAAAAATTGTTTTAAAGATAATCCCTACCTACCCAAATTTTTTCAGGTCAAGTTACCCCAAACACAGGTATTATTATTTTTGGCCTCATTATGCTATACTATTAGTATATTCTTGAGGAAATTATCATAATTTAATAAATGTTATTTCCAAATTATAACATGCAATGAAGGCCGCACCAATGCACAACTCAACGGATTTGTCTAAACACTCTTGTTACAGATACAGTAATGCCCTAAATAATGGACTCCTTAACCACAGCAGAATTATGGGTACCTTTTCAGGATTTAGTCGGAAATATGGCTTGTTGCCATTCACCGGAAAGCTCTCACTGAGAGCTTTCCGATGAATGGCTACAAGCCATATTTCTGACTAAATCCTGAAAAGTTACCCATAATTCTTCTGTTGTTAAGGAGTCGATTATTTTGGGCATTACTGTAATTTAGATGTTCTATTTATAGAAACTTAAGGTAAAGAAGGAGGAAGCCTATTTAGCATACAACGCATGGGTCGAGAAAAAAGAATCTCACAAAGATGAACATATTTTGAAGAAAAGGGAAGAAATAATGCTGACGAGGCACAAAGAGAAAGACGAAGACGAGCAAAAAAGAGGAGCTGCTAAAGTGAGTTCTCGTCAGACCTGAGATTATGGTGCCGGACATTTGCTGAGGTCCCAGAGGGTAAATTTAGTGATGCTATCCCGCACAGCAGGCATGCAATTATGTCATTGTCACACCCACAGCACAGTGCCAAGTCGGACATATCTGCTAAATTTCTGAATTTGTCCAAATATCTTAATATTTTCACACCTAAATGTCTAATTAGTGATGATGAACATGCTATGGTTAATCTATTTGTCGACAAAATGACTATGACAAATTGCAAATTGTTATTTTACCTTAAAAAATAGATGTAAACAACGTCACAAGTATTTCTGTTGTCATTTATTTCAGGAAGCCACACTAAAAATTTTGTACTTGACAACTTCCTACCCTGAACCCTTGTGCTGATTATAAATACTCCAAACTGGATTTCAATCTGAGCGTTTGACGTTTTTATTGACAGCGCAAAAAAAACAAATCCAATTAGATGAATGTATCAAACAAGCATATGATGAAAAGAGGCAACAAAATACCTAATTGGAAAATCTTATTTAAGTGTAATTTTTAGCATTGTTTTCTGTATATGTCTGTATATGTTTGTATATACATGTAAGTGTAATTTTTAGCATTGTTTTCTGTTTATGTCTGTATATGTTTGTATATACATGTAAGTGTAATTTTTAGCATTGTTTTCTGTTGACGTTTGCCATGTCCATCCATCCTTATATGTTTGCCTATTTGGTACAACAGCAGTTTGTCCATCACTCCATGTTACATGATAAATTAGACATTTTCAGCCAAAAATTAGTTTTATTTTGCTCAGTTGTTTCATTAGAAAAATTCAGCAAATTAAATAGTCAAAATTATGATTTTGAGGACAAGCAAAAAATATGGTTGATCGTTTATCAACCCACTGACGCTTATCAATCGTTAATAAACCCACTGATGCTTATCAATCGTTAATAAACCCACTCACGCTTGTCAATCGTTAATAAACCCACTCACGCTTATCAATCGTTAATCCCACTCACACTAATCAACCCTTAATAAACCCACTCACGCTTGTCAATCGTTAATAAACCCACTCACGCTTATCAATCGTTAATAAACCCACTCACGCTTGTCAATCGTTAATAAACCCACTCACGCTTATCAATCGTTAATAAATCCACTCACACTTGTCAATCGTTAATAAACCCACTCACGCTTATCAATCGTTAATAAACCCACTCACACTTGTCAATCGTTAATAAACCCACTCACGCTTATCAATCATTAATAATCCCACTCACGCTTGTCAATCATTAATAAACCCACTCACGCTTATCAATCATTAATAAACACACTCACGCTTATCAATCATTAATAAAGCCACTCATGCTTGTCAATTGTTAATAAACCCACTCACGCTTGTCAATCATTAATAAAGCCACTCATGATTGTCAATCATTAATAAACCCACTCACGCTTGTCAATCGTTAATAAACCCACTCACGATTATCAATCGTTAATAAACCCACTCACGCTTGTCAATCATTAATAAACCCACTCACGCTTGTCAATCATTAATAAACCCACTCACGCTTGTCAATCGTTAATAAACCCACTCACGATTATCAATCGTTAATAAACCCACTCACGCTTGTCAATCATTAATAAACCCACTCACGCTTATCAATCATTAATAAACACACTCACGCTTATCAATCATTAATATACCCACTCATGCTTGTCAATTGTTAATAAACCCACTCACGCTTATCAATCATTAATAAACACACTCACGCTTATCAATCATTAATAAACAAACTCACGCTTATCAATCGTTAATAAATCCACTCACACTTATCAATCATTAATAAACACACTCACGCTTATCAATCATTAATAAACACACTCACGCTTATCAATCATTAATAAACACACTCATGCTTGTCAATCATTAATAAACACACTCACGCTTATCAATCATTAATAAACACACTCTCGCTTATCAATCATTAATAAACCCACTCACGCTTATCAATCATTAATAAACACACTCACGCTTATCAATCATTAATAAACACACTCACACTTATCAATCATTAATAAACACACTCACGCTTATCAATCATTAATAAACACACTCACGCTTATCAATCATTAATAAACACACTCACGCTTATCAATCATTAATAAACACACTCACGCTTATCAATCATTAATAAACACACTCACGCTTATCAATCATTAATAAACACACTCACGCTTATCAATCATTAATAAACACACTCACGCTTATCAATCATTAATAAACACACTCACGCTTATCAATCATTAATAAACACACTCACACTTATCAATCATTAATAAACACACTCACGCTTATCAATCATTAATAAACATACTCACGCTTATCAATCATTAATAAACATACTCACGCTTATCAATCATTAATAAACCCACTCACGCTTATCAATCATTAATAAACCCACTCACGCTTATCAATCATTAATAAACACACTCACGCTTATCAATCATTAATAAATCCACTCACACTTATCAATCATTAATAAACCCACTCACGCTTATCAATCATTAATAAACACACTCACGCTTATCAATCGTTAATAAATCCACTCACGCTTATCAATCATTAATAAACACACTCACGCTTATTAATCATTAATAAACACACTCACGCTTATCAATCATTAATAAACATACTCATGCTTATCAATCATTAATAAACCCACTCACGCTTGTCAATCGTTAAGTGGTTGTCATATTATGAGCTCTTTATAGTTTATACAATGTATGTGTGACCACCTCAATATTTAGCAATTCCATCATTTATAATTTAACCCTTTCTTTACCCAATATTCATTGAGGAATAGTTCCCTTAGGAAATGTTCGGATAATAAGTTCAACAAACAGGACGTTTGTTGAACTTATTATTTGAACATTTCCCACTAATTAAACTGATGTCCTTCTAATCATATGATAAATTTTCAGGCATTTCATTTGTGGGAAGAAAAAAAAACAGCGGAATTGGTTGAAAAAAAGAAAGAAAAGAAACATGAAGTATATGATGCGGAGCGGGAAAAAGAAGAAAAGCGAAGAGCGAAAATTCAAAGAGGCGAGAGTGCTTATAAAAAGTGGTAAGCTCATTTTATTTTATAATTCCGGTGTAAAAATTATTTATTTTTGTATCCCAGATTTATACAACAATTTACAAGATGATGTTCATATATATATATGTAAGTATGATAAGTCTGAGAGAGAAGAGGATTTGATATCAAGCGCCAGACGCTTATATGGAGCCATCTCCTCAGAAAAGAACAGTATATACGTAATGATAAGATAGAATTAGAGATCGAGAGGTAGGAGAAAAAGATATGAAGTGGAAAACAGAGACATGGATGAAGTAAAGGTCGAATTTAGAGAATGTAAAAAGAAACAAGACATCTTGACAAATTTAAAAAATGAGATGATCACTGCTCTGTATATATCAGTATAATTTATAAAATTGAAATTAACGTTTGATTCATTTTACTATTACTTATGGATTAGCCAAACGAATTGCCAGTCGAGAGGAGTCACTTGATCGTTATGCCTATATAAACACAGCTATTTTGCTCAGGTTGCATGATGCAATGATTCGATTCATTCAATTAGCAGATCGAGAGGATAACTTTGAAATGTTAGTTAACGTTTGATAATTCCAAAGGAATCAGAGGTCCGTAGTCTATCCTGCCAGATTTAACACTTTCTTTACTAAATGGATTCTCCCACCAGTTATGAAGATATACATTGGAATAGTCTATTACTCATTTGGAGGGGTGTTCAGAAAATATTAGCAGATGACAGACAGACAATAGATAATACATATGCAGAAAGACACTGATTAATTGGTGGGGAAATGTTCTGATAATAAATTCAACAAATGAGGAACATATTATCATCAAGGAGTATTTCGTAAGAAAGGGTTAGGCCAATTTAAAAATAATATTTGAGTCTCAGACACTGCCGCATTGAAATAAATCGCCCGCATTGGACGTTTGATTTCAATTTTTGATATTATGACCCCAAAAACCAAAAATATCCAATTTTTTTTTTAAATTATTGCAAAAAACATGAACTCTTAACACATCTCTGTGTAAAGATTGACTATCTATACATATAATGACATAGTCCATTAAGTACATGACTACATTGATGAAAACGATTAGTTGATCATCGTAGTCTGGTGTTCTAATTGTAACTCCAGAACAATTGAAAGGAACTGTAGGCACTTTAGGATCACATGTTATAATGGAGAGTTTTGAATTTATTGACAACAGTAACAATTGTGAATAGTCAAGGGCATTAAAACATAATTGTTAACCCTACATCATATACCAGTTGCACAATGTAATTTTTATATCAGATTAAATGAGTGTGAATGCATAACAAAGTTCCCTCTACATTTTCTGACTTTTACTAGACAAGGGAAGCTATCATAATTCATGTGCACTAAAAAATTAAAATAAAGTCCTCCTTCCTCATTGATTTGGAAAAAAAATTGTCTGAAACTCAATAATTATTTTATTTTTTGGCCTTAAAGATAGTGTATCTCTTTCAGGCTACTTTTTTGTATAAGGATTAACTGTCATGTTGACTGTTTTTATGGAGATGTAACCGTGAGGTAAGTGGTCATAACTTGTGTAAAACCCGTTTTACATACAAGTTATGACCAATTACCTCACGGTTACATCTCCATAAAAACAGTCCACATGACAGTTAATCCTTATATTTATATACATTTAGCGAAAAAGCCACTTTTGTAAATGTATTTAAATCGAAAAGTGTATCGTGACAAAACCAGCCCAAAATATCCCATAGCACCCTTGGCAAAAGTTAACAGGAACAATTGAAACTCGATGATTTATTAAGTCAATCCTGCGCGAATCCAAATCCGCCCAAAACATTACGCGTTCGTCTTTCCAAACCCAAATGACGTATCGATGTTGTTATGAGCTTGCAGTTATTAGCTGTTGCGCATTCACCGAGAAATAATTGCAACTAGCCACGTGGGCGCCGACCAATCAGAATGCTGGATTTAGTGATGACAACACTTAGTATGTAAATATACCCCCATAACCGAAGGAAATCGTGGGTATACTGGATTACATGCATCCGATCCTTCGTCTATCTGTCCATCCGAGCTGAGATCTCAAGCCCCACAGGTTGTCGGATCTCAATGAAATTTGGCATGGATGTTCACCACTAAGATGACATGCTGAGGAGTGTTCAATCACTTTGTTCGGGGTTTTCATTGTATAGTTATTCAACTTTGTTTATCTGGAAATATTGATTTTTTTTGTCCGTCTGCCTGAGTATCTCACTATGGGTTATAGGATCTGATGAAATTTGGAATGGACATTCATCATCATAAGGGAGTTCTAGTTTCAATCGGCGTTGTTCATATTCTCAGTTCTAGAGTTAGGCCACGCAAAGTCAACTATCAACTACCACCTATACCGACTACGATATTAACCCTTTACCCAACAAAACGGCCAAAAACGCCCAAATAAAGCTTCAACAGCCTAAAATATCTTCGGTCTGTCTCAATAACACCATACAAATATGGATATCATTGGAACCGGTTCATTAACCACATTGTGATGGTTACAGTTATGCCCTGTGCCAACGCATTCTCTTATATATGCGAGTCGACCATTGGTTGCCTCGCATATATAAGAGAATGCATTGGCCTTTTTTTAACACTTTTTACAATTTTTTCATACATTCTTTAACAATTTTATAATTTTTTCTTACATTTTTCAACAATTTTTATAATATTTTTCTACATTCTTTGACAATTTTATCATTTTTGATATGTGTTAAGCCAATGCATTCTCTTATATATGCGAGGCGACCTATGGTCGACTCGCATATATAAGAGAATGCATTGGCACATGGCCGTTCTGTTGGGTAAAGGGTTAAAAGAAATACTGCGGTATGACTAAATACCGTCAAGAATAATGTACAAGCATTTTGCTAGTCAAGATCCTTTGGAACATGCAGTACGCAATTCAATATTTGAGTGTGAATGTAGTGTCACGCCGACACACTCAAATAGGACAACGCAATGCATGTCACTTGTGATCATAACAATGTTTGGGGGTCCTAATGACCTATACGTCGCTTATGTAAATAATATCAAGTATTTAATTCACAATTTTTATTTCATAACAGCATATTCAACGCGCTAAAATAACGACAACACTGAACTGACATGTTTATCTGAACAAAGTACACCACTACAGTCCAATGAGTCTACATTTTTGCCGCGAGAAACGACAACATATTAACATCTGGCTTTCAGACAAGAACGCTTCGGTGCAGCATTGCTTTTTGTGCACTAATTTGAGCTGCATATGAGACGACTATAAACACACACCCATTAGCATAAAACGCGTTAACACTCCCTTTGTTTTGAATGCTTTTAGCACTTTTTTCAGTTTTGCTCTGGGCGTCTGGTGTGGCTGGTTATCTTCCCGTATCGCTGGTTTTCGTTTTGTCTTGCTGGTTCTCGTTCATTATTTACAAGCACATGTTATTGCCTCGGAATATATTAAATTTGTTGTTGTTTGCTGTCGTAAAACTGACTAAAAGAAGAAAATATAGCGTGCCGCGATACAACGACTATTCAAGTAATCCAATACCGACTACATGGTATTAAAAATTAAACAGCGGTTTGACTAAATACCGAAAAACCGTGAAGCCCTACTATCAACTAACTTTTTATGGACATATGTTCGGGAAATAATGGCCGTGGGCGACTGAAAGGTGGAATGCTTCGTTGGCGTGTGCCCCAGAAATAATAAATAAACATCTCAATGTGTCATTCCGATTGATACATGGCCATTGCGACAAGAAATGAGAATTTGTTCACGCTAACTGAATCAAGCAGATTTGAAACTGAGTCCTTGCCTCCATAAATCTAAATTAGGAGAAAGATACCTTTATATTTTGGTTGTAAATATGTTTCTCATCCCAATCAAATTTCTCTTATTCGCAGGGAACACAAAAAAACTAAAGTCCTTGACAGACAACACAAAGATGTCGAGGCAGAGAAGAGAGATAAAGCTAAAAAGGAAAAAGAAGAAGCAAGACGGAAGGAACACGAGGCCAGCAAGCAGTATAATAACTGGTTCGATAAGAAGGTATGCATTCCAGTAGAATAATCATTTATTCCTCAGTCACCTTGGAACTAAAATGATGTTGGAAAATGATTTGTGGAACAAAACATACCCAATAATGTAGTGTTGAAACGACTAGGGTATTTCCATTGCCAAAAATAAAGCTAACCACTGTCAACTATAGTATAAAATTGCCCAAAAAGCGTTATATATCAACATTTTGTTCAACGCAAATTGGTATCAAGATTCGGCATTCGTCGAATATTTGCCAGGCTGCCAAATATTCCAGGTGGTGAAAATAACAGATTAAAAAAATTTATATCTGATAACTCTGAGCTTTGATGGGTGGGTTCCTCAACTCAATTCAAATATTTTTTACCCCCGAAGCCAAAGAAATAATAATTTAGGTGTTTTAAATCAGATTATGCATCTTTAAATTTTGTTGTTGCTTGCAGGAACAACAGGAAATACGAGAGAAAGAAATGAAACGTAGGAAGACTTATGACGGAGTCAGTGAATATGAGGAATATAAAGCGGCGTGGTCACCAGCGGGACGAGTGATACCATATGGTAGATAGAACGCAGTCTATGTAACAAGATATGAAGCATGAGACCTAATGAATACCGGTCATCATAGTCTCATAGCCTGATTATAAGCAGTCTGTCACAGTTTATATTAAAATGACAGACTCAATGTAGTTTAGGTCTGTGAAAATGACAGCGGAATGATAGCATCTAAACAGTTACTCAGCATTTGAAGACACATACAGTAATGCCCTAATTAATCGACTTCTTAACCACAGCAGAATTATGGTTAAGAAGTCGATTAATTAGGGCATTACTGTAAATGTATGGCTATCACTATCATTATTTTCATCTATGGATTGAGCTGTTTTAGCGAAATAATAAATAAGAATGTACATCTATCACCAAAAATAATACTTAGTGAGTCAAAATGAGTTGACCGCGAGCTATAAAAAGAGCTATCAAAATACACCCTTTCAATTGTGGCTTCCTCAAATTAAATGTAATATTTTCTTATACTGAAACTTCAAACATAATTATCAGGACATGTCTCAGCATTAAACCCTTTCTTTACTAAATGGATTCTCCCATCAGTTATACATGTATGTATTGGAAATGTCTATTATTCATTTGGAGGTGTTTATTTTTCATTTGGAGAGGTGTTCAGGGAATGTAAGAAGACTCCATACATATGGAAAGTTTTCAGTTAAAGACATATTATGTACTTGTTCTTGTGCGTAAAACTGATGAGTTGGTATCCAGGCGCTATGTCAATTGGAGGAATGTAGCATTCTACTAACATTGCCGAAAATCTGAAGCAAATCGACCCTACCACTCCATAGAAAACATCGTCTGAACTACGCTCAATTGTAAATATTTACTACTCGATTCGGGACGCATCTATCGGCGATAAACTAACGAAAACGATTTCGCCATCGAGAGTCACTGCATTTAATTAATATATAAGAATGACGGTGTTTGTTGTCAATTTGGATATAATATTTGTAAAAATTAGTACTTTTAACAAGATTATTCTCCATTTCTATTTGCTCACCTACCAGAGTGTTTCATATTACTTTAATAAGATCAACAAACAACCTATCTGAACATTTCTTTAAAACTTTTTCTTTTCTAAAAACTCATTGACCAGTAGTTTCCAAGCCTTGAAATAGTTTGTCTGTCATTTGCAGAATGAGGTCCCCAGAGGGTGAATTAAGTGATGCTACCCCGCACAGCGGGCTAGCATCCCTAAATTCACCCTCTGGGAATCTGATCCTACCTCCCATAGCAGTTGATGCCTAAGCAGAATGAGGTTCCCAGAGGGTGAATTTGGTGATGCTAGCCCGCTATGCTAGACCTCATTCTGCAAATGACAGGCACACTGTTTCAAGGCTTGGTAGTTTCCTAAGGATTGTTCAGATAATGAGTTCAAAAAAGTGCCCACTTTCGTTTATTGAAATTATTATGTAAACGTTAGCCACCAATCAGGAATCCTTGTGATGAACTTCTATTATCTCTCCAGTTGAATAATAATAGACCATTCCATGGGAGAATCCATTTATTAAAGAAGGAGTTTACATGTACATGCTAGTTGGGGAAAATGTCCTCCCTTATTCAGCCTGCAGATAGTGTGTCTGTCATTTGCAGAATGAGGTCCCCAGAGGGTGAATTTAGTTATGCTATCCTGCCCAGCGGGCTAGCATCACTAAATTCACCCTCTAGGGACCTCATTCTGCTTAGGCCTCATCTTCTAGGAAGTATCTATAGACTCAAATTAACATTGTTTTTAGTTACTTTTTCCCTTCTGGGAAGTTTCTATATCCCCTAATTTGCAGAAGATAATTTGCATAATCGAGATGACTAATTGATGAACATCACCAACTTCAACTGGGGAACTTCAATCTGATCCCAGATTTCCCATAGCAGATGAGGCCTAAGCAGAATGAGGTCCCCGGATGGTAGATTTTGTGATGCCAGCCCACCCCATTCTACAACTGACAAACACACAACTTGCAGACAAGCCTTGAAATAGTGTGTCTGTCATTTGCAGAATTAGGTCCCCAGAGGGTGAATTTAGTGATGCTACCCCGCATAGTGGGCTAGCATCACCAAATTCACCCTCTGGGGACCTCATTCTGCTTACACCTCAGCAGAATGAGGTTCCCAGAGGGTGAATTTGGTGATGCTAGCCTGCTATGCGGGATAGCATCACTAAATTCACCCTCTGGGGACCTCATTCTGCAAATGACAGACACCCTATTTCAAGGCTGGTACAGAAAAATTTCCCTATCTTCCGACCAGAGTTAAATATCCCCCCAAACAACACAGAGCTAGCCAGGGCAGTTGTAGGTTCGACTCCCAGTAAGGGTCAAACTGATGATTCATTTCCACAAGAAATTATTTTAAGTGAATTTAACAAACATTTCATCACGATTCATGGAAATAGCATCTTGTCTTGTGTTTTCAAAACATAAATTCTTGTTAAATCAGCTCAGAATGCAGCCATAATCCATATATGGTGCATACTGGAATACTGTTCAAATGCAGGATTTGAATTACGCCGTTACTGAATCACTATGATCTTATATATAATCTATATATGGACATGCCCAAAGTTTGTAGGAATATTTAAAATTGATATAACGTGACACTCGTTTACTCGGCATAACTTCAAATCTTGCATCCTTTGTGCGACTAGGGTGAGTGCATTAAAATATACCATGTATGATTAATTGATGGTTTCTTTTGCCTTTTTCAGACTATCAGTCTCACGTGTGTGCCTCATGCTTGTTGTCTTGTGTTATTTTTCTAACAGAAATCCTCCTCATTCATGCATGGACTAACCCACGGCTGTTTAAAGGCTGTTTAAAGGCCCACTTAATTTTCAAGTTACCAAATAATTTTTTTTTATAGTGCCTTGATATACGGTTTTAATAACAATCTATGCCCTAAATAGAGGATCTCACATGAGTTACTATTTTATACGGAATTTATCAACCGAGTTCACTAAATTCGATTTGAGCCGAGGTTTACCGAGGCTCAAATAGAATTTAGAGGACGAGGTTGATAAATTACGTATAAAATAGGACGAGTGTGAGATACCTTTTATCACATGATCAAATAAACCCGAAGCAACGCGAAATATTCATCGAAAACAACAATCATAAACTACAGCGATCGCAAGTTATTTGAAGAACGCCGTGACGTCATCGCACGCGCTGATATTAAACGTGTCTATTACCGATAATTATGAAACTGCTTTTATGGCCAAATTATGTGATAAAATATGATTAAAAACTATAATTCATCGGAATTTGGAACGTCTGTGTCTCAGAAGGTGCCCATAGAGTAATAGAAAATAGCTGAAATCATAAAATCATTTTCCCCATTATGATACAATTATATTCTCAGAGAAATATGGACAAATTACGTGTGAAAATTGAAATCAACCCTGGGTTAGTCCCTGCTATATTTGTGAATCTATCTGTGATATTTTGTTATTTGTCTTATATTTTATTTATTCTAGATATTGTTCATTCTTATAAACGGAACAGCGTTTTAAGAGAATACTATACAATATTATTAGATTTTACTCCTGATTGTACAAATATCTTTTTTTATAATATATCGGCACTTAAGTGGGTTAGAAGTATTAAATTTCACAAATATTCAGCATTATAGCACTCTGATCACATTTCCTTTGCTTTTGCCACCCACTGATCAGCCCTGATAATTAGTGTCGGCTATCGAGGCAAATGCCCAGGCAAAAAGAAATTTTGTCAGCCTATTTTTTGGCCAAGGCAGATCTCAAAACCTGCCAATATTTTGTGCAAAATTGAAACATATTTCTGCAGACATTGTCTTAGTGTCACACTGTGGCACTGTGGAAGTCTGAAGACAATAAAAATTCATTGTTGAATGCCAAGGATTACTGAGATTAAAATGATTACACATGTATCTTGATAATTATCAATTTTATTAAAGCCAGACCCAACCAAGCTCTGCCATGCATGATAATACTTTTAAGACCAAGTTCTAATTAAGTGAACTGAACTTATACTTGTATCATGTATGTGTAGAGCATGCAACTACAGTAATGCCCTAAGTAATCGACTCCTTAACCACCACAGCAGAATTATGGGTAACTTTTCAGGATTTAGTCGGAAATATGGCTTGTTGCCATTCATCGGAACGCTCTCGGTGAGAGCTTTCCGATGAATGGCAACAAGCCATATTTCCGACTAAATCCTGAAAAGTTACCCATAATTCTGCTGTGGTGGTTAAGGAGTCGATTACTTAGGGCATTACTGTACATGTATGTGGATCCTACTCCCAGGCTTTTTAGCTTAGAAATTATTTCTGGACTATTTAAATTTTTGCTAACTAACAGGGCTGAGTTAGCTTGAGTGATTGATTACTTAAAGGTACTCAACCCGTAAAGAGGGTCCCCATCTCAACAGATTCCAACAACAACAATCCGATCAGAGGGTCCTATATTACTATTTCTTTGGCTTTGGGGGTAAAAAATATTTGATTCGAGTCGAGGAACCCATCAAACAAAGCTCAGAGTTATTAGATATTGATTTTTCAAATTTGTTATGTTCTCGAGATGAGTACCAATAACTGCCGTAATCTGCTCTGGATGTGTACTCCAAATCTATTCAAACAGACAAGGATGAATAACTCTAAAATCAAGTGGTAATTTTTACGCAATTTTGACTGAGTTCTGGGCCAGATAGTATTCCCGATAATGAAAAATAATAGATTTCTAAAATCGATATCTAACAAATCTGAGCTTTGATGGGTGACTTCCTCGACTCGAATCAAATATTTTTGACCCCCGAAGCCATTGAAATAGTAATTGAGAGGAGTTTTATCGGGTTGAGTACCTTTAACCCTTTACCCAACAAACCGGCCAAAACCGGCCAAATAAAGCTTCAACAGCCTAAAATATCTTCGGTCTGTCTCAATAGAACCATACAAATATGGATATCATTGGAACCGGCTCCTTGACCACATTGTGATAGTTACAGTTATGCCCTGTGCCAATGCATTCTCTTATATATGCGAGTCGACCATAGGTCGCCTCGCATATATAAGAGAATGCATTGGCTTAACACATTAAAAATTATAAAATTGTTAAAGAATGTAAGAAAAAATGGTAAAAAGTGTTAAAAAAAAGATTTTTTTTAGGCCAATGCATTCTCTTATATATGCGAGGCGACCTATGGTCGACTCGCATATATAAGAGAATGCATTGGCACAGGGCATAACTGTAACCATCACAATGTGGTCAATGAGCCGGTTCCAATGATATCCATATTTGTATGGTTTTATTGAGACAGACCCAAGATAATTTAGGCTGTTGCTGCTTTATTCGGCCGTTTTTGGCCGGTTTGTTGGGTAAAGGGTTAACCCTTTCAATGCCAAGTTCGATATTTGTATCAATCCATATTTCCTTGATAATTTTTTTTATTTATTGATTATAATAATGGGATACATTGATGGAAAGAGCTCTTAGACCTCTTTCCATCAATGTATCATATTATTATAATCAACAAATTAAAAAAATGATCAAGGAAATATGGGTTGATACAAAAATCGAACTTGGCATTGAAAGGATTAATGAGATGTTAAGCAATATCTGTTTATAATTCTAATCAACAGTTATATGTTAACTTGACTAATTAGCCTTAGTAAGGGGTTAAATTATTCATCTCTTTTCTGAATGAGCAATTTCTGTTTGTCTAATCAGAGTAGCACCTGTTAACACTATTTTTATCTGCATTACATTCTGATTTGGGCTAATAGCCTGTGTTCTCCCAGATATGGCTGAATTCATTTGTGTTACAATTTTACATTAAGCTACAAAAGCATGGTATTTTCAAATAACTGGCACCAGTTGCCTCACTTCCAGAACCTGTATTATTATTCAAAATGAAGAAATTATATGATGCATCAATAAAATTTGCATATTCTTTTTTTTTATTTCTGGCATATTTCCTCTGCCTATCGCTCAATATAACTCCCAAGAAAATCATTTTAGTTGACTTGCAATAGAAATAATTACATGGTGCATCAGTTTGTGTAAAATATCACCACAGGATCTGATCTGCTTAGAGGATATCATGAAGTGAAATGTGTCACACATGAAGGATTTCTTTTTATTTATTGGTTAATAGCTATACAATATGAGGCTGTCTTCATTAAAACCTGTGAACCACTGAATAATTTACAGTATCACCTGATACCAGAAGATATAACCCAACAGAAATTATCTGTATCATGTAAGAGCCTCATTCTAGACAAACTTTTTGGGTATGGGATAAGGTGTGATGTCAAAAGTTGACAGATGATTGGTATTACAACTGCTTACTAGTACAGTAATGCCCTAAATAATCGACTCCTTAACCACAGCAGAATTGTGGGTAATATTTCAGGATTTAGTCGGAAATATGGCTTGTTGCCATTCATCGGAAAGCTCTCACTGTGAGCTTTCGGATGAATGGCAACAAGCCATATTTCCAACTAAATCCTGAAAAATTACCCATAATTCTGCTGTGATTAAGGGGTCAATTAATTAGAGCATTACTGTAGTACAGTACATTCAAAGTGCTACTGGGAACGGAAAGTCCATAGATAAATTTGTTACACCATAGTCTGTTCATATATTACAGGTTTTTACCTACCCTCAGCCATCCATATCCCATGAGGTTGTACCGTTGTAGTTCTGGTTTCGGGTGGGTAAGCAGACGCGGGTAACAAATAGTATTCAGTTTTGACGCACACTGATAGACCATGTAATTATTTGCTAATTAACGTTGTCACCTGTTTATGTTATTACTGTGACCAGGTATTGTGGTTTGCCTTTCTCAGCTCCAGCTGGAAATATTTTATACTTTTAAAAAATTATCAATATATTAATAGTTGTCATTCATCATCATATTTTGTCCATTTTATTAGTGCATAATTTATCTGAAAATAAAATGTTGATGTTATGTTATCTTGTTCATCCGTCTCGAGACCTCGGATCGTTTTCTTATTTCATCTCACTCATTCTGACATTGACCAAGATTTCTCGGGCCAAAAAAGCTGGGGATTTCGGTTTGGGTTGATGCTGTTTGGACCGAGTCCCATCCCGTTATTCTTCTATAACAGACATTCATTGTAAAGATGTACTACATTTACACGTGGAGCCCAGGCATTCACTAGAACTCCTGCATGTTATTAATCATCTGACATATCCGCGATTATTCTGCCTTCAAAATGATGTCATTTACTGTTATTGAAAATACAATCGTTTAACCCTTTGAGTGCCAGGGGCCGATCTCATCGGCCCTAAACCTACAAAATAAGTATGTTAAAGAATATAAGAATAAATTATTAAAATTGTAAAAAAAAAAAAAAAAAAAAAAAAAATTGTTAGGCCAATGCATTCTCTTATATATGCGAGGCGACCTATGGTCGACTCGCATATATAAGATAATGCATTGGCACAGGGTATATGGGTTGATACAAAAATCAACCTGGCACTCAAAGGGTTAATGTATTGTTTACATACATTTTCTGACAGCGCAACAAATCAAAATTCTCTGCAAAACAAGGCTTTATTGTTCCCCGAAAATAATTTTTTTGGGGGGGCCATTTATTAAAATAGCCAGTGTCCATCCATCCATGCAGAAAGCTTCCAGTTGAGAACTTTAATTTGGGCCATCAGATCGAAACCAAATTTAGTATGTGAGTTTATTAGTTCAAAACACAGGTAAAATTCGAATATGGGATCTGTCTGCCCATTTTTTCCAGAGTTATGGGCCCTTTTTGACTTATAATTTTGTTATTTTGAGGTTTCCGGATGATAACTGTAGTTTTTGTGATTAAATCTTAACCAAATTTGGTATGTGAGGTTATCAGCTCCAAATATATATCAAGTTTGAATATGGGTTTGGTCCGCCCATTTTTGCCAGAGTTATGGTCCTTGTCGACTTAGAATTTGCTGATTATTTTGGTTTCCGGATGATAACTTTAGTTAATCTGATTATTTTTAAATTCAACTGAATCTCTTGATATTTGGTACGTGGTTCAAATTTCAGAAGACAAAGGCCTATTTTGAATTTGGTCACGGTCCAATGAATTTTGACAGAGTTAAAAAAAAAGCCATCCTTACTCAAAGCCACCTTTTTGGTCGGCAAACTTTTATTTACTTATAAGTTATAAATCTCGTTGCTTTGACATTCAATGGACCTCGGATATATGCATGTTTGATATCATCATGCTTGAGAAAGGCTGCCCCCTATGTTCAGATATGCAAAGTGTCCATTTGACATAATTCGAAGACATACAAGTAAATGGCTCCCGCCCATGACTCTGGGTGTAAAGTCTGTTATAGAAGAGTAACGAGATGGGATTTGGTCCAAAACAGCATCAACCCAACTGATTATCCCAAGCTGTTTTGGACCACGAAGACTTGGTCTAATTCTGACATAGACCGTAAAGATACATAATCCGATTGGATGGTTCCCGTAACATCCAGTTATAACAACAGAATTTCACCAAAAGTCGATTTAGTTATTAAAATAAGTTTATTACCAATAAATACTCGACAATACCAAGCACATTTTTCTTGGCAGTTCGGACGGTGAGCGAGTGTGGTTTCCAACTTCCATATATATTGATGCCGAGTTCAAACTGGAATTCCCCAACACGTGCAGTCCAGTGCACGTACAATTGATATTGTTTGGCTTCGGCAAAACTTTGCCGTGGCCAAGTTTTCTTCAGCAAATAACTGCGGCATTGCTGTAGCCAATTATGAGGGCTGCACGCGTCATCACAAATGTGCGCAAATAAGTATATAAATATGTATGTATCCGCACGACAACTATCACAAGATACCTTAATTTTTTATGCTGTCGAAACTTATCTGGTTTTCCAAAATTAATCTACGATTGCATAAAAAGTTACCATGAGCCGTGACCTCTCAAACTCTCATGACAGCGTCTTCTAAAAGAAGTCTGGAATTTTTGGTGATAAAATTAGCTGATTTAAAAAATAAAAATCTAATAATTCTTGAGCCTTTAGGGGTGGGTTCCTTGGTTCAAATCAAATATTTTAACCCCGAAGCTGAAGAAATAATAATTCAGGGCCCCTTCTATAATTCTCTCAAATTCACCCTCTGTGGACCTCATTCTGCTTAGGCCTCATCTTCTGGGATGTATCTATAGTCTCAAATTAACATGGTTTTTAGTTACTTTCTCTCTTCTCTTCAGTTTCTATATCCCCTAAAATCCATAATCGAGGTGGCTAATGGGTAAACATCACCAACTTCAACTGGGGAAATTCAATCTGATCCTAGGTCTCATATGGCAGTTGAGGCCTAAGCAGAATGAGATTCCAAGAGGGTGAATTTGGTGATGCTAGCCATGCTATCATGTGCGATAATATCATTAAATTCGCCCTCTGGGGACCTCATTCTGCAAATAAGACAAAATATGTGCGGGCTTGGTCCCCTGTTATAGGTCTCCACAACATCATGACTGCTCAAATAACAGACACACTATTTACAGGCTTGGTCCCCTGTTAACCCTATACCCAACAGGAGGGCCCTGTGCCAATGCATTCTCTTATATATGCGAGTCGACCATAGGTCGCCTCGCATATATAAGAGAATGCATTGGCTTAACACATTAAAAATTATAAAATTGTTAAAGAATGTAAGAAAAAATGGTAAAAAAAGATTTTTTTTAGGCCAATGAATTCTCTTATATATGCGAGGCGACCTATGGTCGACTCGCATATATAAGAGAATGCATTGGCACAGGGCATAACTGTAACTATCACAATGTGGTCAATGAGCCGGTTCCAATGATATCCATATTTGTATGGTTTTATTGAGACAGACCCAATATATTTTAGGCTGTTGAAGCTTTATTTGGCCGGTTTGTTGGGTAAAGGGTTAAGGTCTCTACAACATGACCGCCCCAATGAGAGGTCTGCATATAAATAATTAAAGATGTATAATCCGAATTAACGCTCCCAAATACTATTTCTTTGGCTTCGGGGGTAAACAATTTGATTCGAGTCGAGGAACCCATCAAAGCTCAGATTGAGTGCCTTTAATGTACTATTTCATGCCATCCCACATGCATGATGGTATACCCTAGTGCTATGAATAGAATTTTACAGCAAACAAAATATTTTGTCAAAGGGAGATATGACGATTGTGCCTAACATGGAAAACAAAGATAGAAAATTGGCTGTCACTCAAGCCGGAGTATATGGTGCCCGTCATTTGCAGATTGAGGTCTCCAGAGGGAGAATTTAGTGACACTATCCCGCATAGTGGGCTGGCATCACTAAATTCACCCTCTGGGGACCTCATTGTGCTTAGGCCAAATCTTCTATGGAAAGTTCTTTATTATAAAATTTCTCTTCACATAGATTCTATTTCTTTTTTAGGTTAGTTTCTCTATATCTCCAAATTTGCAGACGACATGTTGCATAATCGAGGTTCCCAATGGGTGTACATCACAATATTCACCATTTGGGAACTTCAAACTGAGTCTTTGTCTCCCATAGCAGATGAGAACATGCAGAATGAGGTCCCCAGAGGGTGAATTTAGTGATGCTAGCCGCTATGCAGGATAGCATCACTAAATTCACCCTCTGGGGACCTCATTCTGCATGTTCTCATTCTTCAAATGACAGGCACACTAAACTCAGGCCTGGCTGTATCTGTTATTTTTTCTTTCACATCTTATCACTCAACAAGAAGAAAGAAGGCTGAGAATTCAATCTTTAATGTTTTATTCACCGTCAACTACAATACTCATTACTAGTCCAGTCAATAAAGGGTTTGACCTCGACAAACTATGTACAGAAATGGTTTTATCATTTTTCGAATAAGTACACAATTCCAGTCAACATATAAAAAATCTTCTACAAAATCTGTGCGTAACATTTCATAATCGAGCATATTCTGGGGGTACCTGATATCAGCAAATTCAGCGATGTAGGGTTAGCTATCAGGGGTACTTTTTGAAAGTTCAGGAGAAAAACTGGCCGCAAATGGTTACTCTTGCCACATGGATCACCAGTCGTGGAACAACATTGCGCACAAAATCAAAATTGCATCCAAAATGGATAAAACGAATAATTGAATATCTAGTCCTAAAAGAGTGAACAGTCGCTCAAATTATGCGAGGAAGATTGCTTGCAGAGTATAAGAGAAACTTTTTATGAGAGATGTGTGAATTATCTCCAATGTATCTCACAAGAGAGCAAACGAAAGCAGGGTCTCATGCAACAGTAAAATCTGGACTTTGGGTCCCCAGAAACGGAAAAACTTATTTAACCCTACCTTATTTCAGTGCCACGGGCCCATCTCATCTCATTTTTTGGGGTTGAATTTATTTTGGGTATGCTTAAGCATGCTATAGCGAATTTTAAAACAAACTGGATAAAACCTTAGGGGCATGTTATAACTCAAAACTATCACCAAGTATTCATAGTAATAATTTTGATGCCCATGAAAAACGTAAGATTCCCTAGCACTAAACCTACAAAATAAGTCTGGCACTGAAAGAGTTAAAGAATATAAGAAAAAATTGTAAAAAATAATAACAAATGATGAAAAATTGTTAGGCCAATGCATTCTCTTATATATATAAGAGAATGCATTGGCACAGGGTATATGGGTTGATACAAAAATCGGACTTGGCACTGAAAGGTTGAACAGAATCCACCAAAATCTCACATGGGTACATTGAGAAAACGATGTCAGTTTAACGTTTTTGCACATAGATTCTCGCAGAGGATTTTTAATATGTGGTGTGAAGCCGCACACCAACCGCACACCATGAACATAATTTCAATTCTGTACAAATTTTGTCTAGGTTAGGCCATATTTCTCGTATTTTGACTGGACTATACACTGCATGTTCATTGACTCTTGTCAGAGTCGTAGCTATTATAGGCTGCGTTGTCATATAGGTCATCGGTCGCTTTCACTTGGTGCTGAGATCGGTACGGCTGTATATCTGCTTCCGGCTCGCTCTTATACAACCTACTCCTGTAAGATAGCATTACTTAAAGTTATGTTTAGCGCCCTAAATAATCGACTCCTTAACCACAGCAGAATTATGGGTAACTTTTCAGGATTTAGTCGGAAATATGGCTTGTTGGCATTAATTCATTGGAAAGCAAGCTTTCCGATAAATGGCAACAAGCCCTATTTCACTGAGAGCTTTCCGGTGAATGGCAACAAGCCATATTTCCGACTAAATTCTGAAAAGTTACCCATAATTCTGCTGTGGTTAAGGAGTCGATTATTTAGTGCTTATTTAGGTGCAAATTTCTGTTTTGTGCATCTAGCAGTGTAGAAAGTGAATAAAATTAACTAACGTGAAATACCAAAAATGAGCCTGAAGTGCAAATGGAATAATGAGAAAACAACGAGAGCGCTTCGTATTATAACCCAAAGTTCGGTGATTTTAAAGGCCCACTTAATTTTTGAATCACCAATTATTTTTTTATAGTGTCTTAATATACGGTTTTAATAAAAATCTATGCCATAAAATATGATTAACCCTTTACCCAACAGAACGGCCCTGTGCCAATGCATTCTTTTATATATGCGAGTCGACCATAGGTCGCCTCGCATATATAAGAGAATGCATTGGCTTAACACATTAAAAATTATAAAATTGTTAAAGAATGTAAGAAAAAATGGTAAAAAGTGTTAGGCCAATGCATTCTCTTATATATGCGAGGCGACCTATGGTCGACTCACATATACAAGAGAATGCATTGGCACAGGGCATAACTGTAACCATCACAATGTGGTCAATGAGCCGGTTCCAATGATATCCATATTTGTATGGTTTTATTGAGACAGACCCAAGATATTTTAGGCTGTTGAAGCTTTATTTGGCCGGTTTTGGCCGGTTTGTTGGGTAAAGGGTTAAGATACTACAATTCATCACCATTTGGAACATTTGTGTCTCGGAAGATGCCCATAGAGTAACAGAAAATATCTGAAATCATATAATCATTTCCCCGTTATGGCCCCGAGAATGCAACAGAAACAAACTATAGTTTTATTTTCAATGGAAGGGGAATAACTGTATATCTAAATGTATAGAGTTATTCCCCTTCCATTGAAAATAATAGACTTTGTGCAGAAATTTTAGCATAGAACTGATGTCGGTAACTCAACAAAAACAAGTTTATTAATCGAATAAGTTGAAAATACCATGTTTTAGAGCTTCCTCATTCAAATGGTATATAATATGGAATATGTTGTATATAATGTGATTTGGGGGTTCGAAAATTAAGTGGGCCTTTAAAGTCACACTTAACCCTTTACCCAACAGAACGGCCCTGTGCCAATGCATTCTCTTATATATGCGAGTCGACCATAGGTCGCCTCGCATATATAAGAGAATGCATTGGTTTAACACATTAAAAATTATAAGATTGTTAAAGAATGTAAGAAAAAATGGTAAAAAGTTTTTAAAAAAGATTTTTTTTAGGCCAATGCAATCTCTTATATATGCGAGGCGACCTATGGTCGACTCGCATATATAAGAGAATGCATTGGCACAGGGCATAACTGTAACTATAACAATGTGGTCAAGGAGCCGGTTACAATGATATCCATATTTGTATGGTTCTATTGGGACAGACCGAAGATATTTTAGGCTGTTGAAGCTTTATTTGGCCGGTTTTGGCCCTTTTTGTTGGGTAAAGGGTTAAAACAATAATGATTCGCTGTTAGAATGGCGCAATGTCTTAAGTGACATTACATTACTGCTTTGTGGTTTCAAAATAAGATAATGAAGGCGAATCAGTGCTCATTTATGTTGATATACATTGCCGGCTAGACCTACAGTAGTGCCCTAAGTAATCAACTCCTTAACCACAGCAGAATTATGGGTAACTTTTCAGGATTTAGTCGGAAATATGGCTTGTTGCCATTCATCGGAAAGCTTTCCCCGAGAGCTTTCCGATGAATGGCAACAAGCCATATTTCCGACTAAATCCTGAAAAGTTACCCATAATTCTGCTGTGGTTAAGGAGTCAATTAATTAGGGCATTACTGTAGTTTAGTTCTTGTGGTTTACATGCACCCTTTCACATTTCAATTATCACTTTTGTCCAACTCACAATTTCAAATTGCTAATATGTTTATTTGGAAACTTGTATTTGAGAGAGATTTTATGCCCCAACACTGGGTCTTTTAATGTTTCTGATTTGGTCAAACTCAGTTTTTGATAAAGATCTTTCGGACATCTGAACGATATTGATATAGTGGACTATTAATATCTATTGAACAGAAGTGTTAGTAATCACTTTAAGCTGAATGATTTGTTGTCATCACAATACAGTGTTTTGGGTAACCATCTTGACTTTTGCGATATTTTAAGCATGGAATTTTACTGAAATAAAAATTTATTGCCAATGCTAGCTTGCTTTTTCTCAGCAACATGAATTGAGACAGATGAAAATTTATACAGCATATAATTCCATGGTCAAGCTGCAAGCTATGTACAACCAATACCCAAACTGAGTACCCAAGACACCAAAATGTGATGACAATGACTATTTCAGCATTACTAAATGAGTGTGAGATGCGAATGTTCAAAGTGGTTTATTTCTAGATTACAAATTGACAAGACAAATGATACATGGCAGTATATGATATATCGTTTTACATACACAAGACAAAACAACACATACACAATGAACAGGCATATAGGGTAGAGTCATACAAATTGTGAATTTTTATTTTGAGTCAAATCTCGAATCGGGCAAAAGATTTCGAATTGCATCGAATCTTGGATGAAATCGCATTGCTGTATTTAGAGTGAAAATAGGGAATAGTTCAGGGAAACACTTAAAGGCCCACTTAATTTTCGAACCCCCAGATCACGTTATATAAAATATATGCCACTGATATTATATTCAATTTGACAGAGGAAACTCCAAAACATTGTATTTTCAACTTATTTGATGTAATAAACTGTGAACATGTGTTATTGTTGAGATATCAATGTCGTTCTGTGCTAAAGTTTCTGCACAAAGTCGATTATTTTCAATGGAAGGGGAATAACTCTATATATTTAGATATAGAGTTATTCCCCTTCCATTGAGAATAAACTACTATTTGAATTCTGTTGCATTCCGGGAGACATAATAGGGGAAATATTCGATTCTATGATTTCAGCTATTTTCTCTTACTCTGTGGGCACCTTCTGAGACACAGATGTTCCAAATGGTGATTAATTATAGTATTTTAATCATACTTTATGGCATAAATTGTTATTAAAACCGTATATCAAGTCACTATAAAAAAAACAATCGGTGACTCGAAAATTAAGTGGGCCTTTAAATTGGTAGCTCTGTAATGAATCAAAAACCTCATTATGATAGAGAGTGTGATACAAGAGTGCAATACAGTGCGATATGAAAGAATCTTATAATATCAAACCAACATAATGCGTCTTCTGTAAGATAGACCATCAACAATAACGTGAATATCAGAAGCAACACAAAGCCAGTAAGCAAGAAAATACAAGCAGCTCCTTTTGATGATAAATACGGAGGTATGTCAGTGTGACTAGTGATGGATGGGGAGTAACTCTGGCCATGTATGGCCAAATAAATAAAAAATGCTGTGTTCTCAGGCACATCCCTCATCGCCCAGAGAGCCTCAAAAAACTAATTTTGTGCAAATTAATCCAAAATTTTTGGAAAGATCAAAACTCAATCATCAATTTAACCACATTTTAATGGCTAAATGCATTGGAGGATAGATTATTTGGAAAACTGTAGGATACATATACACATATATATATATATCCATTACTTTCCAGAATTATTGGGGAAAAAAAATAATAAAAAGCCTTACTCTCTTATCATTACCTCTATATAATGAGGACACCGGTATTTAATATTAATGGCCTAAACAATATGGATAGTTTCTCAGAGAATGCTTCGTCCCCCAAAAAACGTGCACCTTTGACATATATTTATCATCTGCCCTAAATGAATAAATATATAAATACATGTACTTCCGTCCTAAGCACAACCCCATTGAATGAAGCTTGAAGGCTGCTATACCTGGATTTAACCGCCTGATATTCAGGTGCAAAACTGAATGTCCGATGGTTTGTATTTGAGTTGAGTCTGACATTACGTCCGATAGTATTTTTGTGAGTTATTTGCCAGGAATATGGTCACTAGTTGGATTGGAAAGCTTATTAACCCTTTACCCAACAGAAGGGCCATGTGCCAATGCATTCTCTTACATATGCGAGTCGACCATAGGTCGCCTCGCATATATAAGAGAATGCATTGGCTTAACACATTAAAAATTATAAAATTGTTAAAGATTGTAAGAAAAAATGGTAAAAAGTGTTAAAAAAATATTTTTTTTAGGCCAATGCATTCTCTTATATATGCGAGGCGACCTATGGTCGACTCGCATATATAAGAGAATGCATTGGCACAGGGTATAACTGTAACTATCACAATGTGGTCAAGGAGCCGATTCCAATGATATCCATATTTGTATGGTTCTATTGAGACAGACCGAAGATATTTTAGGCTGTTGAAGCTTTATTTGGCCGGTTTTGGCCGGTTTGTTGGGTAAAGGGTTAAGGACAATAAACTCAGAAAATAAAAAAACATATCTTTGTCAAACACAATATGCAGGAAGTGATAAAACTGTATTTTCCCATAAGATGAAAAGAAACAGATACCACACTAAAACGTCAGTAAAGTTAAATGCGAACTATTTTGTTTAACCCTTTCAGTGCCAAGTCCGATTTTTGTATCAACCCATATTTCCAGATTATAATAATGTGATACATTATTATAATCAATAAATTTGAAAAATGATCAAGGAAATATGGATTGATACAAAAATCGGACTTGGTACTGAAAGGGTTAACTGGCCTGAGTCTGGAACCATGTCTGAGTTTAGTGTGCCTGTCATTTGCAGAATGAGGTCCTCAGAGGGTGAATTTAGTGATGTTCTCCTGCATAGCGGGCTAGCAATTAACTAAATTCACAGTCTGTGACCTCATTCTGCTTGGGCCTCATCTTTTCTGGAAAGTATCTTTATTATCAAATTTCTATAGAAACTTAGATTCTATTTCTTATTTAATTTAGTTTCTCTATATCCCCAAATTGGCAGACATTACATAATCAAGGTTCCCAATGGGTGTACATCACAATATTCACCATTTGGGAACCTCAATCTGAGTTTATGTCTTCCATAGCAGATGAGGCCATGCATAATTAGGTCCAAAGAGGGTGCATTTGGTTATGCTAGCCTGTTATGCGGGATATCATCACTAAATTGACCCTGTGGGGACCTCATTCTGCAAATGACAGACACACTAAACTCAGGCTTGTCTAGAACCCTGAATACATCTTTTAAAGATGGTCTATCTCTTTCCAGAAAGTTTTATATAGTTTCTGCAGGGGAGGGGTTGGAAAAAAAATTCAGTTTTCCTTTCGACCATTGTTGGGACCCACCCCCGCGTCCAAATTTGTTTTCCATTTTCGGCAGTTTTTTCCCCAACATTTTTGGACACCCACCCCTCTTTTAACACTAAAACAGAGATTTGCGGGGGGGGGGAAATTCACCGTAAAACAGCTGTATATGAATTTATGTACATACTATTAGTCATGGATGTTAACATTGACATGTAAATAGGAATGAGTCATTTTGGGGTCATTCAGCCAAAAAAACATGGCTGCCAGTGGCCATCTTGCATTTCAAAATTCAATCCATTAGCATGGGCTACAGGCTATACTGTTTGTCTGATCATCATGAAATGTTTCATTTATGTTAATATTGACATTCTAAGGTGTTTTAAGCCAAACTCATTGCAAAAAGACTTGCAGGAAAACATATTTTGAGTTGCGGAAAAAATTGTTTGTTGGTCCCATCGACCACGCACCCACCCCGGCATATGTGCCCGGAAATGCCCCCCCCCCCCCCCCCCCCCCCCCCCCCCCCCCCCCCCCCCCCCCGGTTTCCAGGGTATAAAATAATAAATATGAATTTAGGACACCTGTCGAAATTCAAGCGAAAACGATCGGAGCATTAATTTTTGAACCCCCAGATCACATTATATAAAATATATGCCATGTTATATACCATTTGACAGAGGAAAATCCAAAACATTGTATTTTCAACTTATCCGGTGTAATAAATTGTGAACATGTTGTTTTTGCTGAGTTAATAATGAGTTTTATGTGCTTAAGTTTCATCTGGATTGTCAATTATTTTCAATGGAGGGGAATAACTCTACATCTTAAAGATAGAGTTATTCCCCTTCCATTGAAAATACATTTTAGTTTGAATTCTGTTGTATTCTGGGGGAAATAATGGGGGGGGATCTTTATGTGATTTTAGCTGTTTTCTATTTCTCTATGGGCATATTCCGAGACACAGATGTTTTAAATGGTGATGAAACATAGTATTTTAATCATATTTTATGTCATACAGTTATGCCCTAATTAATCGACTCCTTAACCATAGCAAATTTATGGGTAACTTTTCAGGATTTAGTCGGAAATATGGCTTGTTGCCATTCATCGGAAAGCTGTCGCCGAGAGTTTTCCGATGAATGGCAACAAGCCATATTTCCGACTAAATCCTGAAAAGTTACCCATAATTCTGCTGTGGTTAAGAAGTCGATTAATTAGGGCATTACTTTAGATTGTTATTAAAACCGTATATCAAGTCACTGTAAAAAAAAAAATCGGTGACTCGAAAATTAAGTAGGCCTTTAAAATCTTCAGTGGTATCTGTATTTTATTCACAAAATAGCTAGTTGGAGTCCTGAGATGGGGATTTATAAAAATTATGTTGTGGCCCGGAAGAGATAGACCATCTTTAATTAATTTATCTCATATATATGTCGTGATGACGAGATAGTTTTACGGAGCCGCACCTGCGTAACCTCCAGAGGTGAATGACAAGACCGAGTACTGCCACGGCGAGGAACGCGCAGACGACTGCGAGAGCTATGGTTCCACCATCAGACAACACGCCGCTGTCAGTATCATGGCTTATGAGTAACTCATGCCCAACATGATGTCCAGTAGTCGTATTATCCTGCGCCGAGCAGCCAGAATCTGGAGAAAATATCATTCAATAAATAATTTATAAATCATTATGAAAGATAACAGGGAGGTCTGGAATTAAAAAATGCAACGTGTCAAGCATAACAGACAAGCCTTGAAATAGTGTGTCTGTCATTTGCAGAATGCGGTTCCCAGAGGGTGAATCTAGTGATGCTACCCTGCATAGCGGGCTAGCATCACCAAATTCACCCTCTGGGAACCTCATTCTGCTAAGGTGTAAGCAGAATGAGGTCCCCAGAGGGTGAATTTGGTGATGCTAGCCCACCATGCGGGGTAGCATCACTAAATTCACCCTCTGGGAACCTCATTCTGCAAATGACAGGCACACTATTTCAAGGCTTGATAACAGACTATAATTCTCTGTGTCCGGTTCTGGAATATATTATCCAGTTATCAGACAGCTACGTTCAATTTCCAAACAAAGTCGGTGCAACATAACAGTGATATAGATGTCAATGAGACACGAAACATATTGCCATATTCAAGATGTATAATCCGATTAAGCACCCCGACAATTACTACTTATTTGGATTCGGGGGTAAAAAGTATTTGATTCGAGTCGAGGAACCCACCTATCAAAGCTCAGAGTTATTAGATATCGATTTTTTTAATCTATTATTTTTCACCATCAAGACTTAATGGTTGCCTAGTAAAAAGTTGACGAACCGACGGTCTTGGACCAAATTGCGGATGAAGATGGATAACTCTAATATCAAGAGGCTTTGTGTTGATAATAAGGCCAAATTTCATCGAACAACATGTTGATACATGACATTTCGGGCAATTTTATACTATAGTTGACAGTGAATAATATTATTTTTGGTAAATTAATGGATTCTAATAACTGAAGCGGCATTTCTGAAAATCTTGTTGTTGTTGTAATCTGATTATATGGGGACCATCAAATCGGATTGAGTACCTTTAAAGTCAGAATTTGTTTTTACAATCCGCAAAAGCCAATATACAGCTCTTGATTTTTTTATTGTCAGTCAATGGGCTATAAACCATTTCTATAATAGATACTCATTGACGAGTAGTTTCATATGAAATGTTCACCATATGTCATTTGTTGAACTTATTATCTGAACATTTCTGACGAAAGAAAATGAATCCTTCTGCACTTATTTTCGTCATTCTGTCATCAGCTCATTTTGCCTGAATCTCCCTCCAGATGAATAATAGACAATTCCAATTTACACTTTTTTAACTAGGTGGGAGAATCTGTTTGGTATAGAAAGGGTTAATATCAGCCGATACTGATTACAGTAATGCCCTAAATAATCGACCCCTTAACCACAGCAGAATTATGGGTAACTTTTCAATTACCCATAATTCTGCTGTGGTTAAGGGGTCAATTATTTAGGGCATTACTGATTATATTATCTGCTCGTTACCAGCAGTAAACTTGCCGAACTTACCTATCCTGTTTCTCCAGCCATTTACATCTGGATCACATTGTTGACACTTATTGTATATGTTCGTTTCTGCTGCTTTGTAACAGTGGTCATCGATAACACATGTCCCATTCTGAAATCAAGAAGGATATCAGCAATAGAGAAAAAACAGAGTGGTAAGGCAAGAAAAATTACAGTAATGCCCTAATTAATTGACTCCTTAACCACAGCAGAATTATGGGTAACTTTTCAGGATTTAGTCGGAAATATGGCTTGATGCCATTCATCGGAAAGCTCTCCCCGAGAGTGAGAGCTTTCCGATGAATGGCAACAAGCCATATTTCCGACTAAACCCTGAAAAGTTACCCATAATTCTGCTGTGGTTAAGGGGTCGATTATTTAGGGCATTACTGTACTTCAATTTTTGACTTTCAAATGGATTTGATAGAATATTTGAGCAATTTTTCAGGAATAATTAACAGGCATTAATAGACGAGATAATATTTGGGTCACTTCTTCGTGTAATGAGGGAGATGCCTCAGAACATAGGGATTTTTTTATTTATTTGGACTTTGATGATCAAACGATGCTCCAGGGATGATAGCTACTAGTTTACTCACCTTTTGTCTACATTGTGGCAAGCCATTACTTAGCAGATCATTCAAGTCACATGAGTAACATTCGGGATCAAACACAATGTAATAGAACGCCGCCGAGCTCACAGTCACCTTATCATTACTGACTCGGATCCGTGTGCTCTGACCTTTTGGTAGTGGGCAGTTGATTTGGTTCATACTGATGAATATAGCTGCAACCTTCCCACTCGAACCCTGTAAAACACCAAATAAAATTCATTAACGCAAGGGAACAAAGGCGATTGAATAACACAAATCAATAGGTCATATTTTATTTTTTATTTTAAACACTTGGGTCTTTGTCTCTGCATCATCTGTTTCTTTTTTGGGATGGCCGCCACAATTCATCTATATATACGGACATGTCTGGAAAAAAAAAACTAGAAAAAAAAAAGAAAAAAAATCCCCCTAAAATTGAAGGCTACTTCGATTTCGCCTTAGAGCGACGATAGGGCGAAGTCAGCGACAGTAAGGCGACAATATCGCCCGAGTCGCCTTGTGAGCTGAGGCCTGAAATAAATATTCATGTTTTTGGTCTGGTTACAACAAGGGTTGTGCATCAAAGATGGCTTGGTCGAGTTTTTCCATAACAGTTGAATCTGTTTGACCGAGAATCACTAAAAATAGATGAACTATATAAAAGAACCATATCACAGACCTAAGGGCCATAAATCAAGTAAATAATAACTAGAGGTCACCCTGAAGATCCATATGAAGTTTGGTGACGACTGGATGAAAATGTGACCTGTAGGATGTGCTAATAGAATTTAGTCATACAAAGAATAAAATCCAAGATGGCCACTGGCAGCCATGTTTTTTAACAGAATTCGGGAAAAATGGTAAGCACCCATCTAGAGATCACCCTGAGGATCCATATGAAGTTTGGTGACGATCAGATGAGGGATATGCTCTGTAAGGAGTGCTAAAGGATTTAGTGATGCAAAGAATAAAATCCAAGATGGCTGTCGGTGGCCATCTTTTTCATCGAAAATCATTCAAATTTGATAGCTCTAATCTAGAGGTGTTGCTAAACAAGCCTGTAAAGTTTCAAAACAATTCTCTATTAAATGTGGGCTGCAGGGTGCGCTGATGGATTCACATTTGAAATCCAAGATGGCTGCTGGCTGCCATGTCTTTTTTAACAAATTTCGGGGAAAATGGGAGGCTGCCATCTAGAGATCACCCTGCAGATCCACATGAAGTTTGGTGAATGGTGAAGATTGGATGAGAAATGTGACCTGAAAGGTGTGCTAAAGGATTTAGTCATACAAAGAGTCAGATCCAAGATGGCCACCCATCTAGAGGTCACCCGAAGATCCATATGAAGTTTGGTGGACAAGGGATATGCTCAGCAGCCATGTTTTTCATCGAAAATCATTCAGATTTGATAGCTCCCATCTAGAGGTGATCCTTGATTCATATATCGTTGAATATCATTGAAATCCGTTAAAGTTTGTTTGAGTTATCATTAAAACCCACAAACCAGCTTCATAATTATTGGTAATTTACAGTCGGTCAAAAGCTCTTCAGAGCTTGTGTTTGTAATATGTTTATACCTCAGACTTTTAAATAAAATTTATCTTATCTTATCTTTTGGTAAGACACACATGTAATATTAGCTCGTTGTGATGACGTCACGCCATTATTTAAATGACTTGTGGTCGCTGAAGTTTATGATTGTTGTTTTCGATGAATACTTCGCGTTGCTTCGCGTTCATTTGATCATGTGATAAAAGGTATCTCAAACTCGTTCTATTTTATAAGTATCTTATCAACCTCGTCCACTAAATTATATTTGAGCCTCGGTAAGCTCGGTAAACCTCGGCTCAAATCGAATTTAGTGAAATCGGTTGATAAATTCCGTATAAAATAGAAACTCATGTGAGATCCTCTATATATCAAATATGAATGATGTTTGTTTGAGTTATTACGCTAATGGTCTCGCGCCGACCTAGTTTATCCTAGAATTGTGTATTATATTTGGAAAATATAGCTTTACTCGACCGATGGGTGTTGTAATTTTAAGAATCAGTTCAGGGGTTTGTGAATTATGGCCATTAAACTAAGGAGGTATCTGAAAAAGTAAACTCCCTTGTTATGTATGTATTGTTTAGCAATGCATTGTTTTAAATGGCGTGCATGTTTTGAAGTGAAATATGTTTTAATTTATATTTTAATTGTTTTAACGATACGCCCCTGTGAGTGAGAGTGCATTAAAAATGTCTATGTTTAAAGCCCCCCCCCCCCAGTTGGGGTAGATGTATTAATATTGCTAACCATTTCAGCACTAGTTATAAATATTACTGCCACATCTACCTGTGCATTGCAAATTATTGCATGATACCTTATGATTCCTTATGCTGTCAGTGGATGCTGGCTTGTGCCACTATGTCCACATCTTCTGTGTCTGGTTCACAGAATTCACCAAACGCCTGACTCATCTGAGAACTTGTCATCCCTAGTTTATCTTTGTAATCAAGTCTCACCTACTGTCTTTCCAATATACGTTGAATTGATATTTTAAATGATTTAGGTGTATCGGCATTGACTTATACCTCTTCTGCTAGTTGGTTCCAGGGCTCCACAACTCTCTGACTAAAAGTATTCTTCCTTGTATCTCTGGTTGCCCCTTCGAGATAAAGTTTTTATAATTATGGCCTGGTTTTGGATTCAGTGTTCCATAATAATATATATGCTACTATGTATTGAATATTTTGAAGCATTCTATCAGTACAGGGGAGAATCTTCAGTTTTTCAAGTCTGTCTTCATATGGTAAATGTTTTAATGTAGGAACTAATTTGGTTGCTTTGTGTTGGACTTTTTCAAGTTGAGTGATATGTTTGATGCTAGCTGTGAATATCATAATCTTGGTTGAACCAATCCTTTATATAACTTTGCCATCTTCTAATCATCCCCATCACTGATTGAGAGCTCTGTGCATTTTTGTTTATATGTTATCCGAAGTCCAAATTGTTATCCGTGGTGATGCCTATATCTTTCTCAATGTCGTTCCATCAACTCCTTTCAATGTGTAGTTGGGGTATATCCTTCTTTCGCTATGTTCATTGTTACACATTTCTCAGGATGAAATGAAGTTGATAAATAACATAATAGAATTAACATTACCTCGATATCATTATAATGACAGGTGAGTTGGTCGGAATTAACAAACGCTTCTCCCTGGATGATAGCGTTACTGCAATCCGCATGGCTGAGATCACATAGAGAGTTTTCGGTGACGGAGTCCACGATTGGTACCGTCTCCCGGCTGATTTCACACGTGTATCCTGTATAACCGCTATCACAAATGCATACATCTGAAAAACATGACTCAATATACAGTAAAGCCCTAAATAGTCAACTCCTTAACCACAGCAGAATTATGGATAACTTTTCAGGATTTAGTCGGAAATATGGCTGCAAAAAGCCATATTTTCGACTAAATCCTGAAAAGTTATTTAGGGCATTACTGTATAGTACTGGTCATTTGCAGAATGAGGTCCCCAGGCAGTGAATTTAGTGACGCTACCCTGCAGCTTCGCCAAATTCATCCTCTGGGAACCTCATTTTGCATGGCCTTTATCTGCTATGGGAGATCTAGACACATATTTTACTCTTTTGATGCCAAACGCACATTTATGCGAATTATCTAAACAATGCCAATTGCACACATTTGCAAAATTGGTCCAGGCTACCTATTTGTTTTGTATCAATGGACCTGATTTAAGCAGACAATATTGTGATGATACGCGGTCAAGGTAAATGCATTCTGTTAAGTCAGTTGGTACAGTCAGAGCCAGAACAATGTGCAAGTATTTCTACTTGGTGTAATTTCTGTTGTTGATGGGAAGCGTCACATTGGTGGAGTTCTAATGTATATTTGAGTGGTATTTATTGTAATAGAATAAAGGGATGATATCCAGACATGACTCGCAATGGTATACTTGGTTATATAATATGACCACACACTAGCGTAATTAACGAACCACAGCTAAAACACACGCATAAGCTAGGATATATCTGAATCTTTTTAATCCTATAAAATAACTTCATAGATGCGTATTCCCATCAAATTAGATTAATTTAGGCAATATATCGTGGTGTGATTATGATATATTACACTCCAGCCACGCACAAGGGTTCATCGACAGAGACTCTGAGTGGATTCTATAGCAAGGTCAATCATATCATACATCAAGGCATGTGAGAAATCAGAGATTCAGAATGCAAACAGACTACGTACGAGCTCACCGACTCAGACTTAAAACCTAAATAAAAAAACTTTTAAAAGCCATTACTTTTGAACAAATTATTCTAGAATATAAACTACACCAACATCAAACTGAAAGTATTCAAAAGTCAAGACTTTGGTTGTTGTCTAGAGGGGAGTATTTTACTGAAATTAAACATTATATTATTGACGCTGTGTGCGCAATCCGATTGAGGTGTCTACTATACGAAGAAGCTGTTCGATTTCATCATATTCATTTCATTCATAAAATGTCATCATGTCGATTTCAACGAAACTCAATGAGCAACATCATCATGTATCTTTCACCATCGACCAAATTTGCGATAACCTGAATGTATCTTCTGCTTTGTTCATAAGTATGTGTTTCTTGTCGATTCATGAAAATAGAAGGACATCTGAGGATTATCAGACTCATGTATGTACTATGTAATATTAGGATAATTTAAACGCGATATAATAACGTTTGCTTGCATCACAAATTTCTATTTCGATTCCAAATTGTCCCCAGCCCAGGCAGAGTGATTGAGATTTTCCCATTGCATGCAACATTTATTTTAGGCCACTCCATTGCAAATAGTTGACAGTCCATAATATGTTATAATTATGTTCTCAATAAAATGTAAACCGCGGCTGAACTTCACTGTGCATAATTCCGATAGTAACTCCCCTCATTTTGGAACGCCGCCATTGAAAGACGCACATTTATTTCCGATTACGACATTAATGCTTTAAGCCCACCGATCTACTGTGCGACAAAAGCGCTCGCAAAAATTAAAAACAGCAGTGTCATATTAGATAATAATTGGTGATGTCACAAAAATGTGATACAGTCTATATACAACCCAAAGCGTCAGGCTTTGGTTCGTTATAACAATGTTGAGTTGGGGACGTGGGAGTGTTTATGATAATGCCTTCAAATAGTGTGTCTGACATTCACCCCAGAGGGTGAATTTAGTTATGCTATATCCCACAAAGTGGGCTGGCGTCACCAAATTCACCCTGTAGGAACCGCATTCTGCTTATATCATCTTCTGGAAAGAATCTATATTCTCAAATAATATGGTTTTTATATACTTTTCTTTTCTGTTCAGTTTCTATATCCCCTAATTTGCAGCAGATAGAATGCATAATCAAGGTGACTATAAATGGGTGAACATCACCAACTTCAACTCGGGAACTTCAACCTGATCCTAGAACTCCCATTTCAGTTGAAGCATAAGCAGAATGAGGTCTCCAAAGGGTGAAATTGGTGATGCTAGCCCAACATGCGGGATAGGGTCACCAAATTCACCCTTTGGGAACCTCATCCTGCAAATATTAGACACACTATTTCAAGGCTTGTGTTGAGCACATACAGTAATGCTCAAAATAATCGACTATCAGTGAGAGCTTTCCAATGAATGGCAACAAGCCATATTTCTGACTAAATCCTGAAAAGTTACCCATAATTCTGCTATGGTTAAGGAGTCGATTATTTAGAGCATTACTGTATAGAAAAGTATGCATACCTTCAACACATTGTCCATTTTTACCACAGTCTTCCATGCACATGTCACCGATTACATCTGCAGTTGCATTTCCAGTCATGTTTAGGTTGTCAGGGCTTGTTTCTACCTCCGCAACACAATGCTTAATGATATCAGTCATCGCTGAGACGGCCCACTCAACGTTCTGTGTACTCTGTAAAAGATACAATGTTTGTGTTCTAAAACAATACACTCCACGACAATATATAGTCATCAATGAAATTCATAACCTAGCTACTTGATGCAGAATTAATGTTCTATTTCAATTAAAAAGTACTCATATTCCAAACAGTACGTAAAAACAAATTCTAATACAGCAATTTTACATTCCAATACTGTTATTGTACATTTAATATACATCAATTTTGTTTCAATAGCATTTCTATCAATATACAACAATACGAAACTAACAGCAGTCCATGAAAATCTAACAGTCAAAGCCTGATCTAATATGAGTCGATTTAAAACCAATAGACAAAATCAAACAGAAACAAGAGGACATCCCTGACTGAAATATATTGCGTCATGGTTGGAGGAACCACAGATTATATATAGATTCTGTGGAGGAAATTGGTTCATGTGACGTCATGCAGCAATATATAAATAGACATGGGATTTAAATGCGATACTTTGGTAGAGTTGCAAGTGACCTATAATTCTATAAATAGATCAGGGGTCCCCATGCACCACGAGTATACATTACACAGTACCCTCTAGTGTCTGTTTGATTTTGTCTATTGTTTTAAATTGACTTATTTTAGTTTGGGCTTTGACTGTTGGATTTTCATGGACTACTGTTAGTTTCATATAGTCGTATATTGATAGAAATGCTATTAAAATGAAATCAACGTATATTAATTTGTGCGATATCTGTAGTAGAATAAATAATTGAGTTCCTAATTTATCTATTGCTGTTTTAGAAGTGTGATGTTACATTGGTTGGAATATGAATACTACGTGGCTTTTTGCAACATTTCATCGCTGTCAGTATCTACGAAACATTAGAAATCTGACTAACACTTTTATTTTCAGTTCTCTATGTTGTGGGATACTCACTACAAGGTCAGATTGGCAGTTATCTATGTCATGGGATACTCACCACGAAGTCAGAATGGCATTTTTCTATGGTGTAGGATACTCACTATGAGGTCTGTATGGCAGTTTTCTATGTCATGGGATACTTACTACCAGGTCAGATTGGCAGTTTTCTATGTTGACTGAGAAATTCGTAACTCCGAGGATCGTCGCACATTTCGCTGTAGTCGTTTGGTTCATTATGAACTCTTCGCAGTATTGTAGAGCTAATTCTTCAGTGAACACCTCTTCATCCTGATAAAGTGGAAGAGCAAACGATATTATATACAGTATATAATGCCTTAAATAATCGACTCCTTAACCACAGCAGAATTATGGGTAACTTTTCAGGATTTATTCGGAAATATGAGAGCTTTCCAATGAATGGCAACAAGCCATATTTCCGACTAAATCCTGAAAATATGGGTAACTTTTCAGGATTTAGTCGGAAATATGGCTTGTTGCCATTCATCGGAATGCTCTCACTTAGTTTCTATATCCCCTAATTTGCAGAAGATACCATGCACAGCAGGCTATAGCAAAACTAAATTCACATTCTGGGGACCTCCTTACACTTAGGCTGTCAATCTTTGATAGAGGGCAGTGTATCAATATAATTTTAGAGAATATCTTGTGTGCTGCTCTATATGCCCATTGTTCGGTCAATTTTGGTCAAGGGGCTGGACTATGCATACTGCATAGGTGCCATATAAATAACCTGCCTGATTACGAGCTAGGTTTTAGAGTATTTTGTAAATTATTTTGGTGGCCACTCTACAACCCTCTTCATTTGATAGAAAAAATTTAATGCATGTCAGAGCCAGCCATTAACAATTTCTATACCAAATGGATTCTCCCATCCAGTTATAAAAGTAGATATTTGGACGGTCTTATTATTCATCTGTTCAGGTTATAAACGACAAATAGATGAAAAGATATTACAAGTGCAGACGGATTCATATTTATTGGTGGGAAATGTTTCGATAATATGTTGAACGATCGACCTTGTTGAACTTATTATCTGAACATTTCCAAGGGAACTACTCGTCAATGAGTGTTCAGTATAGAAATTTTTAACCCTTTCATGACTGGAGCTTCTTGAAATATGTGAAAACATTGCCCTAACAATATTTACCTTGACCTTGTAAGCTAGTGGATTCTCTTATATATGGCTATGGGAGAAATGCATATGTAAGAGAATGCACTGGCACAGGATTTTTAATGCTGCACCAGCACGGCTCCCATCAAGTGTTAAGGTGATATGTTTGTATCATGTTATATAATATGTACCTGTTGGTCATCAAATGAGTCATCGATATAACGTATTTCTCTCCTCAACCGACTGTGATGCCCTGCATGTAGTTGTGGTCGCTTCGCCTGGTGAACTAGAGTAGCTGTGATGTCATCTCCTGTTGAAAGAAAAACCATTTTTATTGTTTTAAAGACATATTATGTACTTATTCGGGTGCGTGAAACTAATATGTTAGTATTCATGCTCTATGCCAACTTGAGGAATATAGCATTCTAATAATATCAACGAAAATTTCAAACAAATCGACCATATCACTCCATAGAAATTATCGTCTGAACTACGCGCAATTGTAAATATTTAATTCTCGATTCGGGAAGCTACTATCTGCGATAAGCTAACGAAAACTATTCCACCATCATCGAGAGTCACTGTATTTCATTAATATATAAGAATGACGGTGTTTGTTGTCATTCTCCATTTCTATTTTATCACATACCGGAGTGTTTCACATCACTTTAATAATAACACAGATTATTGGCCAGCATAACTTTCTCATGTCACCAAAAATAATCCAAGAAATGACTGGCAGATTCAATGTGTAAATGGAATTTTAGACCGCAACAATAATCAGAAAACTGCACAAACCCTGAAGTTGAAAACGCATGACTACATCAAATTTGTAGGTAATTTGCTTAATTATATTTACATGTTTAAATAAATTATGAACTCATAAGTTATTATCAATGCCTAAGTATTTACTTAAAGATGGTGAATCTCTTCCAGATCCCAATTACAACAACAACAAAATATTTTTTATAAATCTTGATAGATATGTCGTGAATAAAATACAGACAATAAGCCAGCCTTGAAATAGGGTGTCTGTCACTTGCAGAATGAGGTCCCCCCAGAGGGTGAATTTAGTGATGCTACCCGCATATCGGGCTAGTATCACCAAATTCACCCTCTGGGGACCTCATTCTGCTTACACCTCAGCAGAATGAGGTTCCCAGAGGGTGAATTTGGTGATGCTAGCCCGCTATGCGGGGTAGCATCACTAAATTCACCCTCTGGGGACCTCATTCTGCAAATGACAGACACCCTATTTCAAGACTTGACAATAAGACTGGGTATAGTATTATTTGTCTATATAAAGGCGTAATAAAGTGGCTTATTTAGATCGTAATTTGCGGTGAAATCTATAGTTGAGATGCAATTTGCCTTGAATGAGGGTGCTAACAAGATCCGAATTATTCCTCTTGGAATGCTCCGAAAGTTTTCGCGCAGATTTTGTTCTAAAACTAGCCCCTAAAATTGTTTTCCGCGAGTGTAATACCTTTTTAAATATCATGTTGCGCATCCAAATTTTAAACTGTTTTTAAATTTTACAGTTTGTGAGATAATTAAAGGTACTCAATCCGATTAAGCCCCCCTAAATTACTATTTCTTTGGCTTCAGGGGTAAAACATATTTGATTCGAGTCGAGGAACCCACCCATCAAAGCTCAGAGTGATCAGATATTGATTTTTGAAGTTTGTTATTTCTAAAGATGTGTACTAATAATTGCCCCAGAAACACATATTCAAATGGACGAAGATGGATAACTCTAAAATCAAGTGATAATAATAACGCAATTTTGACCAATACCATCCTTTTGACAGCGTGTTTCTGGGCGACTAACAATACAAATAACAAAACTTCAAAAATTTATATCTGATCACTCTGAGCGTTGATGGGTAGGTTCCTCAACTCGAATCTAATATTTTTTACTATACCCCCGAAGCCAAAGAAATAGTAATTTAGGAGGGTCTGATCGAATTTAGTACCTTTAAACCATCAAACCAGTTACAGCTATGATCTAATTAATCGACCCTCCTTAATGACATTGAACACCGATATTACTGCGCTACTCGACTGCGTTGATGCGATCAGCTTTATCACCACCACAGAGAGTGTATATTTCTGGCATGGGGTGATGTGCATTGATGATGCAATTGTGAAAGTCGGTCAGTGACCAACTTTGAATGTTTATTAAACCAGATTAAACTGTAAAAAATTTAAAAATTGTTTTGTGTATAGATAATGCAGTGCATGGCATTCACGAAAAACTGGACTGTGTGTAAGGCGGCCAATTAATGCGGAGTACGGCAGTCGCAAAAAATATTGCTAGTACCACAATAAGATTTAATGACCGCGGATGCCGCATGTCAACCACTTGACTGTGGTTGAATGGCATCACAACTGCTGTCATTAATTCCTTACATTCTTGCTAAAGGTGTTGATTAATTAGCATTATGTCCCCCAGATATTTATTTTTCTATTTTTAGACCTCCTACAACCAGAGAAATCATATACTGCACCCTAAGTGATAAATGATCATTGACTCAGGTGGCAGAAGCACAGTATTGCTTTGCGTAAATGAAATTAATCAATATTATATGTATTCTATGTTTAGTTCATGAGTATTATACGACAACTTACTTATCCTCTGGTTCGCACATTTGTAAACATCAAGTCCGGGTTGACAAAAATGAGTCTGGCCTGCTAAACAGCTACAATACACGGCTGAATGTCCACCACTAGATGGGCGCACGCCAAGAAATATGGACTCTGTCTCTCTAAAAAAGAAAAGACAATGGTCCTACTCTCAGAATCCAAATAATAGTACAGGATGCAAATCTCCAATCATTCTAATAATACTACAGGGCAGAATAATAGGTCAGGGAACAATAATATTAGAGGATGAAAATTTCCAATCATTCTAATATTATTACAGGGCAGAATAATAGGTCTTGCAAATAAAGATGGATATCTCTAAAATCAAGTGGTAATAATAATCTGCAAGATCATCCGTTTGACTGGCAAGTTCTGTCCCACAAACAATAGAAATCACAAACTTCAAACATCGATATCTAATCACTCAGAGCTTTGATGGGTGGGTTCCTCGACTCGAATCAAATGTTTTTTACTCCGAAGCCAAAGAAATAGTAATTTAGGAGCGTCTGATCGGATTGAGTACCTTTAAAGTATACATTTGAATGGTCTAATGTTTATCTGGAGGGGTTTTCAGGAAAAATAAGCAGACAATAGATCAAAGTGCAGAAGGAGTCCTATTTATTGGTTGGAAATGTTCAGATAATAATTCAACAAACATTTGTTGAACTTAATATGTTCATGTACTGGTCAATGACTATTTAGAATAGAAATACTAAATAAATAAATGAGTATTTAGTATAGAATATTTAAGTATAGAAATTTAGTCCATGTTTGTGTGTGGCATTTAGCACTCGTCAATGAGTATTTAGAAATGGTTAAACGTAGCACCCTTTGGCTTCAAATTAACTGAATTTCTAAAGTACACATGTAGGGAAATCCATTTGTTCCAACTTGACTTGCAATTTTCCAACTCTTAGCGAAACTTCATTTTGACATTTCAAAGAAGCTAATCACCTGCCTTGATAAGAATTTCAGTGTCAAAAATTTGAATAAAACAAATATATTTAATAACACTTTTACCGAAAAATCAACAAATTATTTTATGCAAATTCAGGTGTCTATTTCTGTAAACTTTCTGTTTGAAATTTACGATTCAGCTCCTCAAATATGTGACTTTCAATTCTGTTTGGAACACCATTTGGGGTTTATAAATGATGTACCTATGTTCTTTTTTTTCTGTAGAATAATTTTTAAATGTGTCCCTCTCACCAAATATTAGGTTTGTAGAATGTGATTTCGCTTTTACTGAATTAATATATTTAGACTCTTCAAAATCACAATATATAAGTCAATGACATGATGTTGCCTCTCGTCTGATATATCCTCCATGCATATTTGTCCAAACAATTCCCAGCTAGAGCACATGTCAATTTCAAAGTGAAATCCAACAGTGAAACCCCCTCACTGCACCCTAACAAAGACTGTGAACCCTTTCAAACTGTTTATGATAGGAACTAAACTTTCAGCACAGTACCTCCATGATAGCGAGAATCTGTTTGGTTCCTTCTCGATACGATGTATCACCCCATGTGAGTCGGTCAAATCATCATGTCGATTTCTGTTGTAGAATCCACACAGACCTAGAAGTGCAAAAACAATAGTTTTAACATGTTGACTGCCGACTCCCATTCAATTACATGCAAAAAGTATGAGATAATTCATTCGAAAATTGGTTCTAGATAATGAGCCTGCGACAATGGCAGCGATTAAAAAATATGTAAAATAAGTTTTGCAACCATTCAGGTGGTAAGGGTGGATACACACGTGCATGTAATCTCTGTATGTAAAATACATGTATTTTACATGGCCACACCAATAATTGACAACATTGATCACCTGCGCGCGAGAGGTTCATTGTTAACAGGCCAGACAAGTGAGTAGTGATAAGCGAAGTCAAACTCTCTGTTATCAGGACATTTAAGGCCAGTCCAAAACCGGTCTTCTCTTACGGATGTTGAAATTAGTTAAGTCTGTGTGATATCTGGCATTTTATTAATGCACGAACACCAGCAGCGACACATCTGGTGTATATACATACTTGATATAGAACATTTTCGACCAATGATGCTTGCTTGGCGTGGGGTTTCGAAAGCTTCAAATCGTTAAGGGACTTAGTTGAATGTATCGGTTGGAATAATCTGGGCAAGAAGGTACAATATAATATGTTTTACTTAAATAGCTCTGAGTTAGCCACCCCGCCTGGTAGCTTTCGGGATCATATATAGCCCTAGACGCCACATCTGTCCAATCTCGCTACTCGATGAGAGTAGTGAGATTGGACGGATGTGGCGTCTAATATAATTCCAAGTCGGGGATCATATAGCCCCTGCGTAAGGAAATCCTGATAACACCCCCCCCCCCTATGTTGGATCATAGCCCCTGCGTTGGGGAAATCCAGGGGCCATCACCTGTATAAAAACCAAGAGAAGACTGACAATCAATGATGTAAACAGTAAGTCCAACATTTGGGTTATCGCGCGAACAATTATTTTATGCGGCCTAACGACTTCGTTCAGTCAAAGGTTCTCTGCACGGTCAGAGCTTGGCTCACTGTGGTCAAACGTAGCTGTAATGATTGGGTTGTCAAGGGACACATATTACATGGTCTGTATGATCCATGTAAAACGCCAAATACACGATAATTACAGAGATTACATGCATGTGTGTATCCACCCTAAGCATTGTATATCATCCCAAACGATGGGCATTTGCCTTACAATTTATAGTGAATAATAAACTGTTTTTATGACATCTTTTTCATCTTCATAACATAGAAAACTTAGTTTAGCTCTGAGAAACCTACTAATAGGAGAGATGTAAGTAATCACTGCTTTGAACTAATTTTTCCATGCAACTATGAAAATTATTCTTATAATACCCACATTTTAGGTTCTTAATCCTTTCATGATGGGAACTGTGCTGGTGCATCAGTAAAGATCATGTGCTATGCAATCTCCTATTTATGCGAGTCTAGGAGCCTCGCATATATACGAGAATGCACTGGCTTACAAGGTCAAGGTAAATATTGTTATGGCAATGCATTCTCTTGTATATGCGAGGCTCCCTATGGATGACACACATATATAAGAGAATGCATTGGCACATGGTTTTCAAAAAATTTCAGGAAGCTCCAGTCATGGAAGGGTTAAAGTCCCTTGATGTTGCCTGCCAAATACAAACCTGATTTTATGACCAAACCTTGAAACAGCGTGTCTGTCATTTGCAGAATGAGGTCCCCAGAGGGTGAATTTAGTGATGCTACCCTGCATAGCGGGCTAGCATCACCAAATTCACCCTCTGTGGACCTCATTCTGCTGAGGTGTAAGCAGAATTAGGTCCCCAGAGGGTGAATTTGGTGATCCTAGCCCACTATGCGGGGTAGCATCACTAAATTCACCCTCTGGGGACCTCATTCTGCAAATGACAGACACACTATTTCAAGGCTTGTTTATGACAACTTTTAGATCTTCGTAATATAGAAAACTTAATTTTGATGGAAGAGACCTAATAAGATTATAAGTTAAGTAAAATATTGCTGCTTTGAAGTTGAACTAATATTCTTAAAATATACCCACCTTTCGACTTTTTGAAGTCACTTGATGATGCTTGTACCCATACATTGATGAATTGGCCGAAACTTGTCTGAACTTTCACACGTGTGCCTGTTGGTAATAAGACCTGGAACAAACAGTTGGGAGAATTAAGTCTGCAAATAGTGTGTCTTGTCATTTGTTGAATGAGGTCACCAGAGGGTGAATTTAGTGATGCTGGCCCGCTGATAGCACAGCGGCTAAGCCTAGCATCACCAAATTCATCCTCTGGGGACCTCATTCTGCTTTGGCCTCATCTTCTTGGAAGTATCTATAGTCTCAAATAACATTGTTTTTAGTTACTTTTTCCCTTCTGTTCAGTTTCTATATCCCCTATTTGCAGAAGATACAACGCATAATCGAGGTGACTAATGGGTGAACATCACCAACTTCATCTGGGGAACTTCAATCTGATCCTAGGTCTCCCATAGCAGTTGAGGCCTAAGCAGAATGAGGTCCTCAGAGGGTGAATTTGTGATGCTAGCCCACCGTGCGGGATAGCCTCACTAAATTACCTTCTGGGGACCTCATTCTGCAAATGTCAGTCAAACTATTTCAAGGCTTGGGGAGAATTGGGGAGAATTAACTCTAAGAGCTCTTTCCATCAATGTATCACATTATTATAATCAATAAATTTGAAAAATGATCAAGGAAATATGGGTTGATACAAAAATCGGACTTGGCACTGAAAGGGTTATAGATAAAATGTTTATGAACAAAAAATAAATCAAAAGAAATTCTCTATAGGCAAGTTCGCTTTTAAATGAGACATGTGTGTGGCATTGCAGGGCCTTCTTTTATCAACCCTGTCATGCCAAAGAGTAAGTAACCAATGGAAAAAAGTTTGACTGAGCAACCTTCTCAAACACTTATGATTTGGGTTCCATCTTGACTCATCATCTGGCCGACTATTGGTGCTTGGAATGTGTTAGATTTATTATTATTTGCTGAATTTGGGATGATTACTTTTTATTTCCTCAAAACTACAAATATTTTTAACATTTTCATGATGGGAGCTGCGCTGGCGCAACATTAAAGACCATGTGCCAATGCATTCTCTTATAAATGTGAGACGACCATAGGATGCATCGCATATATAATAATGCATTGGCCTAACAATTTTTTATCATTTATTACAAATTTTTCTAACATGCTTTAAAAAAAATTATCAATTTTTATCATTTTTTCTTACATTCTTTAACAATTATATCATTTTTGTTCTTTCATTCTTTTATCAATTTTTATCATTTTTTTCTTGCATTCTTTAACAATTTTTATCATTTTATAACTGAGTGGGAGAATCTATTCAGTAAAGAAATGGTTAACCATTAACAGTACCTCATACTGTTGACCACACCCGTGTCTTAAGACTTTGGTTCCGGGAGTCAGTTCCCCATTCTTGAACATCTGCACATACAGTGGACGCCGACGATTGACGTGCGATGACATTCTTGAGAATGTGATGACATCATCTCCCGACCTGACTGCGACAGCTAGGTTACATGTCACGTGAGAGTGGTGGCGATTGTTGCACTTACTGTAGCGTGTTCTCACCTAAGAGGCAAAGAAGAAAAAACAAACTATACGTAGAACAATTGCTAAAAGGTACTCAATCCGATTCAATAGTCCGCATATAATCAGATTCCAACAACAATAAAATTTCTAGAAATGCCGCTTCAGTAATCAGAATTGCCCAAAAATAATGCCAACCACTGTCAACTAGTATAAAATTGCCTGAAACATGTTATTTATCAACATGATGTTCAACGAAATTTCGCCGTATTATCAACAGAAAGCCTCTTGATTTTAGAGTTATCCATCTTCATCCGCAATTTTGTCTGAGACCGTCCGCTTGTCAACCGTTTACTGGGCCACTATTAATTATCGATGGTGAAAAATAATAGATTTCCAAAATTGATATCTAATAACTCTGAGCTTAGATAGGTGGGTTCCTTGACTCGAATAAAATATTTTTTACCCCCGAATCCAAATAAATAGTAATTGAGGGGCGCTTAATGGATTATGCATCTTTAACCCTTTCATGTTGGGAGCTGCGGTTATGCGCCAGTTCATTCTCTTATATTCCCTGGAATAGATAGACCATCTTTAAACTGTTTATGTCTGTTTGGATGATTTGGCATCAATTGGGTTTCGACTAGAGATGTTCAATCTCCCTCACTGATAGCTTAACCCTTCTACTGGAGTTTCCTGTAATTTTGCAAAAACCCTGTTCCAATGCATTCTTCCATAGGGAGCCTTGCATATATAGGAGAATACATTGGCGTAACAATATTTACCTTGACCGTGTAAGCCAGTGCATTCTCTTATACATGTGAGGCTCCCTATGGGAGAATGTATTGGAACATGGTTTTCACAAAATTTTCAGGAAGCTTCAGTCATGGAAGTGTAAAGACCATGCATATTGATGAAAATAGATGACAATATATAAATGTCATAAATACTGGATTATTAGAGGTGCTCAATATCGAATTGGTGAATGTAAAACCTAAAAGTCAAATTGATGAAGGTAAAACCATGGAACCATGAAGATATACCTCCTTCACAAGCCATAGACCAGATTTGTGAAGATACAGACCTTATAGATCCATATCGGTGAAAATACAGACCTCATCGATGAATTGGTGAAGGTACATCCTCATAGAGTCCAGATTGGTGAAGATACATACCTCATAGAATCCAGATTGGTAAAGATACAAACCTCATAGAATCCGGACTTGTGAAGATACAGACCTCATAGAATCCGGACTTGTGAAGATACAGACCTCAAAGAATCCAGATTGGTGAAGATACAAACCTCATAAAATCCAGATTGGTGAAGATACAGACTTCATAGACGAATTGGTGAAGTTACAAACCTCATAGAGTCCATATTGGTGAATATACAGACCTCATGGATGGATTGGTGAAGGTACAAACCTCATAGAGTCCAGAATTGTGAAGGTAGAGTATAAATTCTCCCTCGTTCATGTTATTGTAGTGTCTGTAATACAAAAACACACATACAAAATATTAACCCAAGCTTCCACTTCATGCGTTGATCGGCAACATGCAGACATCCTTAGTGATCATCAAAGTACTTGCCCATTGCCATTAAAACTACCCATGAGTTTTTTTTACTTGATTCCCATTTAATTATTCGTAGGGATACTGATATAATAAGTTCAACAACCTTTGTCAAAACATCCCTACAAATGGACCATTCTAATGTATATTTTTGTAATTTAATGGGAGAATCCATTCAGTAATTCAATAATCTAATGCTAAACATGGTAATAATCTAATGATAAACATGGTAATAATTTAATGTTAAACATGACAGTAACCTAATGCTAAACATGACAATAATCTAATGCTAAACATGGCAATGATCTAATGCTAAACATAGTAATAAACTAATGCTAAACATGGTAATAATCTAATGCTAAACATGGCAGTAATCTAATGTTAAACATGTCAGTAATCTAATGCTAAACATGGCAATAATCTAATGCTAAACATGACAATGATCTAATACTAAACATGGTAATAAACTAATGCTAAACATGGTAATAATCTAATGCTAAACATGGCAGTAATCTAATGCTAAACATAGCAGTAATCCACTGCTAAAGATGGTAATAATCTAATGCTAAACATGGCAGTAATCTAATGCTAAACATGACAGTAATCCAATGCTAAACATTGTAATAATCTAATGCTAAACATGGCAGTAATCTAATGCTAAACATTGTAGAAATCTACTACTAATGATGGTAATAATCCAATGATAAACATGGTTATAATCTAATGATAAACATGGTAATAATCCAATGCTAAACATGACAGTAATCTAGAGCTAAACATGGCAGAATTCTACTACTAAAGGAGGTAATAGTCCAATGCTAAACATGGTAATAATCTAATGCTAAATATGGTCATAATCCAATGATAACATGGTTATAATCTAATGCTAAACATGGCAGTAATCTAATGCTAAACATGACAATAATTTATTGCTAAACATGGCAACAACAATCTAATAAACAAGAGGTGTCTCGTTTTCGGTGGCTTGCCGCCGGTGGCTACCGCCAATTGGTGTGCATCAGTATCGGTAGACTAATTAATAGGTAAAATCGAAAAATGACTAATTAAGGGCCGTAACTCCATAAAATTTTATCAGGCGAGGCTGGTTTTCGAACTTGTCCGAAATATTCTTGGCAAGTATTTCTATTCCAAATTTTAAACAAATCGGAGGACGTTTATTGAAGTTATCGCGCTAACGAGCTAAAAAATCACGAAAAATGACTAATTAAGGGCCATAACTCTATCAAATTTTATCGGACCAGGCCGGTTTTCGAACTCATCCGAGATATTCTTGGGAGACACCTATATACCAAATTTCAATCAAATCGGATAACGTTTGTTGAAGTTATCGCGCTAACGAGCTGAAAATTCGTGAAAAATGACTAATTAAGGGCCATAACTCTATCAAATTTTATCGGACCAGTCCGGTTTTCGAAATCATCCGAGATATTCTTGGGAGACACCTATATACCAAATTGTAAACAAATCGGAGGACGTTTGTTGAAGTTATCGCGCTAACGAGCTGAAAATTCGTGAAAAATGACTAATTAAGGGCCATAACTCTATCAAATTTTATCGGACCAGGCCGGTTTTCGAATTCATCCGAGATATTCTTGGGAGACACCTATATACCAAATTTCAATCAAATCGGATAACGTTTGTTGAAGTTATCGCGCTAACGAGCTGAATATTCGTGAAAAATGACTAATTAAGGGCCATAACTCTATCAAATTTTATCGGACCAGTCCGGTTTTCGAACTCATCCGAGATATTCTTGGGAGACACCTATATACCAAATTGTAAACAAATCGGAGGACGTTTGTTGAAGTTATCGCGCTAACGAGCTGAAAATTCGTGAAAAATGACTAATTAAGGGCCATAACTCTATCAAATTTTATCGGACCAGGCCGGTTTTCGAACTCATACGAGATATTCTTGGGAGACACCTATATACCAAATTTCAATCAAATCGGATAACATTTGTTGAAGTTATCGCGCTAACGAGCTGAAAATTCGTGAAAAATGACTAATTAAGGGCCATAACTCTATCAAATTTTATCGGACCAGGCCGGTTTTCGAATTCATCCGAGATATTCTTGGGAGACACCTATATACCAAATTTCAATCAAATCGGATAACGTTTGTTGAAGTTATCGCGCTAACGAGCTGAAAATTCAAAGGGCCATAACTCTGTAATAAATGTGCGGACGAACCCGACTAAAAAACATGGGAATAATATAATGCTAACATGGCAATAATCTAATGCTAACATGGCAATAATCTAATGCTAACATGGCAACAATCTAATGCTAACATGGTTATAATCTAATGCTAACATGGCAACAATATAATGCCAACTATGGCAATATCAGGCAAAATGCATGGGGCTTGTGTGACTTCTGTTGAGAAATACTGCATCGTGTATGCATCGTAATCTAGATTAAAGCCTGACAGAACGGAGAGAATAGGCATTGTAACTTCAGGTCTGTCTGGACTAAAACTATGAATATATTTTTATGCCACAAGTGATGATGAAGAATTCGAACAAAATTTTGGTGCCCTTCTCCCCTTCCACGAACCCCTTGACTCGAATGGTGGCATTCTTGACATCTTTAAACCACACCATAAAATTCATCCTATCATGGAGATGATTATGTATAAGTTCATTGGAAATCGACGACAATTTTTTTTACTGTCCCCTCCCCATTTTCTGCCCCTGAAAACAACAGCATCACTTTAGAAAATTCTAACCTGCACCATTATCTTCCTCGTAAAAAAGTTACCCCTGTTAGACTCCTTTATTGCCATCTAAGTGGTCCCCCATGAACACAGTCAGAGAGACATTCGCGAATATAGATATAAATAATGCTTACATTCCATCGAAAGTCGTTAAGTGGGGGTCATTGACAGAACCGCATACAGCTCGATGGTCGTTATCTATAACTGTCACCTAATAAAAACAGAAGTGGAGAAAATAAACATGGGCCATACATGTAAAATTTGAGAACAATTCCGAGTAAGCAACACTGTCAAGCTGTATGAAATGACAAAGATACAGTAATTCCCTAAATAATCTACGCCCTAAACCACAACAGAATTACGGAAATTTTCCGACTAAATTCGGAAAAAATTCCCATAATTCTACTGTGGTTAAAGGGTCATATACTTCGGGCATTAATGTAAGAGAAAGCTAGACATGCATAGGGGATGAGATTCAGAACATATTATTTTGTCATAAGAGTTACCAAACCGATTTCCAGCAACATGTTTGCACTTTCTTTGCTCGACCTGAGTGATCAAGCAATTCTGGTAGCCCTGTAGAATAGCCAACCTGAAGATCCTAATTTTAAAATAAACATACGGTCCCAAATTGGACCAAATTTCCGATACATGGTGGCAAAATTTCCAAAAATTAATAAACATACATGTATGGTTATTTGGATCCTAAGAATAAAGGCACTATCCAAAGGCAAAATTTCCCAAAATTAATAAAACATACATGTATGGTTATTTGGATCCTAAGAGTAAAGGCACTATCCAAAGGCAAAATTTCCCAAAATTAATAAACATACATGTATGGTTATTTGGATCCTAAGAGTAAAGGCACTATCCAAAGGCAAAATTTCCCAAAATTAATAAAACATACATGTATGGTTATTTGGATCCTAAGAGTAAAGGGACGATCCAAAGGCGAAATTTCCAAAAATTAATAAACATACATGTATGGTTATTTGGATACCGACGTCAGTTCTATGCTCAAGTTTCTACACAAACGTAACAATGTCTATTATATTCAATGTAAGGGGAATAACTATTTATATTTAGTTATAGAGTTATTACCCTTCCATTGAAAATAAAACTATATTTGAATTATGTTGCATTCTGGAAGCCATAACGGGGGGAAATAATTTTATGATTTCAGCTATTTTCTATTACTATATGGGCACCTTCTGAGACACAGACGTTCCAAATGGTGATGAATTATAGTATTTTAATAATATTTTATGGCATAGCTTGTTATTAAAACCGTATATCAAGGCGCTATAAAAAAAGTTATTTGGTGACTCGAAAATTAAATGGGCCTTTAACTGGTACTAGTATTCAGGATTCAGGGGGGTAGGGGTAATACCCATTGTAATAAGGTACAGTAATGCCCCAAATAATCGACTCTTTAAACACAGAACAATTATGGGTAACTTTTCAGGATTTAGTCGGAAATATGGCTTGTTGCCATTCATCAGAACGCTCTCAAATATGGCTTGTTGCCATTCATCGGAAAGCTCTCACTGAGAGCTTTCTGATGAATGGCAACAAACCATATTTCCGACTAAATCCTGAAAAGTTACCCATAATTCTGATGTGGTTAAGGAGTCGATTATTTTTAGGGCACATACCTGAACAGTTTCAATGTGTTCACTATGTAGATGTAATCCCGTCGTAGTCGCTGCCACTGTGACTTCTCTGATCTGGTTACCATCTCTCACGCCATCTATTGTTGCTTTGACTGGTATTTGTATCTGGTGATTCCAGTTCGCATTCGTCAGATATGTTCCGCAGAATTTGTCTCTGAATTTTATAAAAAGGAACCAAATTAGATCATGCCATGAATCTCTACTCTGGCTAACATCGAAAGTCGTTAAGTGGGGGGTCATTGACAGAACCGCATACAGCTCGATGGTCGTTATCTATAACTGTCATCTAACAAATACAGAAGTTGAGAAAATATCCACAGCACATACTTGCAAAATTTGAGAACAATTCCGAGTAAGCAACACTGTCAAGCTGCATGAAATGACAAAGATACAGTAATGCCCTAAATAATCGATGATATCATATTCCACCAGTACCAAAATCTTAGAACTTTTTGAAGTTTTGACAGGGAACCTTATAAGATCGAAAAAATAACACGGGGAAATATATTTATTTGTTATTATCTGTTTCTTAATAATGTACTTCACTGTAGGTGAAATTCCCAACTCAACATTTCACGATTTGAATGACTTTGTGAGCGGTTTTGCTTTGCGTTTCTGACAATTATAGATTTTTTTCCTGGGCAAATAATTGAATGTTTAGTGCGACATCGGCTCTCAAAAGTCACAGAGAAGCATGCATTTTTGAGATGGGACTTTCACATATAGTGAAGTACACTACTAAGGAACAGATAATCATTAATTAATTAAAGAATATAAGAACAAATTATTAAAATTGTAAAAAAAAATAACAAATGATGAAAAATTGTTAGGCCAATGCATTCTCTTATATATGCGAGGCGACATATGGTCGACTCGCATATATAAGAGAATGCATTGGCACAGGGTATATGGGTTGATACAAAAATCGGACTTGGCACTGAAAGGGTTAAGAAATATATTCCCTGTGTTATTTTTTCGATTTTATAAGGTTCACTGTCAAAACTTCAAAAAGTTCCCAGGTTATGTACTGGTGGAATACGATCTCTACGGGCGTTAGCCAATACTAGAGATTCATGGCATGATCTAGAACACAGGTGTCACAAATTCAACATGAATTTGATAATCAGGAGCTGGGCTATAATTTCAGAGGGAGGTCGAGTGGCTAATTTTTAATGTGGATTTCCATACAAATCTCCGGGAAGGAAAAGTTATATATGACTAACGCAGCCATATGTGACCCGCCATATCAAATCCAGTCGTAAGTCGGGATTTTTTTACCCTGTGCTAATGCATTCTCTTATATATGCGAGTCGACCATAGTTCGCCTCGCATATATAAGAGAATGCATTGGCCTAACAATTTTAATAATTTTTTCTTGTATTCTTTAACAATTTTATAATTTCACCCATACAGAGCCCCAGACAAACATGAGCAGACGACACTCTTCTATATGCTTCTATATAAGTGTGGGGCTCCCTGCAGGGTAATGGATGTTTTTTATTTTATGTCCTAAAAATTGTAAGAAACATTTATTTTTAAAAAATGATAAAAAATTGTTAGGCCAATGCATTCTCTTATATATGCGAGGCGACCTATGATCGACTCGCATATATAAGAGAATGCATTGGCACAGGGTAAAAAAAATCCCGACTTACGACTGGATTTGATATGGCGGGTCACAATTATCATTAAACAGTCATAGCATTCAATTGGCAGATGGGCTAAGTTTTCAATTTTTGTAACTATAAATTTATGTCTGAGAATTTGTTCTGGAATTACAACACTTGACATACCTTTGAAATAACAATATACAATTCAAAAATAAATACACCAACGTTTTAAGGCCAAAGAAAATTAAATGTGTGGTTGGGGGGGGGGGGGGTTACATGTCAGAATATATTATGGTCGGTAGGTAGGTTTAAAATTTTATTTTTTTTAAATATTTATTTATTAAGCTAATTCTATGGCTAACTTTTCTGCCTTGAAATTTAATGATAACATTGGGCTGATTAGTGCTATCACTGGGCTGAGCAAAGTTTTCATTGCTTTTGGTTTTAAGCCACATATTTTGACTAAGAAATCAACAGATTGTAAGATATTTTTCCCAGCTTATTATTGTAACTAGGAGGTTTTAGTTGTACCATACACAAAATGTTTAGGGTGGGGGGTTTAAATTAGGGTCGGCAGGGAAACCACAACTATTTTTTTATTTGGCCTTATGGAACAAGTACCTAGCCAACCCGCCAGCAAAATATATATTATGTTCAATACCGCATCAAGTGACACCCAGAAATATTTGCAACTATCTAACTTTTGCTTCAAAGATATAAATTGAAATCAAATGCCCATTTCAAAATTGGCCACTTTACCCCCCCCCCCCCCCCCCCCCCCCCTTCTAATTAATGGGGCCGACTTCTCTAATTAATGGGGCCGACTTCGCGTGGGGCCGACTTCTCCAGATACCAGAAATTGTCCAACCATCGGGTGTGTTAGAGTGGGAGTTTCCAACTATTACAGTTGGTAATCTTGAGATACCATTTAGAAAATTCCAACACGAGGTATCTGTCTCAAGAGTCAGTTGCAGATAGAAAATTTAAGGTGGACACCCCCTCCCCCACATGGAGACACAATAGGCACGTCCCTGCATTCAAAATTATAAACCAAATCCATCGATCTTTCCGCGATCTTTGAAGCAGATGAATGAATTCGAATGACGCCTGGTAGACATTTTTGAATTAACTAGCTGTCCAGTTTGCAATGAATTCACTTTATCACGCCCAACAAACCAATAATGACGTCATATGTCTGGAGTTTTGCCCGCCGATGTTAATATAACGGAAGGTAGAACTTCCTTCGGCGCGCACAACTCCAGACGGCTCCTGGTCTACCAGACAAGACTTAGTGCGTAACGTCTCACTCGAGCAGACGTAAGTTTATTTATCCACGTCGTGGCTACTACTCTTGCGGCCCAACACACCCCTTTGTTCGAGACTTCCACCAGGGTAAAATTCCAAGTTGGGGTGTGGGCACTACCGAAACCCCATCCCGATGTCGATGGTGGGAATTTAGATGTACGTTGTTTGGTTCTCCATTTATTTGTATCATGCAGAAGATCACGCAGGTCGAGAAAAGTACTCATCGGAATGCTCTATTATTCATTTGGAGGGATGTTCAGTTAAAACAGCAGACGAAAAGCTGATATACAAGAGCAGAAGGATTCATATTATTTGGTGGGAAATGTTCACATAATAAGTTCAACAAACAGTTTGTTGTACATATTATCTGAACATTTGCTGAGGGAACTACTCGCAATGAGTATTTAGTAAAAGAAAGTGTTAAATATAAATTGCATACACTGTGTAATGATTTAACAAAGAGTTATAGGATTTCTTGCCCATCATATGACGGACTGAGTTTTATTTTATTTTACAATTTTATAATGAGGAAAATTAAAGGCGTACTCTACACTAAATCTGGCCATTTATGGGACCATCTGCTTTGATACTCAACAGAATATATGCAACAAACGAATGAATATGAGCCATGGATTACTGCAAAATACCCTTGTATGCTCTATGAACGATGCAAACAACATTTGAATTATATTGAAAATGAATTTATGACTCCAGCCATAAATTCATTTTCATTATAATTACCATGTTTTTTTGCATTGTCATAGAGCACATGAGCGTATATTTCACTCATCCATGGCTCAATTTAATTCATGTGTTTCATATATTCTGTTGAGTATAAAAGGAGATGATCCCATAAATTGCTTATTTTAGTGTACAGTACGCCTTTAGATATATTTATTGCATGGTAAGTTGCAGGAGAATGGGTTCGTAAACCAGGTTGTTGTGGAGTGTAGTCTTACTTGCACACTGCTGTATCCACTGATTTGTTTTCTCCTAAACTTGAGATTGTATCTCCTGTCCAGCCTAAACCTGCCTGAAATTTATTATTTTCTCCTAACCAAGCCTCGAAATAGTGTGTATGTCATCATTTGCAGAATGAGGTCCCCAGAGGATGAATTTAGTGATGCTACCCCGCACATGCGGGCTAGCATAACTAAATTTACCTCTGGGGAACTTATTCTGCTTATGTCTCATCTTTTGGGAAGTATCTATAGTCTCAAATTAACATTGTTTAAAAAGAATATAAGAAAAAATTATTAAAATTGTAAAAAATAAAAACAAATGATGAAAAATTGTTAGGCCAATGTATTCTCTTATATATGCGACTCAGGAGGCGACATATGGTCGACTCGCATATATAAGAGAATGCATTGGCACAGGGTATATGGGTTGATACAAAAATCGGACCTGGCACTGAAAGGGTTAAATTAGTTTTTCCATTCTGTTCAGTTTCTATATCACATAATTTGCAGACGATGATATGCATAATCGAGGTGACTGGTAGGTGAATATTGATCACCAACTTCAACTTGGAAACTTCAACCAGGTCCTATATATAGGTCTCCCATTGCAGCTGAGGCCTAAGCTGAATGAGGTTCCCAGAAGGTGTATTGGTTATGCCATATAGCCAGTCACTAGATTCGCACTCTGGGGACCTCATTCTACAAATGACAGACACACTATTTTAGGGCTTGCTCCTAACCTTGAGTTTGGATCTCCGGTCCAGCCTATAACGGTCTGAGTTCTATTTATACTCTCCTAACCTTGAGTTTGGATCTCCGGTCCAGCCTATAACGGCATGAGTTCTATTTATACTCGCCTAACCTTGAGTTTGGATCTCCGGTCCAGCCTATAACGGCCTGAGTTCTATTTATACTCTCCTAACCTTGAGTTTGGATCTCCGGTCCAGCCTATAACGGCTTGGGGAATGATGGTATGAGACGGACATTTCAGTTCTCTGTGATTGGTGTTAAACTGGGTCGTCAGCTGCACGTGACATCGTCCTCGCTCTCCTTTCTGACATATGAACGACGGTGGAACATTAGTGACCACCGTGACAGGAATGAAGGGCTGACCCTCAATTACTGTGATTTTCTTCTCTGTTACCTGTCAAATTTGCAAATTTGTTGAAATTGTTCTGATGGTTTTATTCCACCTAATGCGAACGAGTGTAGACTATAAACGATACATGATCCTACGGAGGATAACATAGGTTTTGATATGCGATCTTTATCTGTTTTTAGAGATTTTATATGAAGGGTAATAACTCTATAAAGAATGTCCCTTTACTAAATAACGGCGATTTGTATGAGAAATACCACAAAAACACCACAATAGATCAACTCTGGTGAAATATAAGTCAAATTCTTCTATATGGTGTGTGCCACTGTGTGGGTTTTTGGGAGGTTTGGGGTACGCTCTTTAAAACACGCTCTTTAAAACACTTCTTCAAATATTTCCGTTATTTCGTCAAAAACACTTCTTCAAATATCTCCGTTATTTAGTTAATAAAAATATTTTCTTATTCTCCAGTATTTAAAGATGCATTATCTGAATTATATAACGCTCCCAAATTACAAGTTCTTTGGCTTCGGGGGTAAAAAAAATATTTGATTCTAGGAACCCACTCATTAAAGCTCAGAGTGATCAGATATCGAATTTTGAAATCTGTTATTTTCCCGAGATATGTACTTTTTACCCCCTGGCAATTATTCGTTGATTGCGAATAAACGTGGATAACAAAAAAAAACAAGTGGTTTGTGTGTCAGATGTGTCAGATGTTTGACAATCCGGCCAAATTTCGTTGAACAACATGTTGATAAATAACACGTTTTGTGAAATTGTATACCAATGTTGACAGTGGTTAGCATTATTTTGTTGTAATTAATCGATTCTGGTAACTAAATCGTATTTTGAAAAAAAAAGTTGTTGTTGTTATTGTTGGAACTTGCCGATATGTGGAGTCTAAGCTTATCGGATTCAGTACCTTTAATGTGGAATGTGTTGTTTTCAGACCAAAAGATGAATATCATTGTCCTTAGTTTGGTGAAATGTTTATCCCAAACCAAAATTTGTTTGGACATAATAGTTGGAAGCCTCCATCTCCACACATAACCAACGTAACTACTCTAGTCTCGTAACTGTTCCATAATTATGAATGTGAGAGTAATTGTGATCGTAAATGTTATCAGTGCCGGTATACACTGCAAAAAATATATAGAACCAAACAACATATTTGACTCTACAAAAATCCCATAGCTGAAACAATGGAAATATGTTCTTCGTGACTTAAGCACCATTCGAGTCTATATTTCATGCAATGTCGGATCTAATCCAGAGTCCAACGGTTCTACGGTCAGTTAGTGTAAAACCAATTGAATAGCCGATTGTCCTTATTTTTGGTTCTGTGGATTTCAGGAACAAAATCAGCTGCAACTGTATATTATGCAAATTTAAAAGTGGTTCTTTGCGACTATTTGAATTGGCAAATTTCAGAAACATGGGAAAGGTTTTTAGATTGGAAAAACTCATTTAGGTTGGTCCGTCAATAAACAACATACTGTACTAATTCATATCTTCGATAAGGTGTGGTGGATGACGATGTGCAATTGTGGTTGAGCAATATCCTGTTGATAAATTCTGCAAAATACCGAGTGTGCATTGTCCTTTAATACTGACTATAATATGGGGTGTTTCGCTTACGACAGAAGAAACTGCTATGAAATATTGTACGGACTTTGTTTGGAACGCAGCATAGATGTCGCGCTACTGGAAAACATTTTCCCACAAGGCCGGTGTTATAGTCTGTGTATCCTTGGCGGGCGACGTTAGAAGCTTGTCAAACTAAACATTGGAATTACCGTTATACTTGCGACGAATGCACCGCGACATGATGGTCTGGACTCATCCTTGTATCCAACGTAGCGAGTTGATATATCGCAAATGATCTACAAATTAAATATATACAGAAGAAACTAAAAAAAATTGGCATATATTTTCAACGATTTGTCATCAAATATTTGCGAATACATATAAGCCTATTTTAATTAACCCTTTACCCAACAAACCGGCCAAAAACGGCCAAATAAAGCTTCAACAGCCTAAAATATCTTCGGTCTGTCTCAATAGAACCATACAAATATGGATATCTTTGGAACCGGCTCCTTGACCACATTGTGATAGTTACAGTTATGCCCTGTGCCATGCATTCTCTTATATATGCGAGTCGACCATAGGTCGCCTCGCATATATAAGAGAATGCATTGGCACAGGGCATAACTGTAACTATCACAATGTGGTCAAGGAGCCGGTTGGCCATTGGCCATTTTTTCTTACATTCTTTAACAATTTTATAATTTTTAATGTGTTAAGCCAATGCATTCTCTTATATATGCGAGGCGACCTATGGTCGACTCGCATATACAAGAGAATGCATTGGCACAGGGCCCTTCTGTTGGGTAAAGGGTTAACAACAAAAGACAATGTCGGTTTTTATCGTATTATATCAGGAACCTTTAATGTTTGAGATTTCACTGTCAAGAGAAACCCTATAGTGTGAGGTGGTAATATTTTTCATTTGCGTATGAATCTGCATACACGGTCGGTATATGTGACAAAGGCTAGTGATATAGGCTAACCCTTTCAGTGCCAGGTCCGATTTTTGTATCAACCCATATACCCTGTGCCAATGCATTCTCTTATATATCCGAGTCGACCATAGGTCGCCTCGCATATATAAGAGAATGCATTGGCCTAACAATTTTTCATCATTTGTTATTATTTTTTACAATTTTTTTTACAATTTTAATAATTTTTTCTTATACGTCACACGCGTTTGGATAAAATTGAATTGATGCGAATTCGGCACACCAACCACTACAGTTAGTGCACGTACAAGCGGCTCCCGACGTCATTATACTGCCAAATCATCCATGGATTTCGAATGACCTGCTCAGTTTTGTGCCACCGTTTACTTTTTTCATACACAGAATAACTATATTTGTACGAAAATGGTCTATGCAATTGTGTGTGTAACACATATTTTGTAAATTTCTGCCTTTACTTGTGGTATTGCGTTTTAACCACTCGCATAAATGCACTTTTTTAGGCTACTATGATTTGGTTGCTATAGAAACGGCTTGTAAATAATACCGGTCTATTACACATTGACGAACCTTCTTTCCCAGAATATTATCGTTTATCTCGGCGGCTGTGATTGTATTTCTGGTGCTATCCGTGATTTTACGGAAGGATGACCCATGTTGTATATACCACGTGACTAGCGATTCTGTGTTTGGCTGGGTCGGTTTTCGGAAATGGCAGACTAGTTTCCCCATACCGCCGGATACAGATGCTGTGATTTTTATATGCGCTGCACTGCATGGGTAGGTTGGTGGACCAGTCGGTCGCCACACCGTCGTGGGGCGCTTTGTTGTCACTGGGCGAGTCGTGGGGCGCTTAGTTGTCACTGGACGAGATGTCGTCGGCTTTGGTGTTGAGCGATGTGTTGTTCCTGGAAACAACCAAATACAAAATCAAGCCATGAATCTCTACCCCGGATACGTCCGTAGAGATCATGTTCCACCAGTTCAAAACCTGGGAACATTTTGATGTTCTTCAGGGAAGTTTATAATATTAACAACACAATTCAGGAACATATTTCTTAGTTAATACACATTCCTTAAAATACATTTCACAGTACGGTAGGTGATGGTCTCAAATCGAGATTGCATCATTTAGGTGACCTTGGTAAACCGATTTTTGCTTTAGGCCACTCACAATCCTGGAATTTCTCCCAGGTAATTATTTGAAAGTTTATTGCGATATCAGCTCACAAGAGGTCACGAGCTTTGTAGTCCCTACTGTAGGTATATCAATTTGCCGTTCGCAACGAATGGGGGACGTTTACATCTACACGTATGATGTGTCTTTATGTAACCACTATGATCAACTTAATCTATTCCTAAACAGTGACGTTCATACCATCTACAGGGATGACAGGAAGTGGAGCGAATCGGCGGGTAGGCGACAGGACGAGCAGATTGGAAAAGACAAGGAATAGAATAGAAAGACGTAAGGGAAGACAATAAGAGAAAATACAGTATGGCAGAGTGAGCATATATATACGAAGAAGTATTATATTGGTGGCAGCGGTGGGATTTAGAGAACAGAATATTTTTCATTGGAAAAAGTTATTTTTGAAGTGAAAAATGTTGATCTTTAAATTGTAGTCAAATGGGCAGTATATAACCGCCCAAAGTGCTCGATGATATCTAGGGATAGCCAGGATTTTGATAACTTGGTTTGGTGTGCAATTAAATTAGCATTTAATGTCAAAATGTCAGTTTGTCAATTATATTGTCGGGAGAGAGTTACAACTTGTTTGTTGGCTTAGGCAGTATAAAACCACTTAAGCTGTATTGAGAAAATAGTAGATTAAATTAATTCGTGATCCTCGACAGAGTAATTAGATTAATATTATTTGTGGACTTACAGGTCCGACAACAGTTCTGTCTAAAAGTCACCAATTATGGGAAATGTCTGTTGGCCACTGATTCACGAACGGATAATTTTGATCCATACCAACAGCTTGAGGATTTAAATGTTGATTACGTGATAATGCGGGGAGCAACCATTTCTTTGGAGAAAGTGGGAGAGCGACTTGTCAAGTGGGATTATGAACCTAACACACCAGTTGTTATTAAAATCTGTACAGGGATTAAATACTTATTGTTGAAAACTGGTGATTTCATCAAACCCAAACACTATTTCATCAGAAGCCATGTTCGGAAGTATAGAATCTTTCGAACAATCTGTTAAAACTGACTTTCCGGAAGCGTTAGTGGGTTTAGTATCAGTTCCAACCTGTTTTTTTATGATTAATATAAGAGATTTGGCACAAAGAGTGAAAAAAGTAACCAACGTCATTGAAGGAAGCTGCAGAGTCTGCAGCGAAATTGGACACGTGATTTGCAGTGGAAAATAAAGCAAGTGTTAATGCAGTTCAGGTTGAGCAGCCCAATGATTATAGATTTGATGCATTACAAACAAAACTAAGTCAAATGCAGGAACAGATAGCTGCTATTAGTATTTCGAACCATGGTAGAGGAAGGTCAAATGAAAACCTTTTTGTTATGGATGCAATGGTACTGGCCAAATTTTATTTGTAGATTGCTCAACGGTTACCAGACGGAGAGGTCGTTTAGGCGATTCTACACAATTTCGACCTCGATTTCGTGGTCAGGGTCAAGTTCGAGCTTGAATTCCCAATCAGCAAAACAGACTGGTTTTGGAAATCCATCTAATCAAGATTTAAATGCGTAGAATCTGGGGTTGAGCCCGAAATGTCAGCCTCAGTGGAAACATTGGGCAATGTGTCAGACTTGTCAGGGTTGTCTTCTTTAATAATGATTACTGTTGAAGGAGTTGAGGCTAAAGCTCTGGCAGACAAGGGAAGTGGTGTTTGTATTCTGAGTGCTTGGTTCAGGTTTGTGCTTCAACTGTTATTAATCAACCGGTTGAGTTAGTGGGAGAAATTCAGTTGTCAGTTGTCATTGGTGCTAAAGAGGTTGAATTCATTTTTCTAGTGGGTACAAACGTCTCTTTTCCTGCTCTAATTGGTTGGTACTTGATCGAGTAACATGTCATAACAATTGATGCAAAAGGTGGAATGTTGCAATTTGGCCAATATTCAATTGAATTTCTTCCAAAATGGAGAGCATACCCTAGAATTTGTGCGGTGCCAATTCCAAGTGATGAATCGGTGCCCCCAAGGAATGAAAAGTTAGTACATGTTCATCTGTTGACAGCTCATAGTTATGATATGACATACAATGGCATGAGAGGCATTTGGGAACCAGATGGTGTTTTTCCATACAAATCTGGTTTGCTGATAGCTCATTCAGCAAGTATCGTCAAGGACTCAGGAACAATCGCAAAGATCATGAATGTTGGGAATGCCCATATTCTGTTGCATAAAAATGCACCACTAGGAACCTTTCATCTAGCAGAACCAAAATATCTCGAATAGGTGTATATGACATATGTGAAAGTTGTCAGACTCGTCCACCAGTTAATATTCATTCCGTAGTGACCCAATCGGGTGATGCTCAGTCTCTTCTAAGAGTTGATCTTCAAGGGAATAAGTTAACACATTCTGAGAAGTGGAAAGTTGAACAACTTCTCAGAGATAACTCTGATTGTTTCAGTTCTGGGCCTAATGATATGGGGAGAACTGATTTGATTACACTTGTGGCGAAAGGCCAATTAAACAAACTCCTCATATAATTATCATGGTCTTAGAAGGCAGATGGTGGATAAAATGTCTGTTGGTCAAGAAAAAAGGATGGGTCGCCGTGCTTCTGTGTGGACTATCGCCAATTAAATAGTATCACACAAAACGATGCACACCCATTACCGAGAATTGATGCATGTATTGTTATGTTATCCGGTGCCAAATTTTTTCGAATAATTGAGCTGGCATCTTGCTACTGGCAAATTGAAATGTATGAAAATGATATAATAAAAACTGCTTTTACTACAGGAACAGGCTTGTATCATTTTAATGTTATGCCCTTTGGGCTTACAAGTGCTCTGGCGACTTGCCAGTGCTCAATGGAATTGGTGCTTGCAGGATTGAATTGGAAAACTTGTTTAGTTTAGAGGACATAATTCTGTTCACTTCCACTTTAGAGTCTTTGGTTGAGGTATTTAACAAACTGAGAAGGCAAAGCCAGATAAATGTCATTTTTTCAATAACGAGTAGTTTTTCTTGGTCAACAGGTTTCTGCTCAGGGAGTAGAACCAGATATGTACGATACTGAGAAAGTTCAAAAATATCCAGTTCCAAAAACAGCAGGTGAAGTCAAAAGTTTCCTTGGTTTAGCATCATATTACCAGCATTTATGATTTTGCATCAATAGCTAGCCATTTGAATCAATTGCTCAATAAAGATAGTGAATTTGTATAGAATGAAGAATGTGACAAAGCCTTTGTGTTTTTGAAGGAAAAATTGACACCAAAGCCTATTCTAATATATCCGGATTTTAGCAAACCATTTCTTATGCAAACAGATGCATCAAATATGGCGGAAGGGGCTGTTTTATCACAGCAGATAAATGAGAGAACATGTTATCTCATATGCTAGTTCGGCTATATCAAAGACTGCTCAAACGTGGAGTACATAGGACAAGCACCTTTGGGGTGTTGTCTGGGCTATTATACATTTCAGACCATATGTTATGGGCTCCACTTTTGAAATATATACAGACCATAAACCAGTGTTAAATATCCGAGATAAAACTATAATCAGACCCAACGGGATGGGAGCATTGGTCCATAGAACTCTCTGCTTATGATTTTAGTATCAAGCATAAAAACGGTATTGCTAATGGAAATGCAGATGCATTATCTTGAGCCTTGTTCCCTGAGGACAACTCTGATGAGGCAGCAGAACAAGTTGCAGTACTCAATGCCGATTCTTCTCCAACTGATAATGCAGCATATGGCCGCTTCCCAAAAGGAGAAATCAGGATCTGAGTAGGATGAAAACAGGGTTGGACTATACCATAATGATAAATGGATGACAGAGAGAGGCAAGGGGCTGACCATGCCACCAGTCAAATTGTAGAAATGATGAAACAGTCAGAGAGCACAGAAAGACCTGCATGTCCTCTTGGGTGCAGCAAATTACTCAACAGTTTGTGGTCCCAATGGAATCGACTATCGATGGAGGGAATAGTTCTCCATCGGAAATAGGAGAATGATACAGGTTAAGTAACAGTATGGCAAACTGTAATACCATACATCATGAAAGAAGATGTGATAAAGAAGCTCATGATGGAATATTGGCTGGTCGTTAGGTGCTGACAAAACATTATCCAAGTTGCAAAGCAGATTTTATTGGTATGGTATGGTTAAGGATGTCAAGCATTGGTGTTTGTCGTATACAACTTGTGCTACATGTAAACCTCCACACATGAACGCAAGGGGCACAATGACGACAGACCGAGCTAGTTACCCCTGGGAACAAATGGCCCTTGACATTGTTGGACCACTTCCAGAAAAAGAGAGGAGTAACATAGACATGTTGGTTATATATGATTACTTCACCAATTGGCCTGAAGTGTTTGCTCCACTGAATCACACAGCAGTGACAGTTGCAGATATTTTAGTAAGAGATATCTTTTGTCGTTTTGGAGTTCCCGCGAAAAATACATTCCGATCAGGGTGCTGAATTCAATTATAACTTGTTTAAGATGTGTGAGCTTCTTGATATCCAAGACTCAGACAACACCATATCATCTACAGTCTGATGGTTTAGTTGAGAGATTGAATAGAACATTGGTTGGTATGCTTAGATCTATGGTGTCAGAGAAACAAAGAGGGGATAGATGTATTACACAGGCTTTGCTGGCTTACCGATCAAGCGTTCATTCATCTACTAAGTATACACCATATTTCCTGATGTTTGGTAGAGAGATAACACTTCCATTGGACATTCCAGTAGCCAGGAGGGATCTGACATCACCATTGAACATGTGAAGAAGTTGAGTAAAGATATGGATGATAGCTATAGCCGAGTTCGTGAAATGCTGTTGGCACAGGAACGGCAGAAACATTTTATGACAAACATCGAAAAGGTTCATATATACAACACAGGAAACTATGCAGTCAAAGGAGGTTAGTCAAGTCAAGTCTGAATTGATGATTGTTGTACCGGATGTGGGTTACCTGCGCATACTGGTGGTGAGTTCACTGATGCCAGAAATGGTTCAAGGTCAACTCACAGTTTGTCAAAAAATGATTCTGCACAAAATATCATTGATGAAGGTACCACGTCTTTGGTTGAATCAAATGCTACTGATATCATTTCTCAGACAGTTAACTCTGACACATTGCCCAATAGTGTAAACAACCATAAAGGTTTGTCTCATTTGGTTTCCCAAAGGACCAGAGCCGTTCGTTTGACGAACCCCTAGCCATTTTCAGGATTATGAGTTATCCTAGTAGTTTATTTCACAGGCAAGTGTATCCATACCATACTAGTTTTATCTGGGAAGAAATTGGCTCTCTAGTTAAAAGTTTATTCCTACTGATAATTTCTCTGTGTATAGTTACCATAGTTGTAACCTTTTTAAATATACAGATTTAGCCCTGTTCCCAAAAGTATATATCTGATTGGACAGTGTACAGTTGTAATCATTTTTATTTCTTGAATAGATTTTCAGCCTGTCTAAAATAAAGACGATGTACAGTTATGTTTTTTATAATAAGAACATGAGGTCATGTTCTTGAGAGGGGCGCAGGTGTGTAACCGATCAACCATCCTAAATAATGACGTGCATACCATCTACGTGGACGACCGGAAGTGGCGCGAATCGGCTGGTATGCCAAGATAGGTGACAGGACGAGCAGATTGGAAAAGACAGGGAAGAGAGTAGAAAGATTTAAGAGAAGACAATAAGAGAAAGTTACAGTATGGCATAGTGAGTATATATATACGAAGAAGCATTATATTGGTGGCAGCGGTGGGATTTAGAGAACAGAATATTTTCATTGGAAAAAGTTAGTTTTGAAGTGAAAAATGTTGATGTTTAAATTGTGGTCAAATGGACAAAATGTAACCACCCAAAGTGTTCGATGATATCTAGGGATAGCCAGGGTTATGATAACTTGGTTTAATATGCAATTAAATTAGCATTTAATGTCAAAATGCCAGTTTGTCAATTATATTGTCGGGAGAGCGTTGGAAAAGACAGGGAGGAGAATAGAAAGACGTAAGAGAAGACAATACAAGAAAGTTACAGTATGGCAGAATGAGTATATGTATATATACGGAGAATTATTACACTTATACCTACGAATAACAATTCTGTTCTTCACAATGGCCGTTAATACCATAGCAGAGTACGTGACCATGGTATATAACATCATTTATCATGACTTGTCACGAAAATAAATCAGGATAATTACCGATACTGACACAACCGGCTGGACATTGCTGGGTCTGATAACCTCCTGCTATGGTGGTCAAAGTAGGGGCGTTTGTTTCTGGCCTTGGTGTGTGCGTTGGTTTGGCCGGCGTTGTCCTTTTCGTAACCCGCGTAGTTCTTGTCGGTGGAGTCCGTTTCGTGGGTGTTGTTTTTGTCGGTTTTGGCGTTGTTTTGATCGGTGATGTCAGTTTCGTAACAGGCGTTGTTCTTGTCGGTGGAGTCCGTTTTGTGGGTGTTGTTTTTGTCGGTTTTGGCGTTGTTTTGATCGGTGATGTCAGTTTCGTAACAGGCGTTGTTCTTGTCGGTGGAGTCCGTTTCGTGGGTGTTGTTTTTGTCGGTTTTGGTGTTGGTTTGGCTGTTGTAGCTAAAATTGAGATACATATGGGAATAGCTTTACCTATATATAGCGGTTAGGAACCAACTAAATTATGCATATGTACTGCATGCTGGTGTTTAATGGTGGAATGTAATATGGTGAATCTCTCCTAAAGAACTGCTATATATGATTCTGGTACAAAACATAAGAACATATTCTGTATAAATGGTTTTGGGCACAATAGCTGAAGATGTTCATACTAATAATTTAAAATTTTAGACTATCCACAATAATCTCAGTTGAAACATGTTGAGTTTTGGTTATAAACCTTGAATTGCGAATCTGAAAATTGTAATCAAAAGGATGAAATTAAAGTTGGACAGTTATGAATTTGGTCTAACTCTGGGCAAGTGGTCGTGGTATACTTTTTATAAGTATACGCTTTATATTTCGACAAGAACTAAACATGTCGGCCGATACTTACCGGGATTGTGGCAACTCGGACAAACGCACGTGCCACAACCTGGCATCACTATTTCAACAATCACTTCAACGTGAATCGTCCAGACATAACATGATCGAATGACGCAATCAACAGCGTGGTATGACGCCGTATTCCCAGTAGCTTTCCCGACGAAAAGATGTGTCTGCTGCGCGACATGAACGGCGTGAACTGGATGTGCGATAGCTGTCGACGACTCCCCGACCAGAGATTGGTCAATGAAAACTTTCAAACCGAGGCTAGCATTCCATGACATCACGAATAAATGCTCCGTTCCCAACGTCAGTACGTCCCTTGGTATGGAGACGTACCACGCTGTCGTTGATGTTGAGAATATAATCTGAATTTGTCCGAATCTATAGATGATGGTATATCCCGGCATACCAGGTCGCTCGGCGCCGTTTGTGAAGATGACGGTGTTCTCATCCAAGCTGGTAAACGTCACATTCATCGCCATGGTGATACCATTATTGCAGCTTTCCAGATTGGCCAGACATCCCGCGTGGTATCCAAAGTCAATATATTGGTTAGTGCTGTGTAGACTGACCCCATCTTTTGATGACGTAGGACTCCCGTGGAGTGTGTAATGACCACCACCAGTCCCAGAGAAGTTCCATTCGAATGTTTCGTATGGTTTGGTCGTTGTAGCTATTGTAAGAATGTGAAAATACATCGATATCAGTGGTTGAATGTCACAAAACAAAAAACCTTAAACTAATGTTGTGTACTTACATGTATGGTAATATATAGTGTTACATCGTATACGATTGATTGATTTATTTATTGTACCACCAATAACACATGGTATATGAAATAGTACATATACGAATATAACATACATTAGTCAATAATATATATACATATATACAAATATGGATATTACAGAACTGGCTCAGTGACATTGGGTATAAAATTTGATGAATAGTTTAAATGCAGTAGCATTTTCATTTTCAACAATGAAACAGGATTTAGTACACAAAATAATATAACGCAAATGCCAATAGCTCTGTCCGTTATCTTCTGTACCTCAAGCTTCACTGCTTCTTTTCGTGTAAGATTATTAGTAACCCGACATGCAGTACCGGGTTAGTTTATACTGACTTGAATAATGAAGCGTGGATACTTTAAACATCCATATTGCATGGTATTGGGGACTCGTGTCATCTATATTTATTCCGATCAACAAATGTTTGATACTAACATACAAAGTGATAATCATTACGATGTTAAATGAAAATAAAAAAAAATGCAAGACGTGATAAATTCACGCATGCACGTGATTCGTGAAAAACCCACGAGCCTGGTTCTGTCTACATGTGAGCATGCAGTGCATGGTGTTTGCCGATCAGGAGATATATTTTATTATACTAGCTGATCAGGCTCTATCTGGAGATATTATATCTCACATGACTTTCTCGCATTCTGATTGGCTGCACACAGCTATACTATTTTACGATAGTACCCCAGTACGATTCCCACATGCCTACTATTCTTTTTCTATTTATAGTAACACACTCATTTCTGAAATCGGGTTGCCGCCTGAAGATACGGCCAATCTTAAACTAAACCTTGTACGATACTTGTTGCAATATCGGGATATCATTATATTTATTGGTGAATTGTAATGATCTTACAATTGTCGGATCATCGCAAGCCAATGTATTTAATAGTTTGTACTTTTAGTTGGCAAGCGGCCAATCTTAAATTTGTAATGCCAGTGGACGTTATTTATAACATCCTTTTCCGTTTTAATCGAAATTAAGCAAGTTAACTTCTAAAAATTTCGCCAAATTGTCTTTGCTAATGAAGTATTTATAGAAATAAATGCATGCATCACGAAGAGACGCTGTTAGATGTAACTAATAACATAGTTATGCTCCCCTGTCATCGTCAAAAGATTGCCGTAAATTGTAAAATCTGAGACCGATTTCCAAAATTCACGGTGAATAAAAATGTGACAAAATCAGACACAGAAATTGTGTGAGAATTGGCACAAATGTTCGATATAATATATTAAATAATGAATGTCTTGTCGTTGACTGCCAAAATAGTGGTCCGCGGCTCGTGGACTGTTCCTCCTCGAGGGCCACTATTTTGGCATAGTCAACTCCAAGCCATTCATTATCTATATAATAGCTGAAACAGGCTTTATTGGGGGTCGCCGCAGGCCACTTTTTGCGCTTTAATTTAAATTTTTTTTAGAACAATCTTCTTTCTCAATTTAAAGATGCATAATCCGAATTAACGCTCCCAAATTACTATTTCTTTGGTTTCTGGGGTAAAAAATATTTGATTCGAGTCGAGGAACTCACCCATCAAAGCTCAGAGTGATCAAATGTCTATTTTGAAATTTGTTATTTTCAGATATATGTAATTTTTGGCGGCCTGGCAAATAATCGTCAAGCCGATGGTCTCGGACCAAATTGCGTATGAAGATGGATAACTCTAAAATCAAGTGGCTTTTGGTGTTAGATATTTGACAATCCGGCCAAATTTCATTTAACAAAATGATAAATAACACTTTTTGCAGCTGCTTTTTGTGCAATTCAAGAAATGTTGTTGTTTTTTGGAATCTGATGTTATGGGGACCATCGAATCGGATTGAGTACCTTTTAACAATAAAAAAAAATTTAATTGGGAAAAACCTACGCCGTTATGTGCCCCACTGCCCCCCCCCCCCCAGTCACCACACAAAATTAGTTGGAATCGGTCCAGGGGGTCAGGAAAAATCACGGTATCTGCCGCATTCATGTGCACGCACTGGCATGCCAGCAGTCAATCAGCGGTCGGTATCGGCAGCATTCATGTGCACGCACTAGCATGCCAGCAGTCAATCAGCGGTCGGTATCGGCAGCATTCATGTGCACGCACTAGCATGCCAGCAGTCAATCAGCGGTCGGTATCGACAGCATTCGTGTGCACGCACTAGCATGCCAGCAGTCAATCAGCGGTCGGTATCGGCAGCATTCATGTGCACGCACTGGCATGCCAGCGGTCAATCAATACTTGGCGGTACTGGTAACGTAGTGGCAACATGATGGCAACTTTATAATGCAAGCTATCGCTACCGGCCACTGATTTCTGAATTACGCGGTGAACGAACTTCGTGTGTTGACGTAAACACGTTGCAACTTTGACATTTTTTGCTACGGTAAGCTCGATTGGAAACAAATTATCATCCTGAATTTTCCATCATGCATATTTGAAATATACTTTACGAAGACTGTGCCCGGAGATTTGGTACCGGCGAGTTGGCCTGGTTCATGGACTAATATGTAGGCAAGATACCGACAAGCCGACACGAACTCAAACTCATGCTATTTCAGTGTAAATCAGCATTATTTGTCATATTGTGACAGTATATCGGTCAACATTATCTAATATACTTTACATGTATGCCTTTTCTTTAATGTAATAATGTGATGGCAGCCTGTATCGGCCGTTGTCGTACCAATATCGGCACGCCGCGAAGTTTGCCATAATTTAATCGGCATCGACCGGTATAAGCAATATAGTGCCCATAAGTAGCAACATAATGGAAAATCTATCATGCAGGCAGTCGGTGCCGGCCATAATTATATAGGCAAGAAAGCGGCAGTCGACACGAAAGCAAACTCATGTAATCTCAGTGTGAATCACCATTTGACATAGTTTACCGTATGTCGTTCAGCGCTCTTGAATAGTTTACAGTAAATTTGAGTATTTTCTGGAATGCAATTATGTAGTGGCAGCCTGTACCGGTCGGTGTCGTAACGATATTGACATGCCGTGAAGTTCGGCATCAGCCAGTCGGCAACCGCCGCTAAAAGCAGCATAATGGCAGCATGATGGCAAATCAATCATGCGGGCATTCGATCCCTGCCGTATGTTGACACTAGAAAACCATAGTCAGATGGTAATGCCCTCAAGATCATATTACTAGCATATAATAAAATATGACAACTTTAATGTGCTGATTATGAAAAATCTGTATATAGGTAACGCCAATGTAGTATGTTGACATTAGACAATACACCGACAAGCCAACAATACATCGAACTGTTTGTTTCGAATACGATTAATGCTTACCAAGCGTTGTTTTCGTTGTAGTTGGTTTTGGTGTTGTCGTAGTTGGTTTTGGTGTTGTCGTTGTAGTGGTCGAAGTCGTTGTCGGCATCGTTGGTGTCGTCGGCAACATAGTCTCTAAAATGTCATAGAATTAAGTGACTCAACGAAAAAAATATTCTACATAATATATGTTATATTAGTATTTTCAATCGAGTGATGGCCAGCCACGAATTAGATTCATCTTGGAAATCGATGGATTATATAACTATCAACTTATAGTTTGTTTCATTGATATAGGTGTACACGCAAACACAAATAAATACCAACATATATCATGTTTTTGACAGACGAAGGTATTATTGTTTGTTTTTTGTTTTATATAAACACATATATAAACACTTATTGATATGCATGTACTGTGTGGTGTGCAAGGAGAGTGCATGGTTAGTGTGCAAGGACCCCACCCGCCCCATGTGTGATGACATTTTAATTATTAACATGATTGTTTTTGTAATACTTACATATATGTTTGTATGACATCACTGTATATAATGTACATAAAGCATATGAATAAAAAATATACAAAAACAAAAAAAACAAAAAAAATATAACTATCAACTAGATATGTTCTAAAGTGTGCACCGAGATCAAAATATGATCGTAAAAAAAATATTCCAATTGGTCTGAAATGAAACGTCTCATTTAAATTAATTCTACAATAAGAATTGCTTGGAAAAATAAAACATCAAAACAATTTCAACAATTTTAATAATGGAATTTCCAGACGACGTGTCATACATGTATACATGGAAGACTTGAAAATATTCCAGAGCGGGAAAATTGCATGTTCGAGACAAGGACCCCTATCAACCCCATGCCCCTGGTAAAAATACATTCAAGATGTTATCATGCTAATTGCCGTTAACTTACCGTGTATAATATGTTGTAAAACCAAGTGTTCTCTGTGTTTATCCCACAAATATATATTCTGAATTTCCATGGCAGTCGTCAGGCTTTTATCAGGAGAACACCCGATCATAATATTACCGGCGGTGCTCCCAAACAACGGCGTGTGCAAAGGAAATTGTCCATGTAAGGTGTTGTCTATAACCAAAGTCAGTTGGTTCGTTTGTGGTTTCCAACTCAGCTCCATGGAAATCCATTCGTTGGCGTGAAATTCGAATTCCAAGACCGTACTGACAAGGAAATGCCCGGATGTGACCATACCGACGAATTTACCATTGTGGTAATATAACTGAAATCCCGAGCCAGCCGAGAACACATACAGCTTGTGTGATAGTTCATTACTTGTAAATTTTATTTGGAATTGAAGTGTCATTCCATTAGGGCATTTTTCGGGATGGTTAAGACAGGTATGTTGCGTGAGGATTTCGCCATACTGATGTGAGCTACCGTTCAACGAGAGGGTCCACTGTGTGTGACCAGACACTGACACGCTGGCGCCTCCATGTAACGCGACGTGAGCCGACGGCGTTAGAACCATCCCATTATGTTGGCCCGTGAAGGTAAAGTTTAGAGGAGCAAACGGTGTGATGTCGACTGTCGGTGCTACAGTGGTCGTCGACGTGGTTGTTGTTTTTAGTGTCGTCGTGGCCTTTACTGTCGTTGTTGTTGCAGCACTCGGCGAATAAACAAGCTCTAAAATACAAACAGTTTTGTTACACGCTTGCTCCTATAATTAGGAGTGTTCTTGTTGTTCTATATTTACATATCCACACGGAACACGCGTTCCATATATACACACCCCGTTGACGTCACACGGCGTATATGACGTCCCCATCAACTAGGAAACAGAAACTCTAAAATGAAAAAATCATCACACATGACAAAACAAGCCCTCTCTGTGCATGAATAAACCTTGTAGGACTGTTTTTTTTTAATTCACTGATTCTAGGACGGGTGGTGTGTAATAAACACAGAACTGCACGTGTTCTGTGTGTACCATGCATATTCATTTATATGCGAAAAAAAATTTCAGTGCAAAATGAATGGATAAATCTAATATAGGGCCAATGCAGATAAGCCCCTTATGTGTCGCATTATGCCACACATCACCCTACATCTCGGTTATTGCCTTTGACAACGATTGTTAGTGATTAAGCCTGTATAATTATATGGTGCGTATCTGCGTGAAGATGCTTTGTGTGGCGTATCGATGACCGTCCGTGATTTTGGTTCTCAGATTGACCTATATATATATATATTAAATGGGACTTGCGTTCTGTTTTGATCAAATATGGCTCATATGTTAGTTTACTCTTGTGGCTCATATGTTAGTTTACTCTTGTGGCTCACATGTTAGTTTACTCTTGTGGCTTACTTTCTGTTCTGTCTATATGGTGCCATCATTCATTATTCTCAAAGTAATCTGATGTAATCACAAAGTAATCTGATATAATCAGAAAGTTATTAAAGGCCCACTTAATTATCGAGTTACCAATTATTTTTTATAGTGACTTGATAATACGGTTTTAATAACAATCTATGACATAAAATATGATTAAAATACTATATTTCATCACCATTTGAAATGTCTTTGTCTCAGAAATATGCCCATGGAGAAATAGAAAACAGCTCAAATCATAGAAATATTTTCCCCGCTATGGCCCCCAGAATGCAACCGAATTCAAACTAAAAATGTATTTTCAATGTAACGGGAATAACTCTATCTTTAAGATATAGAGTTATACATCTCCAATGAAAATAGTACAATTTGCACCACAAAACAGACGAAACTTAAGCACAACACACGTCGGTAACTCAACAAAAACAACATGTTCACAGTTTATTATACACGGGATAAGTTGATAATACAATGTTTTGGTGCTTCAGATGGTATATAATATGGCATATAGTTAAAGGTACTCAATCCGATAAAACTCCTCTCAATTACTATTTCAATGGCTTCGGGGGTCAAAAATATTTTATTCGAGTCGAGGAAGTCACCCATCAAAGCTCAGATTTGTTAGATATCGATTTTAGAAATCTATTATTTTTCATTATCGTGAATACTATCTGGCCCAGAACTCAGTCAAAATTGCGTTAAAATTACCACTTGATTTTAGAGTTATCCATCCTTGTCTGTTTGAATAGATTTGGAGTACACATCCAGAGCAGATTACGGCAGTTATTAGTACTCATCTCGAGTTGTTAACAAATTTCAAAAATCAATATCTAATAACTCTGAGCTTTGTTTGATGGGTTCCTCGACTCGAATCAAATATTTTTTACCCCCAAAGCCAAAGAAATAGTAATATAGGACCCTCTGATCGGATTGTTGTTGTTGGAATCTGTTGAGATTGGGACCCTCTTTACGGATTGAGTACCTTTAACATATGTGATCTGGTGGTTAGAAAATTAAGTGGGCCTTTAATGCATGTTATCGCCCCATTCCTGTCTATATAGGTTTTTTAAAGAGAGATTTCAAATGCAAAATGTTACATTGTTCTAAAACATATGCACATTTTCTGTCCAAGGTCGTATAACATATTTCCAGCAAAAATAATTATTACCTATATATAGACTAGTGACAGGTACCTGCTCCTGTTGATTGGTCCCTCTGATTCAAACTTATCTGTATATACCCCGAATGTATCTAAACAGAAAGTCCAGGGAATCATTTTAGGGGGGGGGGGTCAAGTGACCAATTTTGAATGGGGATTTCCATGCAAATCTGCGGAGCAAAAGTTAAAGAGTTGGACATACTTCTGGGTGCGACTTGATGTGGTATTGGAAATAACAGATATTTATCTGGCGGATCCGCTTGGAACTTAACTGTTTCATTATAATATTTGTGTATTTATTTGTGAATTTCATATTGATATCAAATGTAGGTCATGTGATGTAATTCTAGAACAAAATTCTCAAAGATATATTTATTGCAAAATTTTATAATTTACATATATAGTGCACCCGCCAGTTATGACTGGTCAATGATATGCATGCATTGGTTCCCGGACAACTGCTTCATACATAACTTTATCTCCGGAGATTTGCATGGAAATCCCAATTCAAAATCGGCCACATGACCTCCCCCATAACCTTTGGTACACAAAATCTGAGACGAAGACAATTTTAAATGACAGCGGAGAGCATATATATCAAAGTGCAAAGACATACCTGACACAATGTGACCATTAACTAGATCTTCTCTGCTAAGTTGCCACGTCTGTATATTGCTGACCAGAATGCTTGTTGTGGATGACACATGCTGCCCATTCCCGATCACGAACACTCCCACTTGACTCGGATGGGTCGGTTGTGCCTGGCCGGATTGACCAATCAAAACTCCGTTGCTAGATAACGTAATTCCGAGAACAGGATTCCACGATAGACTGACTTCATACCAGGTGTTTGTGTGGAACACGTTATTAGTGACGACAGTCCACTCAGAGGTACTAGTTTTGATGGAGAAATGTATTTTGTTGTCGATGATCGATAGACTAGTTCCCGTCGATTGTGCACCAGACGACATGAGTTGAACGTGTGATGTCATATCTTTGAATGCCAGTTTTATGTTGAGAGTGAATCCCGACAGACACTGTTGTGGGTTGCCAAGGCAAATTGCCTGTTGCGTTGGTAACGTTATGTAGCTATTTGCACCATTAATAAGCAGCACGTTGTTTTGTCCAAGTTCAGAAACTAGAGTTATCTTCCCGTTGGCTTGTATATGGAGACCACTCGTGGTAGAGATCACATGGTTTACAATATTTTGAAAACTGTACGTGTTGGATATAGACGTAATATGTTGTGCTGGCGAAGAAAGAAAAATGGTGAATAACTTTCAAATAGCAGGTCAATATATAATAAATAGATAATTTCCTGTTCTTATTTTGGTATGTTTGAACGATTATCTCACGACAGATATTTCATATAAAATCGTTTACGTTCATATAGTGCGGGTAATGTGATTGGCATAAGATGCAAAATGTAGCCCTTAGATCTCTGACAAAGCAGTAAACTTGCTCCTCAACTTCTATCTCTAAAACCTGTGGACGTTTAAATTTTTCACTTTGATAATTTGGCTTTTAGAACGGCATTCTAGAAAGAACCAATCGCGCTGCGACATGAACAGTTAATATTCAAGCAATTATTTTTTAAATATGTGAGCATTTTATATTCAAGCAATTATTTTCTAAACATGTGAGCATTATGAGAAACTTACCGGTGACGTCACACCTCTGTCCATAGTAACCGTTTGGGCACTTGCAGTAATTTTCCGCCACACATTCCCCACCATTCTGGCAGAAACCCACTGGACAAAGTCCTAGAATGATAATCAATACTCTAACTATATGCCGGAAGTGCAACGGAAGCGGCCATGGTGCAATTTTGTGCATACAATGTTATACATACATTCTACCGTAGGCACTAGATTCGGTCTATAGGAGTTTTTCCAAGATTTGGCTGTAAATTCCGTAACGACTGTGGGCCATGTTTGTCACATATATCCTTTCGTGGCGGGAGCTGCGCTGATGCAACATTAAAGATCCTGTGTCAGTGCATTATCTTATATATGCGAATCTCCCATGGGAGCCTAGCATATATAGGAGAATTCACTGGCTTACAATGTCAATGTAAATATTGTTAGGCCATTTATTCTCTTATCTATGCGATGCTCCCTATGATAGAATCGCATATATAAGAGAATGCATTGGCACAGGATTTTCGCAAAATTTCAGGAATCTCCAGTCTTGGAAGGGTTAAATGCTCAACAACGGACACATACAACTTTGTTACCATCAAATTCAAGGCAGAGTTTGGGCCTCATCTTCTGGGAAGTATATATAGTCTCAATTAACATTGTTTTAGTTACCTTTCCCCCTTCTGTTAAGTTTCTATATCCCATAATTTGCAGAAGAAAAATGCCTATATATAATGGGGTTAATATCACCAACTTCAACTGGAGAATTTAAATCTGATCCTAAATCTCCCATAGCAGTTGACTGAGTTGAGTCCTGATGAGAATGAGGTTCCCGGAGGGTAAATTTGGTGACGCTAGCTCGTCGTGTGGGATAGCGTCACTGAATTCACCCTATGGTGACCTCATTTTGCAAGTATCAGACACACTATATCCAGACTTGAGCATGATAACTTGCATGGTTCGTGTTTCTTGATGAGTTTGTCATGGTCGGTGGTTTCTATGTGCATGATAGTGTGATCATTTCTCATTGGAATTAAGTCTAGGGCGCGCTCCTTCCTTCTATGAAACTGATAACGCCAGGATGGTATACGACGAAACCCCGAAAGAAATCAGACAATGAATCGTTAATTGTATCCGAGTTTACATTCTGCGGAAATCGGCGGAAACTGCCGATGTGTTCCGAAAGATTGGCAGTACGATTCACAAATAGATGTATGCATACCGTGTGGTTCGCATCCGTACAATTCGACACGGAAACAGGCGAGTTCCTTGTAAGACTGTGGTGTGATCCGGATCCCAGTTGTTGTAATTGCGGGCGTCAAGGACACTGTATAACGCGTTGTTTGGTTGTAGATTGATGGCACATTCTGGAATGAAGTAATTTTGTTCAATGAATAAATTTCAACACATCGTTCTGTGGTTGTCAAATTTCCAATTCCAACTGCACATCGCTTCGTCAGACTGGATCAAATGTCAGGCTCTCATAAATGTCATGTGTGTCCGGACATTGGGTCGGAATATTTCGGCTGAAGTTTTAACCAAATATCTCCAAAATATAGTCTGAAGTTCTACCGGGACACCCCTGTCCCATCAAACATCAGCACAAGTAAGTAGTACAATATGAAACTCTTTATCCTTAGAATAAATACACCAAATATATATTGTTTGGGACATTAAAGAATAGAACAATCTATCATTTTCCTATCTAGTTTCTGGTCTGAAGTTTTCAACTTGGTGGTAGTAGTGTAGAGAGGTTTTTTCGAGCTGCCAAAGATAAAGAGCGAGCGACTTAGCGGCTCGAAGGAGATGAGATAGTAATAATTAGCTTTTGTAGTTGGCGAGGAGAGTGAAAATTAGCTTATGTAGTTGGCGAGGAGAGTGAAAATTAGCTTATGCAGATACGTTAGACTGTATCTGGGCGAATTATTGGCTTTATTACTATATATTTCGGTATATGCGGAATAGTAATAATTAGTTTATAGAATATCCGGGTCAGGGAGAGGAAGGTGAAAATTAGCTTAAGAGTGATCGGTAGTCTCGTATAATTTATGCGTGACGTCAATTAATACGGTATTTATATAAGTATAGGGTATAACGAGAGGATTAAATTTAAATTAATAAAATATAGTGTGTGATCTGGTATCTCAAGGAAGGTCATAGAAAGGTACACGTAGACGCCATAGTTCTCAACCGGATTTGTGATAAAAAGAGTAACATATTGTTTCTACGAGAGTATTTGAAAGGATGTCGATCAACGGCGGAGTAATTACGGTAGTATCACCTGCTAAAGCCGACACCAATCGTGCAAAAAGTCTACTGGATCATGAAAAAAGGGAGACAATATCAACCGGATGTATTAGTGCCCGCATTGTGAGAAATTTTTCACCACGAAATTCAATCTTAAGAGACATATACGGACACTCAGCACGACGCATCGGCCGACACGTTCGGAAATATTGATAATGATGACATCAGTGACAGCCCTATGGAAGAAGGAGAAGAGGAGAGTGACTCAGACGACAAGCCCAGATATACCAGGGAACAAACGGCGCTGAAAAAAACATTCTCAGAATTCGCTCAGGACCTATCGGATGATAAGTTTATTCAAGCGCTTCATGACTCTATGTACAAACGAGGAATAGCTAAGGGTTTGTCTGAAGTTGAGGCCCGAGAGAAAGAAAGGACAGGAAGGTTCGAGAGACGAAAGAGGAACTACTTCCGTCAATATCGCAGAGTACTGGAGTACGGACTTAAATTCTCGCGAAATAAAATGCATACAATAATCAGGAATGAGGCGGTTAAACTGGAGAAGGAGGGTTTCAACACGAAACGCGCGTCCAAGATAGCAGTGAGGAAATACACTGACGATATTTTATACTTGCTACAACGTGATGAGGAGTCTTCGACCGATGACTCTGTTGATAATGAAAATAGTGATTAAATAATATCTTATAATTTATTTTTATTTAGTTTTTTATCCACCCAAACTGAAAATAGCATATATATACATAAGGGTTTGGGTGGGTGGGGGTAGAAACCTAATTTGCTCACTCCCTATTACAAAACAATGCGCATTGCTCACTCATTCCTCAGATGAGGGGAGGAGGACCTCAGAGGAGGGGAGAAGGAGGAAATGCTCAGGTCGGGTTATGGGTATATGGAAAACGCCGACTATCATGGAGTCAGTTACATGTTGCCATGTGGCAACAATGGCACAAAGTGAACTCGTTCGGTGAAGGTTGCGTGTATACACCGCGCAGCACGTGCAATGTGTGAAATTTCGTGTAATTCTCTTGGAAAACATCTGTTGATTCTCATTTACACGTACATTGTCGCATTAATATGGAGGAAGCTTTAGATTCTCAAATGGATTCAGTAAAACGTTCGCAGGAGATCCTACAGGTTAGTGTGAATAGCAGACATTTGAACTCAATATTACCATGGTGTTATAACAGCAACACATGCATGTATACATTTATAACAAAAAACACTTCACATAAAACAAATACTCGCGGCACAATTAATATTCATAACGCATCATCGATCGGGACTACTATTTCCACGTTTTAGTTTGAAATCTGTTATATTAATATTGGAATTTAAATAACATTAGGATCCGAGTGTGGTCGTTGGCATTGTTTAATCCAGCGTAAACAGATGTCTTAGTTACTTTTTTATTTAGGAAACCGAACTAAAACATGCATGTATAAATATCGTTCGTCAACCGGACATGTTCCCCATGTACATTTCAACACCATTGTAGCTTTTTAACACATATTTTGCTCTCGTGTTCGTAAATTTCCTGTGGCTTACAATGGTTGTTAAGGAGCCGCTTGTGGTGTCTTTCATATCACTAGGCAGGCACATGTCGCTTCGGCGATTAAGCTATCGGCTCATTGGCTATAATTGGAATTGGGGTGGTACCTACGGATAGGTCCATTAGAAAGGGTTATCTTACATTCTGGACTCCTCGACCTATGACCTCTTTAGGCCCAGCTAAGAAAACCGTACTCCGAAACGGTACGGAATCTGACGAGGTTTGCCGATTGGGTTGTCGTAATGACGTTGACTCAGATTTATCGCAATCGTCCAGAATATATAGTATGTTGTTCACAGTAACTTCATACCTCAGTGTATTGCTGGAATCTTCCATTTCCAGATAAGGGCGACTTGAACTCCAGCTTGAATGTCTTCATGAATCGACTCGGTAGGGTATGAGCTGTTTGTGACGGGTGGAAAAATGACAGGTGTTTGACTGATTTCGGTTGCGGGAAGTCTATCTGTAGCCATGGGTGATGGTCGGTGGGGGCTGGACACCAAGATCCTCCATCTGTACCTGTGATACAAAGGCAAACAAGTGTATCATACATGTGTAGGTGCTGATCAGGATGGAAAACACCAATGAAAACAATATGGACGCATTTTATCTATACATCATAGGTTTTGCTTAGCTAAGATATTGCATAATCCCATTTTTATGATACAGAATATGACTTAACCCATTCTCGATCACAATGGTTTTATTTATGTATGAGTTAATAATTCAATGTACGTATCAGTGCAGCAAAGTAAGCAATGGTACACTATTCTACCGATGTGTGTGGTTATCGATAGAACATCAGTAAATAATTAAATTTATTTATTTATATATATATATTTTTGTTAACGGTTAAAGTTATTTTTTCTGACCAACCTTATGTAATCCCGTTCCGATCTAAATCGATTTAGATTGAGCCATATATTCATAAAAACTCCGCCAAATACTAAGTATAGAGGGAGTGGTTGGGTGCGAAGAGTCCGGGATGAACGAAAACATCGAGTGATCTTCTCCTTCACCCCACGATTTGTTGTTTTGATGTTATCTTAAACAAAGCGAATAATCATGTCCCCTAAATACTAACTGGCGCTGGCTCTATGTTATACCACACACGTACATGTTACTCACTGGCTCTATTTTATACCACACACGTATACATGCTTTACTCACCTACGCAGCACGTTGGTCTAACGTTGACCTTCCCGTGATTGACCTCTGAGCTGGAGACGCTGATTTGGCTGTCTGTGATTTCACCTGTCGTCGTCCCCAGGGGGATTGCACAAGCTGCATATCATAACATAACATAACATAATATTTATTGACAAAATAAATTAATTAATACACGTGTCAAAAACGTTATACGTTTAGGCTGCATGTTCATGTATACCTATATGAATATGTAATTTCCGTAGGTAAAGAGTGTTCCTATATATGGCCAGAATGTTGCCCACAAGGTTGAACCCCTCCCCACCCCTCCATAATCTCTCACAATTAACTTAAACATAGTTTTGACACATTTTAAGACTGTCTCTGTAAGGACTTACATATGTAATGATCTCCACCTAAATGAAGTCTTATATTTAATAATGCACAATATTAAGTTTCCAGTTTTTTTAATATTCTAAACTGCGGCCAGCATGCGATTTTATCTTCAGTTCGATTTACATGTAGTTTAATTTTAAAGGCACGTGAGGCCTTAGTTGTCGAAAATATTCATATTTGTTCCAATCACCGTAAACAAAAACACATTAAAACGCATACAGTTTCGTTCATATATACCATGATCATCGCGTAAACAGCATGTTATCATAAAGATTTACTATATTTTACCTGAGCAAGAGCCTGATTGTGTTACAGAAGACAACACAATGCTGCTGGCTAATCACACACAAATGGCATAAACGCTCTTTATTCGTTCCATATCAGGAATTCACACACAAATAACGCTCTTTATGTTTACCGTCATAATATAAACAAACACCAGAAAAGTAACTTTTTATGCCTTTGTTTACATAACAATGGTCAAAAATATGACAATAACATACTGTTTATGCGATATTTCTTATTTGTATACGGACAAAGTCTGTCTACATTTTGTTGTTCTTTCTGTTTGTGGCGGTTTTTGACGGGTGGAAATATTTTCACAGGATACCCACCGCCAAGGCCAACCGTACCTTTAAACATATTTTTTCTGTCCAAAATCATATCACTATTACCATCGACGTTGAAATGACCAACATATATCCCACTTATAAAATTCGTATCCATGTCCACGTGCACGCGGGGGATCGTCATATGATATCGATATAAAATTTGCATTTAATTGAGACTATAAAAAATAGCACCTCGGTAAACCACAATAAAATATTCCATGGTTTTACATTGTATTTTGGCCTAAATACAGCGGAATTACCAAGATTACCACAGTAAACACTGGTATACATAACAAACAAAACCATGGTTTATCGTGGTGCACGCCGGAGTATACCGCGGTATACCAAGGTTCTTTTTGTTATGTACCACTGTTCACTGTGGTATACCACTATAGTATACAGCGGTATACCACAGTGAACAGTGGTGCATAACCAAAACAAAGCTTGGTATACCGGCGTGCACCACGGTAAACCATGGTTTTGTTTGCTATGTACCACTGTTTGCTGTGGTAAACCTCGGTAATACCGCGGTATTTGGGCCGAAATACCATGGCATGTATACCATGGTAAATGTATCGTGGTTTGCCCAGGTGCTTTTTTATAAGGGTTAGTCGTGTAAATATGCGTTAAGGTAACTTTAGGTAAGTATGCTCATTTACTTACATCCGCTAGGGTGGACTGAAAAAAAGATAGAAATCGGGTTCAATAACATTTTTCCAAGAAAGATAGATATATTGTCGGTTGTAAGCAAAATCTTACACACATGTACAACATATATGACCCGCCGTATCAAATCCAGTCGGAAGTCGGGATTTTTTTACCCTGTGCCAATGCATTCTCTTATATATGCGAGTCGACCATAGGTCGCCTCGCATATATAAGAGAATGCATTGGCCTAACAATGTTTTACAATTTTTCCTTGTATTCTTTAACAATTTTATAATTTCACCCATACAGAGCCCCGGACAAACATGAGCAGACGACACTCTTCTATATGCTTCTATATATGTGTGGGGCTCCCTGCAGGGTAATTGATGTTTTTTATTTTATGTCCTAAAAATTGTAAGAAACATTTATTTTAAAAAAATGATAAAAAATTGTTAGGCCAATGCATTCTCTTATATATGCGAGGCGACCTATGGTAAACAAATCCCGACTTCCGACTGGATTTGATATGGCGGGTCACATATATAATACAACAACAAAAAGACGTGACTGTATCATTTTTGTGATATAACCAGTTCAGTTGCAATGGGTAAAAAAATGGATACGGCCTAACTCATATCTATATAATTATATGTGTTATAAGTACTACATCCAACTATATTTCTGAATCATAAAATTAAAAATATATGTGTTGAATATTCATAATGGAGAGGGGGCAATTCTCTAAGTTTTATAACTTGTGCCCCAATCCCTCTTCGTCGGAGACATGTATATGCTATGTGTATATATCTTTTGTTCTTTTTAAATATCTTTCTGTTTTTCTCAATATTTATTTGAAATTATGAGGAAAAAAGCATCATCGTCTCCAATCACTTTTAGTCATCTGGGTCAACAAAGTGTGACGTCAGTTCGTGCTACGGTGTGTCTTTATGGGACATGAAACGCATGACCAAATTAGCAGTTGAACAATGCCAGAACAGGATTTAGTGAAAAAACACACAGGCTGTGTGGATATAAATCAATATAGATTTCTCACCTTGTTGATCACATGACAGTCCCGTAAATACGGACGGACACAAACACTGCTCTTCTCTCACACACAATCCTCCGTTATGACAACCTCCAGGACAAACCTCTGCAAAAGTTCGATCATGCACAAAGGTATACGAAAGAATAATTCATGCCTGAATGGATTTTCTTTCTGAGGAAAACATTTATGAGACAATAATTGTACATTCGAGCACCACACCCCCCCCCCCCACACCCCCCTGTATATAGGTACGCAGGATTCAGGCAATTTTCATAGCCCCGTCTTACCGTCTTAAATGGTATTCGGGATTCAAATATCTCCCGAAATGAGTACATATATATAGATAATGAATTTATGAAACACACATGCTTCTTTAATATATGATATATTTAAATTATAAAAATGCCACAGTATATATTAACTGGTTTACATTGACAAACTATGCGATTAATTTTGTTTAGTCTATATATAAAAAAAAAATCATGTTAGAAACCACAAAGAATGAAACCCAGTGGAAAATAAATAGTCAATACTGAAGAATGCGATTGTGAGATGCAGCTCACATTAGCAACATGGGCAAAGCTTTATTTTCCAACTGTTGCACAGCACGTTGGCCAAAAAGTGCACGTGTTTCGGCACTGCAGAGACTATTGTGCAAAACGACTGCATTTAATGAAACAAAACATTTTTAAAATGAAATTGTTATAAGACTAGATAGTACATACGTGTATCTGATAATCCATCGATATAATATAATCCTACTATTTCTTGAATAAGAAGGAACATATAATTATGAACAAAGCAGAAGACACAACTGACATATCCATGTATAGGTTCACGTGAATTCTGTCAATGGTGACGTTATCAGCCGAATTTGAAATCGACATGCGTTCGGGTGGTATTTCATGGATGGAATTATGAAATGAACATGATGAAAGTGACAATGGAATTGACAAGGATTTGCTTCAAGTTCGCCATCAACCGAAGTGCTCCCCCAGCGTTACTACCAATAGCATTATTATTTGGCTAATTTCAGTAAAATTCTCCCCGTTTACAATCGCAAATTTGTCTCCCCATTTAAAATTCGTTGATATAGATCGTTTATATCGTGCAATAACTTGTACCCAAGGGACGGATTCTAAGGTTTTATTGTTTTTAAACTCCGAATTTTTTTTAGTGGTTATTAGTGGGATTTTACAGAATCAGAATCGGAATCTGGATTACGACGAAATAACAATTACGGTCTGTTCGTTAACTGATTCTGGTCTGTTCGTTTACCGAACAACGTCGTACGGAGTGTAATCCCTAATCTGAATCCGAATTTACTCACGAAACAACGACCCTGGAAGAGATTGTTTGAAACCATACCAGAGATATTTAGACATCCGTACAGTTGGAACTTCAAGCATGGAGACTGATGATATTTTAATATCTCGATGCGAATAGCTCGGGTCACTATCGTCGTTATTGTGTTTGTTATTTCATAAATCTGCTGATTCTGTTGGGATGCACCGCTGAATTCCTGAAAAATATATGTTCGCATGAATGGACATACCTCGCCCGAAAAGGTGACACACGTGTACACGTGTTTGTTTATTTGTTGTTTGTTTTTTTTAAAGGTACTCAATCCGATTAGACGCTCCTAAATTACTATTTCTTTGGCTTTGGGAGTAAAAAAATATTTGATTTGAGTCGAGGAATCCACCCTTCAAAGCTCAGAGTGATCAGATATCGATTTTTTTTATTTGTTAATTTTTAGAGATGTGGCTCACTTCCACGTGCTCAAACGGACAAATTACGGACAAATTTCGGTTGTAAGATGGATAACTCGAAAAACAAGTGGTTACTATTAAAGGTACTCAATCCGTAAAGAGGGTCCCCATCTCAACAGATTCCAACAACAACAATCCGATCAGAGGGTCCTATATTACTATTTATTTGGCTTTGGGGGTAAAAAATATTTGTTTCGAGTCGAGGAACCCATCAAACAAAGCTCAAAGTTATTAGATATTGATTTTTGAAATTTTTTAATTGCTCCAGATGAGTACTAATAACTGGCGTCAATTTGGTAACCTGCTCGAGATTTTACGCCAAAACTCTATTCAAACAGACAAGGATGAAAACTCTATAATCAAGTGGTAATAATAACGAAATTTTGACTGTCTTCTGGGCCAGAAAGAATTCCCGATAATGAAAAATAATAGATTTCTAAAATCGATATCTAACAAATCTGAGCTTTGATGGGTGACTTCCTCGACTCGAATCAAATATTTTTGACCCCCGAAGCCATTGAAATAGTAATTGAGAGGAGTTTTATCGGATTGAGCACCTTTAACAATAATAACCACCTGATTTTAGAGTTATCCATCTTACACCCGCAATTTGTCCGTAAGTTGTCCGTTTGAGCACGTGGAAGTGGACCACATCTCTAAAAATTAACAAGTTTAAAAAATCGATATCTGATCACTCTGAGTTTTGAAGGATGGGTTCCTCGACTCGAATCAAATATTTTTTACCACAAAGCCAAAGAAATAGTAATTTTGGGGCGTCTAATCGGATTGAGTACCTTTAAAAAAGGAAAGTACACTCTTAGAAATAGTGCAGATGTTTTGTTTATAGTATCCGGGGTATACAATAAGAAACATGAATCGAAGACACCAGTCCGTAAACGCTTTTATATATAATTAGCTCGACAATGGCGACAAGATGTCACGCCTGGCAATTTCAACATTAAATTAATTTAGTTTTTTCAATATTTTCCACATATATCAGCAAGCTGTACGACTAATGAGCTGTATAAGACTAATGAGCTGTATAAGACTAATGAGCTATCGCAACAAATTATCTCGGATACTGCGAAAACCGGACCTCGAACAGATTTGTTTATGATGATATTTTGGCGTTCAAATTCCACAACATCGAAAACTGGTTACCGAAGTCACTTGAACAGTAATTTAAAGGTACTCAACCCGTATAGAGGGTCCCCATCTCAACAGATTCCAACAACAACAATCCGATCAGAGGGTCCTATATTACTATTTCTTTGGCTTTGGGGGTAAAAAATATTTGATTCGAGTCGAGGAACCCATCAAACAAAGCTCAGAGTTATTAGATATTGATTTTTCAAATTTGTTATGTTCTTGAGATGAGTACTAATAACTGCCGTAATCTGCTCTGGATGTGTACTCCAAATCTATTCAAACAGACAAGGATGAATAACTCTAAAATCAAGTGGTAATTTTAACGCAATTTTGACTGAGTTCTGGGCCAGATAGTATTCCCGTTAATGAAAAAAAATAGATTTCTAAAATCGATATCTAACAAATCTGAGCTTTGGTGGGTGACTTCCTCGACTCGAATCAAATATTTTTGACCCCCGAAGCCATTGAAATAGTAATTGAGAGGAGTTTTATCGGGTTGAGTACCTTTAACAAGTACAGTAATGCTCTAATTAATCGACTCCTTAACCACAGCAGAATTATGGGTAAGGAGTCGATTATTTAGAGCATTACTGTATATCTTCTCATATTTATTTTTTCGACGGGATTTATATATATAGTGAGCTAGCAAAATATTAATACATTTGTCAAAAACTTTCAGATGTCTTCTATTAACATATCTATATAAATGTCCATCGACCTAAACTAATTGCAAATATTTGACGTTGCGTGGTCTCTCTTGTTGCGCTCACCTGTTTACTGCCTGGATATCCGTAATGGACGAAGCTTTGGTCGTCGATGGGAATATAATACAGAGCGAATTTCTCTGTGAACTTGCCGTCGGCTGCTTTTATGGCGATTTTATGAATGCCCATCGGTACCGCAAAATTGATTCCCAGCCATAACGGGCGATGGCTGTGATCATTGGAACACCACTGATAACCGTCACCTGTATTAACAGAAAAACTTATCGAATTAAGGGGAATGGGTGTCACTGAACGAAACTGAATTTAGAGACGTAACAGAATCAATATGTAGGTTTATAGATTGAAAACTATAAATTTTGCCCGTCATGCAGGGCCGGGAACATATATATCGCTACTGTAATCTCTTAACCATCGTTTCGACCGTTCGGGTAGCTGCTGCCTGGAACTCATGCTGTGGATGAGCTAATCTCTTAACCATCGTTTCGACCGTTCGGGTAGCTGCTGCCTGGAACTCATGCTGTGGATTGTAATCTCTTAACCATCGTTTCGACCGTTCGGGTAGCTGCTGCCTGGAACTCATGCTGTGGATGAGCTAATCTCTTAACCATCGTTTCGACCGTTCGGGTAGCTGCTGCCTGGAACTCATGCTGTGGATTGTAATCTCTTATCCATCGTTTCGACCGTTCGGGTAGCTGCTGCCTGGAACTCATGCTGTGGATGAGCTAATCTCTTAACCATCGTTTCGACCGTTCGGGTAGCTGCTGCCTGGAACTCATGCTGTGGATTGTAATCTCTTAACCATCGTTTCGACCGTTCGGGTAGCTGCTGCCTGGAACTCATGCTGTGGATGAGCTAATCTCTTAACCATCGTTTCGACCGTTCGGGTAGCTGCTGCCTGGAACTCATGCTGTGGATGAGCTAATATCTTAACCATCGTTTCGACCGTTCGTGTAGCTGCTGCCTGGAACTCATGCTGTGGATGAGCTAATCTCTTAACCATCGTTTCGACCGTTCGTGTAGCTGCTGCCTGGAACTCATGCTGTGGATGAGCTAATCTCTTAACCATCGTTTCGACCGTTCGTGTAGCTGCTGCCTGGAACTCATGCTGTGGACGAGCTAGCTATTTGTTGTAGGAGTTATTGTACTTAGGAATGAAAGGGGTTATGTGAATATTACGAATATCTATTAAATGGTTTTGGTGTGTTATGTGTTAAAATCGGCATACATCAATCCCTATTTCCATGCACATTTCCCTTTAAATGTAAGGCTTTTTTAGTGTTACTTATTTTTAATATGCATTATGAATTTCCACAACTCACTTACTAGTTTTTCCCGTCAGACAAACGTTTACATGTGTTTTTAAAAACATTTAAAATCAAAACCGCTTTGGGAGACGTTATATACAACAATATGATATATACAATTACATAATATATAGAGACAATAAGATGGGTTGCTATTCGGGATAGCATGGTATACATGTGTGTCCTACCAATAACAACAATGCTGTTTCTCACTCCACGTGTGTGATGGTAAACACACGAGGACTAAATGGAGCACAAAATGCATATGAACGAAAAACATTCAATAAAAAGTTCACCCTCGTTGTTTATGGTTGAGGAATCCAACCCACTCAGCGACTGGCAGCCAAATGATTACATCATTAAATCGTGTGGCGATAGGTGATCCAGAATTAAGAACGTCGATAAATCGAAGATATTGATTATTCGTGGTTTTTGAGATCAGTGATATTGGGAAAGAAGTAGGACAAGAACATATGATCTACTTGATTAGAGTCGTCTTCCTTCTTCATGCCTGCAACATTGTGAAGGGAATTCTGAAATACTGACTCTATTGAACATGCTACCGGATGTTCGATTGTGTCCACAACAAGGCTACAGCCAGACACCGTGTCTAGGTCTATTAAAGATTGTATATTCCCCAATTTAGGCGGGATGTACATATGTATATTTTTGTGTTCTCAATTGTATGAATTTTGTGTAATATAATGTTGATATAATCTCTCCATAGAGGAGGCAATAAAGATATATATACTTAAGATTGGCCCAACATAATTCCCCCTCCATGCAGGACCCATAAATCTGATAGATATAAAGATTCTCCTCCTGTAACTATATGGAGATTCGAACCACGTGCCGCGAAAACATTTACCGACTTCTATCTCCCTTACCTGTGTCGTCACCCGTCGATAGTGTCTCATTAGTTGATGTGTACAGCACTGGTTTTGATGTAACATCGTTCATCTGGAGAGGGGTATTACAACCTGTAAATTGCATGTAACATTACAAGATCGTGTCCATGGTTACAAATGACACATTTATTCAACAAAACGTGTATTTTGTAACACCGCGACCACTTGATATTGTGAAGTATACGTAATTCACGAGTCGCTGTTGATTAAAAACAAACCCGCCATCAATATAATGGCATCATCTCTATAGTTTCAAACGTTTGGACAAGATAAATTCTGAACCGATTATCCTTATCTTATATATCCCAACATAACGAGTTCAAGATCTTGTATATCACATGAAAAAAACTAGAGCTTTATGCCTTTTTAACCAATCAAAATCACTTAAAAGAAGCTGCAAAATGCATACCTATTTACATTGTTGGCTGAGACGCGTCACAACCGTATATGACAGTATTGCGCGCTCGAGCTGCCGACAGAAATTATAGTCCCCCAATTTACCTCTTTGTTTTTGTGTCTATTTTCGTTAGTGCAATGCAACGAAGTTGGACAAGAATTTAACTTTAATTAATAAATCATTCGTTTTGCATTGTCTGGTGTTGTTATCATATGCGGATTTACGGAATAGTGTTAATCCGCCTGATTCAATGTAAAGTCATTTTGTTGGCGCGATGCCAAGTTAGCGGGAAGCACGTAAATATGTACACATATTTGTTACAAATGAGAGATAAGGAAATATGTAATGGCTTTTCTAATGATGTAATAGGGGTTTCATGTGATATATAGAGGATCTCACATGAGTTTCTATTTTATACGGAATTTATCAACCGAGTTCACTAAATTCGATTTGAGCCGAGGTTTACCGAGGCTCAAATAGAATTTAGAGGACGAGGTTGATAAATTACGTATAAAATAGGACGAGTGTGAGATACCTTTTATCACCCGAAGCAACGCGAAATATTCATCGAAAACAACAATCATAAACTACAGCGATCGCAAGTTATTTGAAGAACGCCGTGACGTCTTCGCACGCGCTGATATTAAACGTGTCTATTACCGACAATTATGAAACTGCTTTTATGGCCAAATTATGTGATAAATGCATGTTCCGTGGGCATTCTGTATATCCGTGAGTACCAATACAGGCGTCCACGTGATCATAACGACAACCACAATGCATGGACGCAATCAAAACCAATAAAATATATAACAAGAGTTTTCAAAATCGAATGTACTAAATTTGTACATAATTATAGGTGCTTAAAGGCCCACTTAATTTTCGAATCCCCAGATCACATATTCCATATTATATACAATTTGAAAGAGGTAGCTCCAAAACATTGTATTATCAACTTATCTGGTCGAATAAACTGTAAACATTTTTTTTTAATGTACCGACGTGTTTTCGGTGCTTAATTTCGATCTGGTCTATACTGCTAGTCTTTTATTCTCAATGGAAGTGGAATAACTCTATATCTTAGTTGTGAATTATGATGCATTCTGGGGTAAATAAAGGGGGAGGTCTTGGTGTGACTCTGAGAATCTCTGTCACTTGGTGGACACTCCCAGGCCACAGCTGTTTCGTATTCCAGTAGAATATATTTATTTTTGGTTCCTCTTCCAAATGGTATGTAGTATGGAATACGTTGTATATAATGTGGACTTGGGATTCGAAAATTAAGTGGGCCTTTAACCTCTTTAACTCTATATAGTTCAGATCCGATCCGATAGCATACCGTGTATTGCTGCCGTCACACACATCATACATCCAGAATAAACAAGTATGACAGTTGTTATCGCTGATAGACGCACCGGCGCCATTGTGTTAGTTGTTGCTTCAAGGCCTAAAATATAAGATAAAATGGCAAGTTTTTTTTATTTTCAATTTAATGGTATTTTAAAGCGTGGCTGTACTGAAATTCCAAACTTGCAGGAAACTTTACATTCCGGGAGTTCACTCAGACTGAAAGTTGTACAACCTCGTGGACTTTGTTCTTGTAAATGTATATGAAAGTCATATCTTACAATAATTATAACAGAAATATGAATGAAAAAGATGAAACAAATAATTGATGTATCTTGTAAGATTGAACGGCGAAAATCAAATTCTCGAGCTATAGGGTAAAACGAATGGGGAAATTGTCGATGTGAATAGATCATGCCATTAATATATATTGTGTTCCTCCAGCAGATAATATATCTATATTTTTAGTTAATATTGTTCATTTACATGTATATCGTATTTCACACGTTCGCAGCAGGGCCTCAGCTCGAGATTACATGATTTAGGCGACTTAAAAATAACCATCTCCAAAATATCTAAAATTCACACCATCTCAGTCAGGGATGGGGGTTTCAGGAGGAACACCAAAACTGATAAAATAAAATAAAAATTGTTTGCAACATTTTGTTGTCGAATCTGCCAAACTTGTATACAGCCATCGACATAATACGGCTGAATTGGTAATTGTCGCATGGTATCGTACAAAAAGACACCCATGATCTCTCAAATGTGCAAAAGACATACAGGATCCCCTAATGTGCAAAAAAGTCACCCAGCATTTCAAAGACTCATAAAAAATCTCTTATAAATTAATCGCATGTGAAGTATTATTACAATTATTTACTCTTGACTTTCGAGTGAAATTTGAATGGTATTTAACCCGCGTTGAGTTTGAATGTCACAGACGAACGAGACTTAGAGGTGCTAGTGACTTTTTACACATTTTGGGAGATCATGTGTGTATTTTTGCACATTAGAGAGATCCTGGCCATTCCTGGGTGTCTTTTTGTACGATACCATGCGACAATGACCAATTCAGCCACAATGCGAGGCAATAGTGTAGTTTACACCCACCCTTTTTTATTTCACTAAATATTCATTGGTGAGGAAATGTTCAGATAATAAGTTCAACAAACGACAATCTGACAATTCCAACCAATACATATGAATCATCGTATAATCTTTTCCCTATTTGTCGTCTGCTGTTATTGCACGAATATCCCTCCAGATGAATAATAGACCATTCCAATATACTTTATAATTGGTGGGATAAATATCCATTCAGTAAATAAAGTGTTAAATATTCGTATAAATGGTTGTGTCCGAATATACTATTATAGGGGCACTATAAAAGGTTAGGGATACGGGATAACCTTTGGCATTGATATGATAAAACTATTCTAAAAACACATAAACAATGCTTATTGTTAACCTGGGCGCGCTTGCTAACCATGAATGCAATTAATAAAAAAAAAAAAAGGTGAACAACCAACAACAACATTACTAGCTAGCCCTGTAGCATCCATACTTCAATAATTTAATCATATATATAGTTCAATCCACAGAATACTATAAAATTGGTTGTCCGACATTTAGTTATTTCTAAAGATTACCTACATTTCTAGATTACTTTGAGCTTTACACTGTCAACCAATTAACCCATAAATCGACAGCACCACCGAGTGGTATGACCACGCCTATATACCACATGCCTAAAAATTGTAATGGAAACTGTTGGATGCTGCATCAGAATTCCTTCGGGTAAAACTGCCCTTCCAATAACCGTACTGCAAACCCTCAGTGTCAGCTCAATCAAAACAAGAGTTATTTCTTAAAGTGATGTGAAACAAATAGAAATGGAGAATAAACTTGTTCAAAGTAGTTATTTTTTACGAATATTAATCCTAATTTACAGTACACACTGTCATTCTTATATATTAATTAAATGGAATGATTCTCGATGGCGAAATAATTTGCGTTAGTTTATCGTTGATTACCGCGTCCCGAATCGAGAAGTAAATATTTACAATTAAGCGTAGTTTAGACGATGGTATCTATGGAGTGGTATGATCGATTTTCTTTGAGATTTTCGATGATACTAGTGGAATACTACATTCACACATTTGGCATAGCGCTTGAGTACGAACTTATCAGTTTCTCGCACCCGAATTAGTCCATAATATGTCTTTAAAGATGCATAATCCGAATGAACGCTCCCAAAGTACTATTTCTATGGCTTCGGGGGCAAAAGTATTTGATTCGAGTCGAGTAATTTTACTTACCCATCAAAGATCAGTGATCAGATATCGATTTTTGAATTTTTTTATTTCCCGAGATATGTACTTATTTCTGGCCTGGAAAAAATCGTCAAGGCGACGGTCTCGGACAAAATTGCGGATGAAGATGGATAACTCTAAAATCAAGTGGTAATACGGCCAATTTCGTGATAATCAAGTGATAATACGGCCATATTTCGTTGAACAATATGTTGATAAATAACACGTTTTGGGAAATTTTATACCAAAGTTGACAGTGGTTAGCATTATCTTGTTGTAATTAATCGATTCTGATAACTAAATCGTATTTTGGATAAATGTTGTTGTTGATGTTGTTGTAACTTGATGATATGGGGACCGTCTGATCGGATTGAGTACCTTTAAGTATCAATATAAAGCGAATAGATCCTCCTATATTCTCCACATAATAGTTGAGATAATTCCAGAAGATATTCCATATACGAGATTGCATACACCCACATGTAATCATGAAACCTGTATAACCCATATCCATGTTCCGTTTTCATAAAGATGGACCAGAAACTTACCGACCTGTTATCCCGGGGACCAACTTCTGTGGCCTGCTCTGGAAGGAATGAATTTAAATTTCACTGGGTGCGATTATAGTTTATGGTTATAATTGAACATGATCTTTCCAACCTGCACCACGCCCTTCAATGTTTCGAGATAAGCTCACGAGTTACACCATACTCAAACAAATATTCTTGGTGGGCGATACATTTTCTCCCTAGTGATCGAAGTATCTGACCATAAAGCAATCGATATGTGTTAGAAGTATATGCCTTGCCCAATATGACGTTAGTCAAATCGAACCACACAAGAACCATATCAGGAACTGTTGGGAATGTTGGGAATAAAATGCGCAGTTGCTTAAAGGGGTAATGTGCAACAAAAATCCGGCCATTTATGGGACCATCTCCTATTATACTCAACAGAATATATGCAACAGATGAATGAATTTGAGCCATGGATTAGTGCAAATACACTCATGTGCTCTATGAACGATGCAAACAACATGGTAATTATAGTGAAAAGAATTTATGACTCCAGCCATTTATTAATTTTCATTATAATTACAACGTTGTTTGCATCGTTCATAGAGCACATGGCTCAAATTCATTCATGTGTTGCATATATTATGTTGAGTATAAAAGGAGATGGTCCAATAACTGGCCGGATTTAGTTATCAGTACCCCTTTAATATGTATGTACATAAACTCTCGGGTATGAATCAGTGATAAGGTGTGGTCGTAATATATAATATTAAACTATGGACATATATACCTATATTGTTGGTTTGTGGCTTATATTATTTAGATTTTCGCTTGAGGTTTTGAAGTTTATCGTCATTTCAGTCGATAAAGGTACGTTGACGCCCACATGGAAAATTTGTCTGGCAATACTTATTATATACAGGCTATTCGTTGTCACGGTAAATATATAGGAATGCCGTCACGTATAAATTTATACTGGTGTATAGTGCGCTATGATATGAACGACAAAATACCTACAAAACAAAAAATGTATGATCTGGGGGCGGGGGGGGGGGGGGGCACAACACATATATCTATGCCGATGAAGTCCTTGAACATTCAGAATGCTTCTTTGCAGTGTATACTCGGGCATAACTAACACCATTTTAACCTTATAACACGGGCCCCGTTCCTCATTTCAGCACACCTCACGACTCGCTCAGCAACTACACAAAACATCCAACTTAAAGAGACACCTCGGGCAACCCACACACCCCGTATTAAAGCTCGTGTGCTCTTCCCCAAACAACATTCAATTCAACTTTGGCGCGTTCGGAAATGACGATTTTTTATGTTAATTCAGTTATCCTCAATTCAACAAATCGTGAGGTGAAGGAAAATATCACTGGATCTTTTCGACCATCCCTGTCCCTTCGCGCCCACCACTCTCCCCAAAAACAAACCTTCACATACCCATGCAGGAGTTCACGACACGTAATTAGCCCTTTCTTTGCTAAATGAAAAAGTATACTTTGGAATGGTCTAATATTCATGTGAAGGGGTGTTCAGGTGATAAAAGCAGACGACATATATACGTACGAAAAGGTAATATAAATGCAGCAGGTTTCATATTCATTGGTGGAAAATGTTCAGATAAGAATTTCATGAAGAATTTGCCTTCAATTTTGTCATCGATGGTGAATTATACACATATAGATCTGCATGCGTATGCCTTGTCACTTGAACTTATATTATGCTATGGTATATATCGCTATACAAATTAAGGTATTGGGAAAAGCCACCTGATTTGTTCGTGCCAAAACAACACATATACATCTAACCCCACCGCGAGTGGTCCGTTTGACCACGTGCTTCTGGTCCACAAACAATAGCAAAAGCAAACTTCAAACATCGATATCTAATCACTCTGAGCTTTGATGAGTGGGTTCCTCGACTCGAATCAAATATTGTTTACCCCCGAAGCCAAAGAAATAGTAATTTAGGAGCGTCTGATCGGATTGAGTTCCTTTAACTATATTTATGTGTAACCACTCGTCATACGGACAACGGAAACCTTTAACTAATCGTACGGGAGAGGAGGTACTCATATGTGAGTCAGCACTTGTCATCCAATCCAATTGTAAGTATAAAAATGTATGTGTCATTTCATGTGTTATTGAATTAGACAAATAAATATGTTTAAACTAACTACTCGTCCAGGGGACAACAATACCATTTAACAGTTAACTACATGCGTGTGCAACTACTCGTCCATCGGGCAACGGTACCCTGTACTACATATTGTGCAACTACTCTGTACAATTAATAGTTGCATTTGTCTCATACTTTTATCGCGTGTTTAAACATTGACATAACTGACGAATCATCATCCGTTCTACTATACTAACTTCGTTGTTGACTTGTAGATAGCCTTGGGTTCACATCTTCCAGTTGGCAGTCGACCATCACCCTGGCTTTTGATCTGCCTGCTCGATGGGCCGGTGTGGTGTTGCGTACCTTGTCTTAAGTTATCTTGTCTGACATCACCTTTGCCATATTGGCATAAAACATACAACACATAATATGTGGAAATACTTCTTATGTGGACAGGGGGGAGTCGGACAAAATTTGCAGGCCCGTATGCTGATTTTTGACTTTCGATCCTTGTTGGGACCCACCCACCCCCGCGTCCAATTGTTTTGCCATTTTCGGCAGTTTTTTCCGACCATTTTTTGACACCCACCCCCTTTTAACACTAAAACAGAGATTTCCGGGGGGAAATTCACTGTAAACAGCTGTATATGAATTTCGGTGCATACTATTAGTCATGGATGTTAACATTGACATGTAAATAGGAACAAGTCATTTTGGGGTCATTCGGTCAAAAAAAAAACATGGCTGCCAGCAGCCATCTTGGATTTCAAAATTCAATCCATTAGCTAATGTTAGAACTCAATGCACACTAATATACACATATCCATGGACATATTGGTAAAAACATAACAAAATGTATATATATATTTAAAAAAAAAAATTTGATCATAACATCGGGCATCGAAATAAAAACGCCCAAACGCGGCCCTTTGTATTCAATTCGGTGGGTCTGAGAACTAAAACCCGTTTTTTTTGGCCGTATACATTGTTTAACCGTTAACACGACACATATATATAGTCTTCGTGTCAATTTAGTGAGGATTGGAATGGGTTGAGATAAGCCTGTTGTATTTTATTTGGATGTGATATAAGGACAGTTCTTCGCCGCAGTGTTCCCAACTCACAATAGTAAGCAGGTGTGGAGTTGTCGTGACAAATACTGTGATACGCTCACTGATGTTAAAATCGGCGATTTTTCTATTTCTGTTGGCCATTTTGGCCGCCATCTTTGATTTGGTGATTATTCCTCAACTCAGGTATAAGAGCAATCCTAGCTCGAGTATATCCTGCACATGTATATGCGTGGGTTTTGTTATGATAGCAATAACATTCATTGATTTGAAACAGACATTGCGTTATTAGCGTCGATTCGGCTTTGACCGGATTATAACGGCATTTGGGAAAACGTGATATCGGACAAAAATATCCAGTAAGGAATGTATATTATGGTCCCAATGTGTTCGCCGGTGACTCTCCTCGACGATAAATGTATAAAACCGCGTCAAGATGCCAATAGTTTCCCACAGAAACAAACGAAAGGTGGTAAAATGTCCGAAAAATAGCAAATTTTCACATTTCGGCGGCCATTTTGTGTCGGATTTTTGGCTAATTTGTAAGGGTTGTATATTACCATAACGAATCGAACGGAAAACAAGACCGCATGTGACATTATCTTTACAATAACTGGGGGGTGCAGAGGTCGACCAATATCTCCTGGACTAAATCGGTTCACCGCTTTTTTTCTGCATAAAACAAAACAAAAACGTTTGACTTTTGTCTCTTTCCGGCCATCATAATGCATGGGTAAGTGGAAATATGACAACTTCATGTACGAATTTTGTGTTCCTCTGATTGACTTGTTATAATATATATAAAACCATCAATTGAAACAGTTCATGATATTCACTACATTACATATTACAGTACTTCAATCTCTGCTTCAATGTGTCCAGTGGAAGTTATGGTTACCACCCCCCCCCCCCCGAAATTTGACAAACTCACGTTCAACAGTTGGAAATTTCAGACCAAAAATAGGTTGAAATTGTTTTGATAGCTTTATTTTCCAACCTGCATTCGGTGTAAAAAAAATAAAATATTTTAACCCACAAGTTGACAAATTACCTACTTTCGGTAACTGTTTTTTAATAAAATTCCCAATCATAGGGGAGTGTTATGATTGTAATTTTAAACATTTGAGGTACCAGTTGAAAATTCCAAATGAAGGTGGTGCAATTTTAATAATCCAAACTTGGCAATTTCGGAGGAAATTCCAAATTGGACTCATCCAATTCAATGGCCAGTCATACCGAGACCACAGGTATTAGGCACAAAATATATTTGTTTTTTAATTTAATAAAAATCTCGGAAAGGTATCTATCTCATTTTTGATAGAGGTCAGCATTTTTCTCTGCAAAAGCAACATTTTATTTTTTATTGATCTGTAATTGCAGCACTATGTGACCAAATAATCATAGTTTTCAAAAAAGTTTGGTTCGCCGTCGTATTTGAGATTAGTGAACATAGAAAAACATTTAAAGTTGATAAATCAAATTTATTTGGTTGGTACCCGAAACGTCCGTCCAATGAAAAATAAAAAATTCAAACAATCCAACCCCTAAATCACCGAAATCTATACTCTAATCATCAAACTAAATAGCCATATTGTCAAACAGACGTTGTTTCACGGAGGACAGCTAATTTGGGTGTGGTACTCAACATACATCGAGTTTAATAACGTTTTTTGTCTTTTTTTCCCGTCAGTTTTACAGATTTATTTTCGCGGGACATATTATTTACTTGTTCGGGTGCGGGAAACTAATAAGTTAGTATTCAGGCGCTATGCCAACTGGTGGAATATAGCATTCTAGTAACATCTCCGAAAATTTCAAACAAATCGACCTTAGCACTGTATTTAATTAATATACATGTATAAGAATGACGGTGTTTGTTTTCTATTTGGATATAAGAAATACAACTTTGAGAAAGATTATTCTCCTTCTTTGATCACCCTACAGGAGTGTTTAACGTCACTTTAAGCAAATGCAGTGACTCTCGGTGGTCAAATAGTTTTCGTTAGTTTATATCCGATAGAACTTTGCGTCCTGAATCGAGAAGTAAATATTTACAATTGCGCATAGTTCAGACGATGTTTTCTATGACGCGGTATGATTGATTTGCTTGAGATTTTCGGGGGTGCAGTAGAATCCTACATTGATCCAGTTGGCATAGCGCCTGGGTACTATATAACTTATCAGTTACAGGCACCCAAACAAGTCCATAATATGTCTTTAATCTAACAGACTATGCTTGCATATAGAATAATCTATTCAGATCGATGTCGGTTTGAGACATATCTTAGTCTGCGTTTTATATTTCAAGATTGATTTTCTGAGATTTACCATATATCATATATATAGTAGATATTTACTCACCTGTATCCATAAAATTCTAAACGAGAAATAATTAATTGGGTGAGATTATTAAATGCCCAGTTTTTGGTGGATACATGTAATCTAAAAAATTCTAAATTTACAATTCAGCAGTGAAAATAATTGAGAAGATTTGTGATAATGTCGGATTGCTGACTCAGTCAGATGTCGATTAAAAGCGTTATGCATCAACCGAGTTGCTGGGGCGATGGATTGGTCGGTAAAATATTTACACAACGTCAATGTTGAAAATGCCAGACGTGACATAATGCCGTCATTTTTCAGCAAATTATGACGTACATGTATACGTTCCCAGCGCTGTTTACACTCAAGATGGCCGACATTTTCTATGAATGGCCTGAAATGGTACCAGGGAAGTTTGTAGTGTGGCAATATATTTTGAAGAATTGCGATTTTAATATACTATTTGCAGAAATACCTATATATGATGATAGCAGAGGTGACGACCGAGATTAATTTATAATTTTGACGATGACAACTATGTTCGTGTTGTTGGTAATCATGACACTGGCGACAACAACGATTAGGGCGACGAAATTGATTGTAATGACGACGACGATAACACGATGATGATGACGACGACGATGTTGATGACTAAAACGATGAAGATGCACGGCCATGATAATAATGATTATTTATGACGAGGCGACGACGATGATGACGACGACGATGTTGATGACTAAAACGATGAAGATGCACGGCCATGATAATAATGATTATTTATGACGAGGCGACGACTATGATGACGACGACGATGTTGATGACTAAAACGATGAAGATGCACGGCCATGATAATAATTATTATTTATGACGAGGCGACGACGATGATGACGACGACGATGTTGATGACTAAAACGATGAAGATGCACGGCCATGATAATAATTATTATTTATGACGAGGCGACGACGATGATGACGACGACGATGTTGATGACTAAAACGATGAAGATGCACGGCCATGATAATAATGATTATTTATGACGAGGCGATGATGATGACGACAGCGACGACAACGATGATGGTAATGATGACGACTGCGACGAGGATGATGATGATGATGAGGATGATGTTAATTTTATGATGGCGATTATGATTACTACGAATATACTATACACACACAAAGGACCCAGAAATCGATAGCCAAATGTCACTTTATGAATGTATTCTCGGGGTCCAAATAAGCATACAGTGCGGAATAAGAGTACAGGGTGGACAATTCTACTAAATCCAATAAGAGTACGGGGCGGAATAAGAGTACAGGGTGGCAATTTCCAACATGGAAACAGGACTATCTGAAATGCTATAAGGTCAATCATATATATTTCTAAAATTTTGCACTGTTTGTTGACATAGGAGTTACCAAACAGACTTCCAGCAACATGTTTGGACTACATGTATCTGTTCCTGATCTGAATAAAGGCTCCAGCAATTATGATAGGCCTGTAGTATAAATTTCTTGACAATCCCACTTTTTAAATAAACATATGGATCCAAATAAGCACCATACAGGGCGGCAACTTTTCCCAAAAATAATAAGCATATACGGGTATGCTTATTTGGATCCCAAGAGTACATGCAATGTAAATATAATTATCTAACTCTATATTTAGTGCATAATAACTAGTACGTTTGAGTTATCATTAAAGCATCAACAGAACGTAGCCTTGAGCCTTGAGATCCACGACAACAAATGTTTCACACATATTGATTGGGTCATTGTCACTTGTCAAGGCTCCGGTCGCATTCGAAGCCAGCTTTATTTAAATCGATCACAAAAGTAGCCAGCTTTCACCGGCGCCCACATTCGTAGCCAGTTATTACTGTCAGTCTGCTGTTCTAAAGCCATGCTCTATGTGACATGAAATCATGTTTGTGACTCATATGTCGAATTCATGGTCCAAAACTGACTTCGTTTATCAACTTATATTGGAATATAATTCGAGTATTCTAAGGACATTGATCGGAAAACTTAGGTTATTAGATGAATTAATATCAAATTAAAATTAAAGTTGTTTTTCATCCATCAGCTCAAAAATATGAGATTAAAGGTACTCAATCCCATCAGACGGTCCCCATATCATCAAGATACAACAACAACAACAACATTTCTTCAAAATACGCTTTAATTATCATAATCGATTTAATGCAACGAAATAATGCTAACCACTCACTGTCAACTATGGTATCAAATTTCCCAAAACTTCTTGTTTATCAACATTTTGTTCAACAAAATATGGCCGTATTATCATTTAAGTATCCCGAAATTTTGCCGTATTACCACTTGATTTTAGAGTTATCCATCTTCATCCGCAATTTTGCCCAAGACCTTTCATTTGACCACGTGTTTCTGGGCCACATATTATTACACATCTGAGAAAAAACAAACTTCAAAAATCGGTATCTAATCACTCTGAGGTTTGATGGGTGGGTTCCTCGAATCGAATCAAATATTTGTTAGCCCCCGAAGCCAAAGAAATAGTAATTTAGGAGCGTCTGATCGGATTGAGTACCTTTAATAAATTAAATGCCATCTAAAGTACAGACAGGTCCTTCATTTTAAAATAGATTTCTATTCAAACAAACCACATTCAAGGATAGTAATTCTATATGGAAGCTTATAAATAAAGTCGGTATAGTCATTGATGTAATAAACAAACGGAGAAAAAATATATGTAACAGTGTGTTATATTAATAGGCCTATTCAGTGGCGGATCCAGGAAATTTGAAAGGGGGGCGCTATGTATATTATTGTATATATAATGCATATCACCATCCGAGTCGCGAAGCGGCGAGTGGGGGAGAGCACGATAGGGGGTTTAACCCCCCTCTCGTATGTGTCCCCCCGTGAAATTTTTGTATGCTACATTCAAAACGACGCGTTTTCCTGTGTTCTGGGCCCAGTTTATATTGCTTTATATTAGGCCTTTATGGAACGAGTGACAATAACATTCAGTACAATTATATATAGTATTATAGAGGGTTCGTGATGGAAGATCAATTAAGCTTCTTTGAACAGTGACCTTATCTTCTGAAAGTCTGTGCAAATGTGAATTATCTGGGCGACATGATGATTTTGGCGCGCCGGACATGCCATGCCCATGGAATAACCGGAATCACCGGGTCGCCTATGGTTTGGGCTGGTGCATGGGAGAATATTTTGTAATTCAGAATGAGTAATCACAAAATCATGGCTTCTATATAGACAGTGCTAGTGTAGAGGTGTTTCGACTGGTAATACAATGCATATATCCAACCACTTAATTCCTCCATTGACCATGGTGATTTTTTCAGTTTTACTTCTAATAGCCATCAGCTTCATGATACACCAGCAAAATAAGTCATCAATACAAGCCAAACGGGTGGTCCGATCACACTCCAATCACGTACTCGTTTTATTATTATAAACACAGTTTTCACCAAAAAATATCTGACATCAAACTGATTAACAGTATTCCAATCCCCTATTCATCTACATTCTGGTTGCATCCATAATGTTAATTGTATGTAGATTAATATATGTTGTGTAAATGTTTGGGTTATGAATAAATATATGTTCAGTCAATCAACTGACTAATGATGATAACGACACATGGAAACGATGTTTTGAAAGACTCGTGACTTTTTTGTATTAAGCAATGGCAGATATATTCTTTAATTCTTTAATTTGCCGTGACCTGCACGACGATGTCTTGTTATCACACATTTGTTCCAATTAGGGTGGCACAACATGTGATGGAAGATATAACCAATTTTAAATGCCATGCATATATACCATGCATTGGAAACGAACCAGCAATGTATTTCTATAATAATTCGAAAATATACTATGTATACGGTATACATGTATACCATAGTAGTATGGCGTATGCGCCTTTAGATAATCACTTTACGATGATACTGCCGCCTGTGCGTTTTATAGTCCGGCGTTGATCGGACTACATTGTATAACCTATAGAGTGCATTATAGACGACTCATGATTATCATTCATTTGTTCTTTAGATATAGATGGAATTGTCTAAATTTTGACTCCACTTTCAGAATTGCTATATTTATTTTTTATAGAAATATTCAGTGTTGAAACTTCGGGCGCCCAAAACTTGGCGCCGGGCGAGATGTTTTCCGACACTCCGATACAAAATGTTGCATAAATTGTTTGCTCTGCATGGCGAAAAATAGCCCGCGGGCCTTCATCTCGGGATTTTGGATTCGCCCCTTGCATGGCTATACATATCGCGTGGAATACCAAATTTAAGTCATTTCAACCCACAGTTAAAATAACTATACGTTTGAATATAGATCGATGGTTTGAGTGTGTAAAACATGTAAACTGTTGTATTTGCATGCATGTTAGCAATATTCAGTGCGGAATTTTCGGGCGCCCGAGACAAATGGCGCCAGGACACATAAAATCCATTGCTCTGGCGCCCCCCCCCCCCCTTGGAACCGCCCTTACTATTATGCAATTAAAATAAAAATCCTCTCATGTCTGTGTTTCATTCCAAAGCAAAAAGCGCGGCAAAAATTATCGCCCCTTTGTAAAGGGCGTCTTATTCTATTTTTATAATGTGTTGCACACGGCCCAGTCATAACAATTGTCACGTGGGATGCTCAGACGTGGATGTAAATAAACACCGCTTAAACGTCAACAAAGTGATCGGGTATGGTTCCGAATTTATCAATTTAACTGATTCAGAGGTGTAGATCAATCAAGATGTCCAATTCACAGTTCAGGGATAGAAGCGGACTATCTAGCGGTACGTATCGGAGGAATTTCATGCAACTTGCTGCGTTTATGCGGGAGAATTCGCTATTTGCGCGATAGTTATTTTTCCTTCAAATTATTGTTTTGTTGTTGCAATTTCATGCATATGGTTATCGGTCAGATATGTGATCGGTGCGTTAAAGTTTATTTTATGGAGATGATAATCATTAATTTTGGTTATACATTAATTATGGCTATGCAGTTGTACATTAGAGCACACTTATATGAATTTTAGCCATGCCCAACGCATGAAAGACCAAAATGCACATCGATCGGAGACAATGAGTGATTGCATGGTATACCCGATATGGCACAGCACTGGGTCAGAACAATCCACCACAGAATGCGATACGTGATTAATTATGTCAGTCGCGTTGTTTACTGCAGTTGACTAGCTGCGCAATACTAGTATGCATTTTGTCCACCTATATGCCACAATGTCAATATTCTTTCCACCTACTAGTATATTCCACAATGTCAATATTATTGTACTTTATGAAAGCAACTTGGATGTGAGGAAAGTGCTCATGCACTGCTGGAGACAACATCATACAGCAGTCAAACACCATTACTAATCCAGGACCCCAGGGTACTTATATCCAGAAGGGTCTGATGCTGAACAGATACAGATGCAGGTGTGAGCCTGAACTTGAACAGGCTATTTTATTATTATTAAAGCAAAGTAATGGTGGGAGAGGAAAGCACCACTTTCCGCCCATTAATTGAGTTGATTGGGTTACACATGGTCCTTCCTTTTGGCCAACGAAAAAATATGTGTGGTTTGGGTTCCCATACCGACCCTATTTCCCCCCCCCCCACCCTAAAGTTTTTTTCATGGTTTTCAAGAAAATCTATTGAAATTTTTCCTAAATTTTTTTTAATAAACATAAAAATCACATTTCAGCATCTCAGAATAGTTTCATTTCTTAGTAAAAGTATTGTGTAATATTAAAATTTATACAAAAATAATCAAAAGGAGTTTTATGTCAAACTATATAAAATACGGACATGAAAAGTAATAACAATATGTCAAAATAAAAAAATTATTAAAAAAATAAAATTTCAAACCTACCTACTAACCCTATTTTTTTCAGATTGTAACCCAAACCAGACATTTAATTTTCTTTGGCCTTAAGAGTACCAAGAGGTATTAGACTGAATTTAATACATCAAAATATGTCACTTTTGGGCTGGAAAATAATCACAATTTGTGCATACTAGCACATATATAGGATGACAGGTGCCCCTTTCCCTTCACCAAAAGGGACACCGGGGTTCAGATGATATCTTGTGCTCCATAGAATTGCAAGATAACCATCAACAGAAACAGAACCAATGTCTATTTTTTATTAAAAATTTTGTTTATTTTTTTAAATATTAATGTAATTACACTATATGCACTGATGTATACATGTACTAGTAGGCATTACAAACAACTCATTTTATTAATTATGGAATGGGCTAGCTCGGCCCAAGGGATCTCTCTCTCTCTCTCTTTCTTAGCCACTCGGCCCAAGGGATCTCTCTCTCTCTTTCTAAGCCAAAGGGTTGTCGGGATGTAGATTGGATAGTTGAGTAGTAATGTTTTATTTGGCAACGTTGAACAACAAGGATAGAAAGGGATGAACAACATATGAACATTTATATAAAAATAACACATAGGTTTGACGAACTCTTCAGTTAGTTGGCCACCGCTCCTCTCGACATATTCTTCTCAGGTGTCAAAGAAATTTATTCAGAATGTGAAAACAGTACAATATTATTTATATTCATGAATTCGCCGTTTTTCGTTCAAACCGACTCATGAGATTACTGGCTATTATCTTTGTAAACAAACATGCCTAAAGTAATCAAAATGTCAAAATTGATGGACAAAACCCTGAAAGATATCATAATCTTAACTTAAGAAATGCATATCCACAAATTTAATTCCCGTGCCCATTCTGCCACGAAAGCTGGGCCAGCTTGTCCCAAAAACTGTCTGGACCGAGTGGGCCCTGGGACAAGCTGGCCCGGATCCATTAATTATAGCAACATCACAGGCACTAGTTGGGGTCCTTGTATACCATATATCGATCAGTGCATATAAATGTTTGTATATAACATGACATAACATAAAAATACTGTCGGCTATCAAAAACATATACATATGTATATATACAGTGGCAGAACATATATATCGATAGCAAATAATATATCCATTCTGATATATTGACATGATGTGGATACTATTGAAGATATATCCCCATCCAGGTCCATACATTGTAATTATTGATTCTATAAACTATACTTGTTTGTGTTAAAGATGAGGTTACCCAGTGAAGCCAGGGCCATAACTCTTTCCCTCCATATTAATTTATAAAATGACTTCCTCTCAAGAACAAGAGAGAGTAGTTGGAAGTGAAGTGCCCAGGATGATCGAAAGGATCGAATGATATCCTTCACCCCACTCTCAAGAACCATTGGGCCTATCTATTTAGCTTATATTTGGTATGGAGGGTTCTTGGGTTTAGATTTGTTCAAATAGGGTCACTGGGTCAAATATGGGCAGAGCCAGGGACATAACTCTTTTAAAAGATAAAAAAAAAGCAAAATAAAAATTTATTATATTCTTGCATATAAAATAGCGGAAAATTACCGAAATATAGACCATCGTATATATCTCTTAGAAGCCACAGTGAAATACGATTTCATTATACACTGCAGCTTTCTTACAACGACTTCTTCTCAAAAAAGATGAGGCCAATTTAGCTTATATTTGGTCCAGTTGGTCCTTGTATGACTGGAATTCAAATCTGTTCAAATGGGGTCACCCGGTCAAATAGGAGCGGAGCCAAGGACATAAATTTCGTCCACCTGTAGTAGTAGTAGTAGTAGTGACCGAGAAGTTGATAACATGTTTTAAATTTATTTTTAACTGAACAACTGCAGTAGACTTCAAAGTCCCAGTCTTCTCAGTCCCGATAGACTCCACAGTCATTGGCTGTCTTGTTATTTGGATAATTCTAATGTTAACCTACTCTGATGCCACAACTATCAAATTACGTTTCCATGACCCATTAATCGGTCTATTTTAATAAAATTGGACAATCTAGTTTACCTTCTAATATATAAGACTAGCCGATGAGCCCGACGTTGTCCGGGCTATTCAAAACCAAATTTCAAGTCGATGGCTCTACCCGTTTCCGAGATCTGGTCTGCGCATGCGCGAAGCTGGCGTTGCACAGGCTCGGCGACCCGAAAAAATTTGTATCCGGGGCAAGATACATTCACATAGCAAATTTCAAGTCGATAGCTCCATCCGTTTCCGAGATCTCGTCTGCGCATGCGCGAAGCTGGCGTCGCACGGGCTCGGCGACCCGATAAAATTCGTATCCGGGGCAATATACATTCACATAGCAAATTTCAAGTCGATAGCTCCACCCGTTTCCGAGATCTCGTCTGCACATGTGCGAAGCTGGCGTCGCACGGGCTCGGCGACCCGATAAAATTCGTATCCGGGGCAAGATACATTCACATAGCAAATTTCAAGTCGATAGCTCCACCCGTTTCCGAGATCTCGTCTGCACATGCGCGAAGCGGGCGCCGCACGGGCTTGCCAATACGACAACGTCGACCGCCTGGTCAAACTACACACACGTACCAAGTTTCGTCCCGATCGGTCGAGAATCGTAGATTTGTATAAATGACAAACATACATACAAACATACAAACAGAGGTCTTCAAAATATATATGAGAGAATCACCTTGTAATATATAAGAGATAGGATACTGCTTCAATATGACCATGACCATTTATATCAGGAAGAATATAATTTGCCCTCCCGCCCCATTTTTATGAAAAGTTGGATGTAAATCTAGCAATTTATATATATTGGCTTAGATGTCAATGTTTGAATGTTTCCTGAACCACTGCCCATTTAAATGTGTTAATGGTTATGAAATTGTAACTGCTGCCACATTTATAAATGTCACACTGTAATATAACTCACTCTATAATTTAACCATCAGTAGTCTACTTGTATCATAGTTACCATTGTTGACAACTATACTCTTAGGGTAATGCCCTAAATAATTGACTCCTTAACCACAGCAGAATTATGGGTAACTTTTCAGGATTTAGTCGGAAATATGGCTTGTTGCCATTCATCGGAAAGCTCTCAGTGAGAGCTTTCCGGTGAATGGCAACAAGCCATATTTCTGACTAAATCCTGAAAAATTACCCATAATTCTGCTGTGGTTAAGGAGTCGATTATTTAGGGCATTACTGCATGTATCATAGTTACCATTGTTGTGTGCATACAGTAGTTGTTTGAAACTCTTATCAAATGCAATTGATACAGACAATGAATACAGGATACTATGATTGATGGTGTAATAAAATAAACTATCTGAGAATTAAAGTGGTTGGTATTGTGTGTTTATATGTCTACCATTGTACTCAGTATGTTTATCCCCTCCAAAGCCCCTGTGGTGATAGGACCAAGCCAGAGTTTAGTGTGCCTTTCATTTGCAGAATGAGGTCCCCAGAGGGTGAAGAAGTTTCTATATGGATACATGTAGCTGCATGCACTGCCATGCAGTAATGTTGTCCAATATCCAAATATCTTGGGATATTGGATCAATGTCATTTGTCAGAACTTACAAAAGTATTGCCGTGAAAAAATGATCCACTGATGTTGTTCATATTTTCCATCCTAGTCAAGCCAGGCAAGCCTTGAAATAGTGTGTCTGTCATTTGCAGAATGAGGTCTCCAGAGGGTGAATTTAGTGATGCTACCACGCATAGCGGTCTAACATAACCAAATTCACCCTCTGTGGACCTCATTCTGCTTACACCTCAGCAGAATGAGGTTCCCAGAGGGTGAATTTGGTGATGCTAGCCCGATATGCGGGGTAGCATCACTAAATTCACCCTCTGGAGACCTCATTCTGCAAATGACAGACACACTATTTCAAGGCTTGATCCTAGTTAGAATTTTCCTTCGTTGAATGGAATATTATTCATTTCTTTATACTTTGTAGTTTCAGACTCGTGGGTAGATCTGTACAACTTATCACATAACAATAATGAGCCACCTCCTGAACTAATTGCTCAGTCTATAACAAACAACATCGAAAAGCTGCTGATAGAAGCACAAAAAGAGTCAAGGTCGCCTTCACGACCTTCATCACGAGACAGGTTAGTTGTAACTTTTATTACGCATCCATTACAGAATTCTTATTGAGTATATTTTAGGTTAGATCATGCCATGAATCTCTACTATGGCTAACGCCCGTAGATATCATATTCCACCAGTACAAAACCTGGGAACTTTTTAAAGTTTTGACAGGGAACCTTATAACATTGAAAAAATAACATGGGGGAATATATTACTTAGTTATTATCTGTTTCTTAATAATGTACTTCACTGTTGGTGAAGGTCCCAACTAAAAATTTCACAATTTAAGTGACTTTGTGAGCGATTTTGCATTGCGTTTCTTACAATTATGGAATTTCTCCTGGGTAATTAATTGAAGGTTTATTGCGATACCGGCTCACATAACTCAGAGAAAAGCATACAATTTCGAGTTGGGACATTCACCTACAGTGAAGTACATTATTAAGGAACAGATAATAAGTACGAAATATATTCCCCGCGTTATGTTTTCGACTTTATAAGGTTCCCTGTCAAAACTTCAAAAAGTTCCAATCTTTTGTACTGGTGGAATATGATCTCTACGGGTGTTAGCCAGAGTAGAGATTCATGGCATGATCTAATTTTAAGTCATAATTTATGTTAATTTTTGACATGCTAATCAGAATAAAAGCCTGATTCACCTGGATAAGATTTGCGAAAATATCTATGATCTGAATAATGTGGTTTTTTTATTATAAACTGTGGCTTATGTCTGCTTTAAAGGGAGACTGTATGCCAATTTCAATAAATTCCCTGTAATAAATACGATCTATTATCGACAATATATCGAAAAATAAGATATTTTAGTTGAAAATGTCTTCTGTAATCGTTCAAAGTTAATAATTTGATATAAATTTAATTTATAGCTCGAGCCATAAATTCAATTATGAATTTTGGTGTACAAGACGTAATCAAATTAATTGATGGATAGTGTATTGGGCAACACGTGGCACACAGGATCATGTAAACAATTATGTTGATACTGGGTGTGAACTCAAGCCACTGACTGACTCGTGACTATATAATAACTTAAATGAGTATCTGGGACTAGTATGCATATAATCAGTCTGGGTGAACGTCGACTCTATATTTGAAATATAGAGTCTGGAGCTTATGTAGCCAAAACCATTTCTATTCAGCGAAGAGCTTCCCCAAAATGACGTCACGGATTTAAAAAAATACATCGATGATTGACAGGTGCCCCCACGTGTTATTTGTTGTGCTTCGCAATAATAGTAATGGCCTGTGTCGCGACATAAGATTACAGCAGATAATATTTGTCGTGTGTGCGACTATTCTTTTTCGGGAGATGAACTCGCTGCATCACCCGGAAAGCTGCATCCGAGAGCACAAAAATAAGGTCGTCATCAAAAATGATGCTTTAGAACTATTTAAAAGCATAAAATTAAGTCATTTCCTCGGTGTTAACTTTCAGATGACTTTTTTACGACAAATAATTTGATTTGCAAACCATGGTACAATAAAGTAAATCAAATACACGGACGTGAGTGAGTTCTATTTATATTTATGGGAGGCCAAGTTGGTACCATGCGCAGGCCTATCTATCAGGTCTAGCACATCCTTCAAATTAATCCGAATCGTACCGAATATATAATTTCGAAGCCATTGTTTCTGTCTGTTGTATTTGCAAGCATCGCTTTCGATCGGAGAAATTCCGCTCTGTTACTATATTTAGAGGTGACATTATGGGAGTCTAGCTCCGCCCACTGACACTTGTTTATTAACCCATACGGTTTCATTGGACGGAAAATAATTTACGCAATCAATCAGATTACGGAATCCCGAGGACTTGGAAATGAAATATCGATGTTATCCGTCAGACCTTATATTCAATGTTGTAATGAATATTTAGGTATGAGTTTACTCAGACTGGCATATAATATAACATTTATTTGATATATAATTAAATAATGGAAATATATATATATATTTTTATTTTTTTTTCGGGTCTAAACAAATAAATACATACAGACATGTGAGGAATCAAGGACACAATACATACACTTGGTTAAATCATAAAAAAATTATTTTATATATAATGAAATAATGGAAATATGTTTACCTTATTCTACATAGCAGAGACTATAGAAACCAACAACAAAAAACAGTGGCTATTGCTTTCATTGTATTATTCAAGAAATAATTAGTATAAGAATTAGTCTGCCTTTTGTGCTACAGTAATGCCCTAAATAATCGATTCCTTAACCACAGCAGAATTATGGGTAATTTTTTGGGATTTAGTCCAAAATATGGCATGTTGCCATTCATCGGAAATCTCTTAATGAGAGCTTTCCGATGAATGGCAACAAGCCATATTTCCGACTAAATCCTGAAAAAATACCCATAATTCTGCTGTGGTTAAGGGGAATGCATTGATAGGCTATAGCAGTTCAATATCACCACTTGAATGCACATGCATATCACCGTGGTAAATACGACTACATGTATATGCAGTGGTGACAATGTACTATAGGGATACACTTATTTTGAGCAATACTGTACCCATGCATATATTCAAACTTATAGTCATTGCAATTGTAAAGATTTCTTGTATGTTAGCATACATGTACACGATTGTTTGTAAAGATTTCTTGTATGCTGGCATACATGTACACGATTGTAAAGATTTCTTGTATGCTAGCATACATGTACACGATTGTAAAGATTTCTTGTATGCTAGCATACATGTACACGATTGTTTGTAAATATTTCTTGTATGCTAGCATACATGTACACGATTGTTTGTAAATATTTCTTGTATGCTAGCATACATGTACACGATTGTTTGTGGTAATTTACTCTCTGAATTAAACTCACCATATTTGTTTCTTTTCAGTCCCAATATTCCCAACAGTCCGAATAATGAATGGGCTCATGACTTCAGGGCCACCCAGGTAATTATTATGTACTCGGCTTATTTTTTATGGCGATCACATTTGTAGCCAGCTTTTCATGCGAGCCTCAATGAACAAGATTAGGTTAATCTCATTTTTCTGAGTTGATGGATGAAAACCAACTTGAATTTTAATTTGAAATTAATTCCTCTTATAACCCAAGGTTTCCGACCAATGTCGATATAATGCTTGAATTATATTCCAATATAATTTGATAAACGAAGTCAGTTTTGGAGCATGACGTCGAAGTTTTAGTCACGAACGCGATGACGTCATATTTCGAGCCATATAAAGCATGGAATTAGAAAAGCTGGCTACGAATGTGACCGCCGGAGAAAAGCTGGCTACATTTGTGATCGATTTAAAAAGCTGGCTACATTTGTGATCGATTTAAAAAGCTGGCTACGAATGTGACCGGAGCCTTGTGACAATGACCCCATCAGGGTAACTAATACTACTGAGCCGAGTAACTTAAATGAGTATCTGGGACTAGTATGCATATAATATAACATTTATTTGATATATAATGAAATAATAGAAATATGGTTACTTTATTCAACACAGCAGAGACTATAGAAACCAACAACAACATTTGAGTACAGTATCCCTTTAAATAACCCATCTTAATAATTACACTTATTGAGCGCTTATCCTTGTTAGAGCCCTAAGCGCTTTACATTGAATACATAAATATTAATATACAAAATACATTTAAAACAAAGTGTCACTTGTTTTTCGTGATCTTATGTGTGGTATAGTTGGGAAAGCTTCTCGCGTACAGGTAGTTCTTGAGGCCTGTTTTGAACCCATTGAGGGATGATTCGATTCGTACATTGTACGGGAGAGAGTACCAGACTGGTGGAGCGCTCACCCTGAACGCCCTATCTCCAACAGTCTTCAGATTCCGGGTGAACTGAGTTAGAAGTCCTTGGTCGCTGGATCATAACGATAGTTGTGGTTTGTAAGAAATGAATAGTTTGTGTATATACACTGGGAAGTCGGCTGAGTTTCGCTGATAAGCAGCACGAGTTTGTATGTAATCCGATCATTTATGGATAGGTAGTGAAGATCGGCAAGAACAGGGGTAATGTGTTCGGATTTCTTTGTCCGGGAAACAATTCGTGCTGCAACGGTAATATGAGTCGCTGAAGTTGATTGTCCGGGACATCAAAAAGAAGCGAGTTGCAGTAGTCTATACGACTTAGGATGAAAGAGGAAACTAGCCTTTTCGTGGCATCGATGGTCAAAAACTTCTGAATGTGAGCGAGTTGTCTAATTTCAAAATAAACAGTTTTGCAAACATTGGAGATTTGTTGCGAATAGGAAAGAGTTTAATCCAACCAAACGCCGAGATTTTTTGCACTGTCGCCGAAGTGAATCAGTTTGCCGCCTATGTTAATATCATGGATAGTGACAGAATTTAGGATGGATCGCTTGGCACTCAGCTCAGTAGTATTCAAGCCTTGAAATAGCAGAATGAGGTCCCCAGAGGGTGAATTTGGTGATGCTAGCCCGCTATGCGGGGTAGCATCACTAAATTCACCCTCTGGGGACCTCATTCTGCAAATGACAGACACACTAAACTCAGTTATTTCAAGGCTTGGTAGTATTAGTGAACGTTCAGACGACCACTATTCAATCGTAAGTGGAAGGATTTCCGTTGTAGGAAGTAACCGGTAGTTAAACTGCGCATGCTCACGTCAATATCGCAAGTCAAAAAATAATATCAAGCACTGTTTGATTTTAGATTAGAAATTGTGGCATATCCTCGAATACCTCCACTTGCGACGTAATCGTAGTCGTGTGTACGTAAAAATCGTGGCTGGAAAGATTGCAGGGCAGTCAATCGCATGCTTACGAACAACCTTTGATGACATCTCAATCGTGTGAACAATCTAACCACGATTTTGTCGGGCCCGATTCCTCCACTTTCGATTGAAACGTGGTCGTCTGAACGTTCACTTAGTTACCCCGTGTCTGTTCACGTAGTACAGGTATTTACCTACCCAAAGTCGGTCGTATGGCCAAATAGGACACGGCTGGCTGAGGGTAGATAAAAACCTGCACGTATGAACAGACATGGGGTGACGTATTCTATTGACCTTAGATTCAAATCAACATATCCATTCTTTCCCCCATAGAAATGAATAGAGAAATTTGAACCTAATATTTTGGTATTTGTTCATTTTGAACTACATAAAGAATAAACTCAAATTCATGTACTGTTCGATATTTTTACCAAAATAAAAGATTTCGCCACAAATAACTGAATACAAATTGAATAGGCAGACTGACAGGCCCCTGAAAATACTAAAATATCAATTGATTCTATAACTAGATCAGAGGCCTCTGAGCGGACATGGAGATTTACAACCCGATTTCTTGGGTAGATTCGTTCGATTCCGATACAATATCTCAACTTCGCTGAGTTACATGGTATATGTCAAATGAAAGTGAATTTTATTGCCAATAAGACACACCTGAAGATATTTTGGCTGAAATCGATTTCTAGAATTTATTAGGGTTTTGATAGTTGGTGTGGTTTTAGCCAAAATCGATCATTTGAACTTTGCCACTGGTATAGTCTATATTGGTATTTTAGTCATTGTCCCCAGGGGCCTGTGGGCAGACTATCTCAAAGAAGACTTAATAGTAATTGTACCTTCGATTTGACTCAAATTTTAACCCTTTCTTTACTAAATGGATTTTCCCACTCAGTTATAAAAGTATATATTGGAATGGTCTATTATTCATCAGGATGAGTTTTCAGGAAAATTAAGCAGGTGACACAGATGAAAAGATTATACAAGTGCAGAAGGAATCCTATTTATTGGAGGGAAATGTTCAGATAATAAGTTCAACAAACATTATTATCTGAACATTTCCTAAGGGAACTATCTCTCAATGAGTATTTAGTAAAGCTTCACAGAGAATATTTTTCTCATACAGTAATGCCCTAAATAATCGACTCCTTACCACCGCAGAATTATGGGTAATTTTTCAGGATTTAGTCGGAAATATGGCTTGTTGCCATTCATCGGAAAGCTCTCACTGAATGGCAACAAGCAATATTTCCGGCTAAATCCTAAAAAATTACCCATAATTGTGCTATGGTTAAGGAGTTGATTATTTAGGGCATTACTGTAGCTTTGTTCAATGAGAATCAAAGAAACCAATAAACGGCTGATATCAGCCTTGTCTCATAGCTTGGTACTTTGAATAATAGATAACCGTTATCTCTTAAAGTTTGTTGTATTGAATTATACATGACTTTGGTAACAGTTCCGTAATGTAATTGAATTTTTTGTTGCTGATAGTTAAAACTGCATTATCGAATGGATCCACCCATTCAGTTTTAAACTTATACATTGGAATGGTCGATTCGTTGTTTATAAGGACAGACAGGCCGACTAAGACTCTAATGATAATTTGTAGAGATGTTCAGTTAAAAAAAGCCTAACAGATACGGCTACAGCAATTTAATAGCCTCATTTACTAACCCATCCTGCAGCTTCCCCCCCATATACAGTAATGCCCTAAGCAGGGTTGTCAAAGTACCGACGGTACCACAACTTTCGGTACCGGTTCCGTACTGATGTTCAGTACCGCAAACCGGGTCGGTATCGGTACTCATTGAGTGGACTTTTATACAGCAAATAACTTTTGTTTCGTGAGGTTCCATCATCAATTATTCGTTAAGTTCAAGGTTTAGTCAAAGAACGAAAATGAAAATCTCAACAACATTTACGATTAAGTTGTTGTCTGCGGCGGTTTTCGGCAAGTCGCAATGGGAGGATATTTTAAAAGACGGAATACAGAGTGGAACGAATGTAGACATGTATGTTTGACTACTGGGTCGGCTAACATTGTAGATTTATCTGGATACACGGTATACCACTTTATTTGTGTGGAAATTAATTAGAGAACTCACTAATCGGCCATATTACTCGCATGTTGTAATTTCATAAATGATGTCACCCAATGAAACCAAAGTCGTCTCCAGTAAGCATAGTTGTAGTTGGCTAGTTCGAAAATTTGAAATAGATTTAGAGAGAAAATAGTCAAATACTCTCTGTGTCTGTGACATTAACTTTATAGCACAATAAAAGTTAAAACAAGGGAAAATAAAACTCAATAGATGTCACCCATGTGATCATAAGCATCATTACGTCATAATACTCTGGTAACTCTGCCCTGGTTGCCCATGCCTCCATGTCACGACTCACAAGTCACAAATATCCCGTCATTCGAGTTCTACAGTGTCAACATCCATGTCATCATATATATCCATCGATGGTAATTTGGGTGCTTGGTAAATTGGCACTTTTGCGCCTTGTGAACTTGTCGGTGCCCAAGCAGCCCAACAGACTCCTCTCAAATGATGCATGTGTCATAAATTTATACAGCGAAACGGCACGTGCATAATTGCATCCGGCCGCATCCAAGAAATGCAGTTATCACAAGCGCCTACACAATGCATGCATTCTGTCAATTTAGTGACAAGTTGTCATAGTGCGGCATACGGTGCCTTTGATGGTTGAATGTGCTAATGATATCACGATGACCGATCGCAGTTTTGTTTGGCGCGATGTTGAGCTGCTTAATTAACCCTTTATATTTGTTAAGATGTATATTAATAGAAATCAATAATCAGTACCGAGAGCCGTGGGTACTCGACATCAGAACCGGTACCGGTTTAATTCCTGATTACCGCCGGTTCCGGTACCGGTACCAGTACCTATTGACAACCCTGGCCCTAAGTAATCGACTCTCTAACCACAGCAGAATTATGGGTAACTTTTCAGGATTTAGTCGGAAATATGGCTTGTTGCCATTCATCGGAAAGCTCTCGGGGGATTACATATATCAAAATACAGCTCAAGTCCGAATTTCGTTTTAATCCGATAATTTTTGCGAGAGTTATGCCCCTCTTTTGACGTAATTTGACTTAGAAAATCCCTGAAATTTGTTGTCCGGATGATAACTTTAACTAGAGTGAACCGATTTCAATCAAATTTGGTATGTGGGTTTATTAGGAGAAAAGACAGCTCAATTTCGAATTTGGGTTCCGTCCGCCAATTTTCACCGGAGTTGTGCCCCTTATTTGACGTAATTTGACTTAGAAAATCCCTGAAATTTGTTGTCCGGATGATAACTTTACTAGAGCTTATCGGATTCAATGATAATTTGGTATATTACTTTCTCCCACCAAAACACAGGTCAAGTTCAAATTTGAGTTGCGTCTGCCAATTTTTACCAGAGATATGCCCCTTTTTTCCCCAGAGAGGGCGTATTTTGCACGCCCAGCGTAGCTCTTGTTTATAGTGCCTTGATATAAAATTTTAATAACAATCTATGACATAAAATTTCTCTGGAAAACAAGGCTTTGATTACTAATAAATCTTGTTGCTTTGACATTCTAATATGCGCATGTTTTATATCGTCATGCATGGGAAAGGCTTCTTACTATGTTCATATATGCAAAGCATCTATTTCACCTAATCCTAAGACATACAAGCAAGATAACTCCCGCCACAGTTATGGGCGTAAAGTCTGTTATAGAAGAGTAATGGGAATGGAATTGGTCCAAAACAGCAACAACCCAACCGATATCCCAAGCTGTTGTGGACCCTGAAGACTTGGTCTAATAATGGTAATGCGTTACTTTAATGTAATGGAATCATCCCTGCTCAGAGTCAAGTGAACTACTAGTACATGTACACCTAAATGAGTCTTAAATCATCAATGGGTTAATTTGAGTTTAGGGGGATTATTGTCACTGTATAATTGATAATTTGAGTTTTTGGGGACTATTGTTGTCACTGTATAATTGATCATTTGGGTTTTAGAGGGCTATTGTTGTCACTGTATAATTGATAATTTGAGTTTTAGAGGACTATTGTTGTCACTCTATAATTTTTTTATTCCTTGATCCTGATTAGTTACAGTGCTACATTGAAAAACATTATCGCACCGCACAGGTGTCAAGCTTCAGATAATTAGTTATTAAAATTTAGTTTAGCGTTGTTTGAATTTCTGATAGCCTTGGCAAAGGTATCAGCGGATTCTGGATTTATTAATAAGTGCAGGTAGTGCTATCTCAGTTTCAAGTTTATTCCACAGTCGCACAACATCCGGAATGAAACTAAATTTGTAGACATCCAAAAAGCCAAAAGGGATGTCTCGACAATGGGGTTTTGTGTGATGACTTTGGCCAAAACAAAAAACTTCTCTGTTTCCGATAACAATGGGATAATTTTCCAGACAAGCAGGCAGGGATTTTTTTTTTTTATAATTTTTTTTTTTAAAAACCTTTCAGCCGTAAGTGATATAATTGTGTAGTTACAGTCCCATGGAATATGGTAGATCAATGTGCATTGAAAATGACCCAATCATTGGGTAAAAACATGCTGTCCCTTGAATTCATTCACTCTGCAGTATGATCTCTACCAATAACTGACTTATTTTTGCTTTCGGGATTGGGGAAAAAAACAATAAATATTCACATTGACACTGTAACAGGTAACTTTTGACTAGCCTTCTGGAGAAAATTGAAAAAACAAATTGAGGCAGGCAAGAAAATCTCAGCCAGGCAGGGTATCGGAAACAAAGAGGTTTTTTTTTTTGGCCTTAAGCAGGTGGGTTTTTGAGGCTGTCCAAAGGAAGAGATGATAATTTAATGAGACCTTCATTGGCTGAGACTTTTCCAATCCAATTTTTTTAAAGAATTGCGGTCATTGAACCAGGTTCATATGTATAGTTTCCAGAACAGAATCGTGCTGATCTATGCTGAATTTTATAAAGTTCATGAATAAGGTTGTTGTAATCAAGCCTTGAAATAGGGTGCCTGTCATTTGCAGAATGAGGTCCCCAGAGGGTGAATTTAGTGATGCTACCCCGCATAGCGAGCTAGCATCACCAAATTCACCCTCTGGGAACCTCATTCTACTTACACCTCAGCAGAATGAGGTTCCCAGAGGGTGAATTTGGTGATGCTAGCCCACTGCGGGGTAGCATCACTAAATTCACCCTCTGGGAACCTCATTCTGCAAATGACAGACACCCTATTTTCAAGGCTTGGTTGTAATAAGGATCCCATGCAGAGGAGGCATATTCAATTATAGGAAGAACTAGTCCAAAGTAGGCTTTCTCTCTTACGTCTTTGTGACAGCCGTGAAGATTTCTTTTGAGAAGTCCGAGAAGGCGATATGCCTTGTTACAGGTGGTGTTAATATGTTCGTTCCAGCTGAGGTAGGATGATATCTGAACACCAAGATATTCAATAGTCCACTACTTCAAGATCAACACCACATAAGTTACAGTAATGACCTAAGTAATCGTCTCCTTAACCACAGCAGAATTATGGGTAACTTTTCAGGATTTAGTCGGAAATATGGCTTGTTGCCATTCATCGGAAAGCTCTCCCCGTGAGCTTTCCAATGAATGGCAACAAGTCATATTTTCGACTAAATCCTGAGAAGTTACCCATAATTCTGATGCGGTTAAGGAGTCGATTATTTAGGGCATTACTGTAAGTTGTATGGTCAGAATATAAAATGTTTCGTTTTATGAATGAGATGCATAATATTACACTTCATTGAAATCTCATCTCCATTCCCTTCATTTTCAGCCTGATCCAGGAACTGATTGGATTTGGGATTGGTCAAGTCGTCCAGAACTCGCTCCACCCGGGTAAGGCTGAAATAAAAACACACATGGTGCCTCTCATTTACAGAATGAGGTCCCCAGTTGGTGAATTTAGTGACGCTTTCCCCACACAGCAGGCTAGCATCACCAAATTCACCCTCTGGGGACCTCATTCAGCTTAGGCTTCAACTGCTGTGGGAGACCTAGGATCAGATTGAAGTTCCTCAGTTGAAGTTGGTGATGTTCACCCATCAGTCACCTCGATTATGCATTTTATCTTCTGCAAATTAGGGGATATAGAAACTGAGGAGCAGGGAAAAAGTAATCAAAACAATGTTAATTTGAGACCATTGATCTTCTGAGAAGATGAGGCTTAAGCAGAATGAGGTCCCCAGAGGGTGAATTTTGTGTGTGGGATAGCATCACTAAATTCTTCCTCTGGGGACCTCATTCTGCAAATGACAGACACACTATTTCAAGGCTTGATGGTGTTGCCTTAGTTCAAAACAAAAAACTTCTCTGTTTCCGATAACATTGGGATAATTTTCCAGACAGGCAGGCAGGGATTTTTTTATTTTTACAATTTTTGTTATAGTAAAACCTTTCAGCCGTAAGCGATATAATAGTGAAGTCACGATGCCATGCAATATGGTAAATCAATGTGTATTGAAAATGAGCCAAGCATGAAGCATTGATTAAAATCATGTTGTCCCTTGAATTCATTCACTCTGCAGTAAGATCTTACCAACGTTGAGCTTAACCAACTCATTTTTGGGATTGGGAAAAATGATAAATATTCACATAGACTAGCCTTCTGGAGAAAATTTAAAAAAAAAATTGAGGCAGGCAAGAAAATCTCAGCCAGGCAGTGTACACTCAGTCCCACTCAGTTATAAAAGTATTCATTAGAATGGTTTATTATTCATCTGGAGGGGTTTTCAAGAAAAATATGGAGACAACAGATAATAAATGTACAAGTACAGAAGAAATCCTATTTATTGGATGCAAATGTTCAGATACTTGTAATAAGTTCAACAAACGACATATGATTGTTCGTTGAACTTATTATCTGAACATTTCTAAATGATTTGCTCATCAATGAGTATTTAGGGTAGAAAGGGTTTGAACTTATTATCTGAACATTTCTAAATGATCTGCTCATCAATGAGTATTTAGGGTAGAAAGGGTTGAACTTATTATCTCTGAACATTTCTAAATGATTTGCTCATCAATGAGTATTTAGGGTAGAAAGGTTTGAACTTATTATCTGAACATTTCCTAAGGGATAACTACTTATTAAAGTATTTTGTATAGAAAGGGTTGAACTTATTATCTGAACATTTCCTAAGGGATAACTACTTATTAAAGTATTTAGTATAGAAAGGTTTGAACTTATTATCTGAACATTTCCTAAGGGATAACTACTTATTAAAGTATTTAGTATAGAAAGGTTTGAATTTATTATCTGAACATTTCCTAAGGGATAACTACTTATTAAAGTATTTAGTATAGAAAGGGTTGAACTTATTATCTGAACATTCCTAAATGATCTGCTCATTAATAAGTATTTAGTATAGAATGGGTTAATATTAATTAATCATTTCATATCTTTTCCAGAGACTTGAGTTCAAAGTTCAAGCATCCTGCTTCGAAGCCGCGATCCGCTCGTCTCAGTATGAGGAGGACGCGGGTGATGAAGAATGGCATATTCTCTATGGAGAACCTACCCACTCTTCTTGTCTCCCATGCTTGTACATTCTTTCTTGGAGCAGCAGTGTAAGTTTCTATTAGTTCCCCCCCCCCAAAATATATAGAAATTAAAGGGCAACTTAATTTTTGAGTCATAAAATATGATTAAAATACTATAATTCATCACCATTTGGAACATCTGTGTCTCAGAAGGTGCCCATAGAGTAATAGAAAATAGCTGAAATCATAAAATTTTATTTTCATTGGAAGGGGAATAACTGTATATCTAAATATATAGAGTTATGTCCCTTCCTTTGAAAATAATACACTTTGTGCAGAAACTTGAGCAGAGAACTGACATCGGTAACTCAACAAAAACAACATGTCCACAGTTTATTACATCGAATAAGTTGAAAATGCAATGTAGTGGAGCTTCCTCTTTCAAACGGTATATAATATGGATTATATTTTATATAATGTGATCTGGGGGTTCGAAAATTAATTTGCCTTCAACGGTGTCTGTCTGTCTGCATTTCTGTCCATCCGTATGCTTGTCCATCCATCCAAAAGTTTCTTGTTCGGCTGATAAATTGAATAGCTGTCCCCCCAAAAAAAAAAATTTCGGGGAACTATAGAAATGGCCTCCATCCATTCGAATTACAAATTATAGGTACCTTCATTGTGAAATCAACTCCTCCCACAGTTTTGAATGAAGAGCTTTGAAACTTTAGGATATTGTTACCAATATATTGCTTCTGTGCAGTATGTATATGGACAATTGAAAATATTGTTTTTCACTGACTTATTCCCCTTTCTTGACTTAGAAACATTTTGACCATTTTGATTTTGGGTACCTTCATTTTGTAATCATTACTAATCAACCATTTCTGATGGAGTTATGCCCCTTTTTTGACAGAGTTTTCCGATTATTATACTGGTATCTAATCAAATACGTTAATAACATAGACCATTGGAAGCGAAGCGAGATTCAATGAGTGTTCCCGGAATAAAATTTTCTTTTCTAAGAAAGCCTCTCATTGCAACATTCCATCACAATAAGCTAGTATGATAACTTTCACCACATTCGCATGCCTGTTTCCATCTATTTATTAACTTGGTAACTTTCACCACATTCACATGCCTGTTTCCATCTATTTATTAACTTGGTAACTTTTATCACATTTTTTCACAATCTGGTTATAACCTGCTTAAGCTTTATGAGCATTTGAGAGAAAAAGAAGATGCAGAAAGGAAACAAAAAACCAAAAATATCCATTACCACTGAAACTGTTAAAGGCTCACTTAATTTTCGAGTCGCCGATTATTTTTTTTTATAGTGACTTGATATACGGTTTTAATAACAATCTATGCCATAAAATATTATTAAAATACTATAATTTATCACTATTTGAAACATCTGTGTTTCAGAAGATGCCCACAGAGAAATAGAAAACTGCTGAAATCATAGAATGACTTCCCGCCCTTTGGCACCCAGAATGCAACATAATTCAAACTTTTTCAATGGAAAAGGAAGGACTCTATCTTTAATATATAGAGTTATTCCCCCTGCATTGAAAATAATACTGATTTTTACTTCAATCTTGATGACAAAACGCATTGGGAACTCAACAAAAACAACATGGCCTCAGTTTAAAACACCGGATAAGTTGATAATACAATGTTTTGGAGGTTTCTCTTCCAAATGGTATATAATATGGCATATATTTTATATAATGTGATCTGGGGGTTCGAAAATTAAGTGGACCTTTAAGCCGTCCATCACTGGAGCTTCCTGAAATTTTGAGAATACATTGGCCTAACAATTTTTACCTTGATCTTGTAAGCCAGTGCATTCTCTAAAATATGCGAGTCTCTCTATGGGAGAGTTGCATATATAAGATAATGCTCTGGCACATGATCTTTAATGCTGCACCAGTTCAGCTCCCATCTTGAAATTTTAAATAGAAATGATATGCACCTGAATTTCAGAATTTTTTTTTAAATGATGTTTTATTCAAATTATAAAATTAAACTGTGATATTTCTTGTTGTAAGTTTAGTCCTTTCTTTACTAAATGGATTCTGCCATCAATTATGAAAGTATACATTGGAACGTCCCGTTTTTGGGCGATTGGTCATCTGTATCAGTTGATAACACAACTATCGTCTAAGTTTTTGGCCCACACACAGTGACCATGTGATTAGCATCAACAGTCGAGGTTTAAAAATGATGATCCTGTCAAACAATCACGCCCAAGCCGATCATGGCCAACCGAGGATACACACACAATGGTACAATACACAAGTAATAATTTACTTTTGTATTCTTGAGTAAATGTGGATACATGAGGGAGTATTACACACAAGTTGCATACATCTTAGGCCCCCTTCGAATAGTGGGTTTTTGGTCAAATTGAATAGCTCTCGAAACATTTTAATATCGAATTGAATATTTCATAATCTTAGTCATCAAAAATGATAAGATAAAGATTATTTTCCTGTATTCGTCTGTATGTCAGAATTATATATTAAATAAAACATTTTTTTCCTCTTTTTAGTGAACGGTTGATGGACAATTAAAGACAATATTTCTTCAAATTATAACAAACAATTTGAAAAATACCATTTTGTCAATTTTCATGCACGGTAAATAAATCCTTCCGGAATAGAATTGGCATCACTAATGGGAAATTCCACACTTGTTCGATTCAAAATGCGGAATATGAGATGGATCATTGCAGAATTACGCAGTCATGACTTTCTCAAAAATAAAACGGGTGTTTGATTGAAGTCGTTTGACCTGCAACTGTCACTGCAAATCAAATTGAGCGAACACAATGAAATAATGAAAAGATAGTACATCTACAGTAATGCCCTAAGTAATCGACCCCTTAACCACAGCAGAATTATGGGTAATTTTTCAAGATTTAGTCGGAAAAATGGCTTGTTGCCATTCATCGGAAAGCTCTCCCCCGAAAGCTTTCCGATGCATGGCAACAAGCCATATTTCCGACTAAATCCTGAAAAGTTACCCATAATTCTGCTGTGGTTAAGGGGTCAATTACTTAGGGCATTACTGTTATAGCGTGAATGCGCTGTCAAGTGATACACTGTTCAATAGAATTCTGAATTATCTTTCTAATTGATTGTCATCGGAATTAACCCTTTACCCAACAGAAGGGCCCTGTGCCAATGCATTCTCTTATATATGCGAGTCGACCATAGGTCGCCTCGCATATATAAGAGAATGCATTGGCTTAACACATTAAACATTATAAAATTGTTAAAGAATGTAAGAAAAAATGGTAAAAAAAAGATTTTTTTTAGGCCAATGCATTCTCTTATATATGCGAGGCGACCTATGGTCGACTCGCATATATAAGAGAATGCATTGGCACAGGGCATAACTGTAACCATCACAATGTGGTCAAGGAGCCGGTTCCAATGATATCCATATTTGTATGGTTCTATTGAGACAGACCGAAGATATTTTAGGCTGTTGAAGCTTTATTTGGCCGGTTTTGGCCGGTTTGTTGGGTACAGGGTTAAATATAAATTGTTATATTCGTCTTTGTGAAACAAGAGGGTTAGACCAGTGAAAGTTGACTAAAAATTGTAGATTTTGAGGCAATACTTACAGGTGTATCGTAGTTGTAGTAGTTGTGAATGTTCAAATATTACCAATAAATTCATTACGTTCACATTGACCGTTTTGAAGTATTCAAAATTACTATTCGTTGTTTCAAAATCAAATCAAATGTCTAGGTCGAATCCAATAGCAAAACGAATTTCAAATATTTGCAGGGGCCTAAGGTCAACCTGTTTTTCTGGTATAATAATAGCAGGTGGGTGGCTTTCATTTTATTTTCAACTTTGCTCAAAATAAATTTGAATACCCCCACCCCCGACTTCTTTTCCTTGTTTGTAATGAACTATAAAATAATAAAACAAAGTACATAATATTAGAATATATTGTAATTTATTGTTATATTGTATAAAATATGAAAAAAATTAATTTGATTCGGCATATTAAGTTTGATTCGGCTCTGACCTAATTGAAGTGTATAATTTCCGGTTTAACATGTGTCTGTTTTATACGGAAATGAATCAGTTTACAAGGAAAATAAAATCGGATATGTATTAATTTTGCAAAATCAATAATAAAAAAAACGGTCGGGGGCGCCGGAGTAGGGGCGGGCGGGTCACCAGAAACACAAGTCTTTTTTTATTTTGGCCTAATACATCTCGCCACTATTTTATCTGATTTGATTCTTTTTCTTTTTCAGTGTTCTTATTTACATGAAAAAGTACTATGGCTGGCTAGCTGTATCCTCCATGTCTGACTGAGTGACCGCATGTTTGCGACAGAATATTACAACACAAGGTCATGTCTATGACCACCAAAGCCATAACTATGGCAACACAAGAATCTGAAAGATTAAACCAAGGGCTTCTCAATCGTATTTATACCGGATACATATATATTCTATTTTGTCAGTTTAGCTGGTTCAAACATTATATATTACCTATATTCTCATAAAACCGGGAACTTCATCATACAAACACAATCATGCTGCATGTTGTAATAATTTAGAGGAATTTTAGTCTGTACATCATGTAAGAAGTGATGTAAGTTCAGCCATAGTTTTCCGAGTAAATGGAGTAAACAGGCTGCAAATAGGGTGTCTGTCATTTGCAGAATGAGGACCCCAGAGGGTGAGTTTAGTAATGCCATACCGCGGGCTAGCATAACCAAATTCACCCTCTGGGGACCTCATTTTGGTTAGGCCTCATCTTCTGGGAAGTATCTATAATCTGAATTTAACATTGTTTTTAGTTACTTTTTTTCTTCTGGGAAGTTTCTATATCCCATAATTTTCAGACAATAAAATGCATAATCGAGATGACTAATGGTGAAAGTCACCAACTTCAACTGGGGAACTTCAATCTGATGCTAGGTCTCCCATAGCAGTTGAGGCTTAAGCAGAATGAGGTTCCCAGAGGGTAAGTTTGGTGAAGCTAGCCCACTGTGCAGGATAGCATTGTTAAATAAATTGTGGAAAGTATTGTAAACAAATCTTCATAGAAATGTTGTTGTTGGAAGTGTTGGCCAGAAGAGATAGAGCATCTTTAAATAATTCTCAGATATACAATCATCATAATAACCACAATTGTAGCATCATTTATAGGTTTGAGCCCAGATCTGTACAGTAATGCCCTAAATAATCGACTCCTTAACCACAGCAGAATTATGGGTAACTTTTCAGGATTTAGTCTGAAATATGGCTTGTTGCCATCATCAGAAAGCTCTCAGTGAGAGGTTTCCGATGAATGGCAACAAGCCAAATTTCAGTCTAAATCCTGAAAAGTTACCCATTATTCTGTTGTGGTTAAGGAGTCAATTATTTAGGGCATTACTGTATGTGTTAGCATATGTGACCCACCATATCAAATCCAGTCGTAAGTCGGGATTTTTTTACCCTTTTGCCAATGCATTCTCTTATATATGCGAGTCGATCATAGGTCGCCTCGCATATATAAGAGAATGCATTGGCCTAACAATTTTTTTATCATTCTTTTAAAATAAATGTTTCTTACAATTTTTAGGACATAAAATAAAAAACATCCATTACCCTGCATGGAGCCCCACACATATATTGAAGCATATAGAAGAGTGTCGTCTGCTCATGTTTGTCTGGGGCTCTGTATGGGTGAAATTATAAAATTGTTAAAGAATACAAGAAAAAATTATTAAAATTGTAAAAAATTGTTAGGCCAATGCATTCTCTTATATATGCGAGGCGACCTATGGTCGACTCGCATATATAAGAGAATGCATTGGCACATGGTAAAATAATCCTGACTTACGACTGGATTTGATATGGCGGGTCACATAATTATACAACTGTCAGAATGTTCTGTTACAAGTCTGAGTTTAGTGTGCCTGTCATTTGCAGAATGAGGTCCCCATAGGGTGAATTTAGTGACGCTATCCCACTTAGCAGGCTAGCATCACTAAACTCCCCATCTGGGGACCTCATTCTGCTTAGGCTTCATCTTCTCTGGAAGTTTCTTTACTACCAAATTTCTATAGAAACTTCTTCACATAGATTCTATTTCTTTTTTAGTTTAGTTTCTCTACATGTAATATCCCTAAATTGGCAGACGACGCGTTGCATAATCGAGGTTCCCAATGGGTGTACATCACAATATTCACCATTTGGAAACTTCAATCTGAGTCTATGTCTCCCACCCATTGCAGATGAGGTACCCAGAGGGTGAATTTGGTGATGCTAGCTCGCTATGTGGGATAGCGTCACTAAATTCACCCTCTGGGGACCTCATTCTGCAAATGACAGGCACACTAAACTCTGCATTGGGCATATCTTACAGCAATGATAGTAAATTTGACTACCATTATTGGTGTGAATAATTTCATGACTATGTGATTTTAAATGTAACTTTTATATTATTTATTGTCGGGGATGTGGCGACATGAGTATGATTTTGGGGGGGAGGGAGCCTCACTTTGAGTCCTGGGTGAAATTCGTAACTAAATAAAACTATGGTTTGAATTCTGTTGCATTCTGGGAGCCATAACGGGGGAAATGATTTTATGATTTCAGCTATTTTCTGTTACTCTATGGGCACCTTCCGAGACACAGACGTTCCAAATGATGATGAATTATAGTATTTTATTCATATTTTATGGCATAGATTGTTATTAAAACCCTATATCAAGGCACTATAAAAAAAAATTCATTGACTTGAAAAATCAAAATTTAGACTCAAATTGCTCCCAGTTGGGAATGATCCAACAATTTTCAAGCATATAGGGGTTATTTGGTCATAATTATCCAAAATTTGGAAAAATTTAGGTTACAGAGAGAAAAAACAATTTTACCCAAAAACTTGAAAAAAGGGAGGGGTGCGAATAAAATCTGAATTCTACAGTTGTGTGAAGTTGGTTTTAGATGTTGGAAATTCAAAGGTGCATTGCTCACTCCAAAATTAAAACCCTGTAGCCACATCCATGTTTATTGTTGTGTTTCCAGCCTATGTTATTTTATAATCAATGACATGTAATAAGTTGTATTGGTGATTGTTGGCTCTATTTTTTACCTAATATTGTGAATATGTCTTTAACCCTTTCATGATGGGAGCTGCGTTGGTGCAGCATTAAAGATCCTGTGCCAGTGCATTCTCTTATATATGCGAGTCTCCAATAGGGAGCCTCGCATATATAAGAGAATGCACTGGCTTACAAGGTCAAGGTAAATATTGTTTGGCCAATTCATTCTCTTATACATGCGAGGCTCCCTAAGGGAGACTCGCATACATGTATATAAAAGAATTCATTGGCACAAGTATTCCGACAATTTTCAGGAAGCTCCAGTCATGGAAGGATTAGTTGGGGATTTTAGCTATATATTAATGTGATGGTTCTATTATGTTTTTTTTTAATATATATATATTATGTGTAAGATAAATATAACCTTTGTTTATAAGCAGAGTTTCAATGGACACGGTCTATGATTTTTTCAACAATTCTGGGCTGAGAAAATAATTCAGGACTCACTCACTCAAAGATTATTAATTAACCCTTTCATACCCTTCCTCCCATAGGGAACCTTGCATGTATAAGATAGTGCACTGGCTTACATGGTCAATGTAAATACTGTTAGACCAATGTATTTTCTTATATATGTGAGGCTCCCTATGCATTGGTACAGGGTTTTTCGCAAGGGTTAAAGGTACTCAATCCTATCAGACACTCCTAAATTACTATTTCTTTCATTTCGGGGGTAAAAAATATTTGAATCGAGTTGAGGAACCCACCCATCAAAGCTCAGATATTGATGTTTGAAGTTTGTTAATTTTTGGAGATCTGGGCCAAAACTTCTACAATAATAACCACTTGATTTTAGAGTTATCCATCTTACAACCGCAATTTGTCCGTTTGAGCACAGATCTCCAAAATTTAACAAACTTCAAACATCGATATCTAATCACTCTGAGCTTTGATGGGTGGGTTCCTTGACTCAAATCAAATATTTTTTACCCCCGAAGCCAAAGAAATATAAATTTAGGAGCATCTGATCGGATTGAGTACCTATTAAGTTCTTCAAATCTTAACATTTTCAAGGGAAATCAGTGAACAGTTGAACTACTCATGAAAGAGCATCGCTGAAACAATACATAAGATGGAAAACAAACTTTTATTCCCCACATGCCAATCTTTGAACTTTGAATCTTTTCCTACCTCACACGTTTTAGTGTGTATGTACATTTTGAATGCTTAAGAGTTTTAACAGGAACAGCCACTAAATTACAATAAGTTATATCCAATAAGTACAGTAATGCCCTAAGTAATCGACTCCTTAACCACAGCAGAATTACTTTTCAGGATTTAGTCGGAAATATGGCTTGTTGTCATTCATCGGAAAGCTCTCAGTGAGAGCTTTCAGATGGATGGCAACAAGCCATATTCCCGACTAAATCCTGAAAAGTTACCCGTAATTCTGCTGTGGTTAAGGAGTCGATTACTTAGGGCATTACTGTACATTCAATTCATTTCCTATAGTGTTTGGTCATTGGTTTCTAAAATATAGAGGATATCTGCACTTTCTGGTTTGATATGAGGATTATCTCATGTGTGATGACAAACAAAAAATGAATTTCCACCAGTGGAAATTCATTTTTTTGTCATCACGAATGAGATAATTACCATATGCGACCAAAAAGTGTAGATGTTCTGCTTATTATATGCTCCGCTCAGTTGGCCCATGGCTTAACCCTTTACCCAACAAACCGGCCAAAACCGGCCAAATAAAGCTTCAACAGCCTTAAAATATCTTCGGTCTGTCTCAATAGAACCATACAAATATGGATATCATTGGAACCGGCTCCTTGACCACATTGTGATAGTTACAGTTATGCCCTGTGCCAATGCATTCTCTTATATATGCGAGTCGACCATAGGTCGCCTCGCATATATAAGAGAATGCATTGGCCTAAAAAAAATCTTTTTTTAACACTTTTTACCATTTTTTCTTACATTCTTTAACAATTTTATAATTTTTAATGTGTTAAGCCAATGCATTCTCTTATATATGCGAGGCGACCTATGGTCGACTCGCATATATAAGAGAATGCATTGGCACAGGGCCCTTCTGTTTGGTAAAGGGTTAACTCGAAAGAAGAGTAAAATTGCCTATTTGTATACCCAAGCTCAGCCATGGTAATGAGCTTGTGTATATAACAGTTCCATTTTTCAGACAGATTGGTTGAGGGATAAAGGGGCTAATATCATAGTAAGTTTAACACAAACATTTCATTGATCACGTATTACAATTTTGTTCAAACTCTTGTTCAACTGCGAAGTCATGTTAACTCATCTAGTTCCGAATCACTTTTAATTTTAGCGTGGATGGATACGAATGAGATATCAATATCTCACTAGACAGTTAACTTTTTTTATCTGATGCAAAAATACTACTATTTGATAGCTTAGCAAATAATAAACTGATTTAAATAGGATATTACATTAGGGGCGAAGTAAACTTTTAAGTGTCACAGCAACATCACTATAATGTTCCTGATATTTAACCCTTTGAGTGCCAGGGGCCGATCTCATCGGCCCTAAACCTACAAAATAAGTCTGTTATATAAGAATAAATTATATAAGAATAAATTATTAAAATTGTAAAAAATTGTAAAAAAAAAAATTGTTAGGCCAATGCATTCTCTTATATATGCGAGGCGACACTATGGTCGACTCGCATATATAAGAGAATGCATTGGCACATGGTATATGGGTTGATACAAAAATCGACCTGGCACTCAAAGGGTTAACGATCTTTCCCACTCAAAATATATTTTCATGTTGATATTATTCATTGAGATGTAAATGTAAGTAATAATCTCGGTATCCTTCATGATCTATGAGTTTGTGATAAACTGTGTAATTATATTAAGAAACTGATAATGTATTCCGCATGATATCAACGACTTTTACAACTTTCTCCTTGAATACATGTATATCATATTACTGAAACCTGCAATTTGCATTTAAAGGTACTCAATCCGATTTGATTGTCCCCATATAATCAGATTCCAAAAACAACAACATTTTTAGAAATGCCGCTTCAGTTATCAGAATCGATTAATTGCCCAAAAATAATGCTAACCACTGTCAACTATCGTATAAAATTGCCCGAAAGGTGTTATTTATCAACATGTTTGACGAAATTGGCCTTATTATCAACACAAAGCCTCTTTTTAGAGTTATCCATCTTCATCCACAATTTGGTCTGAGACTGTTGGCTCATCCACTTTTTACTGGGCCACTATTAAGTCTTGATGGTGAAAAATAATAGATTTTAAAAATCGATATCTAATAACTCTGAGCTTTGATAGGTGAGTCCGTTTTTTTTTTACTCCCGAATCCAAATAAATAGTAATTGAGGGGGCGCTTAATCGGATTATGCATCTTTAATATTTTTAGGAAATCTAGTCCAGTGCACAATGAGTCTACGCTAATTCTAGTTCTTTCAACTCAGTCTTTCTTACTTACATTTTCCAACCAATATTCTTTGTTTATAATCGTGTTTATTTATTACGTAACCCTTCCATGACTAGAGCTTCCTGAACTTTTGCAAAAAAAAACCTGTGCCAATGAATTCTCTGAGAGTCTCCCATAGCGAGCCTCGCATATATAAGAGAATACTTTGGCCTAACAATATTTACCTTGACCTTGTAAGCCAGTGAATTCTCTTATATATCTGAGGTTCTTTATGGGAGACTTGCATATATAAGAGAATGCACTGGCACAGGATATTTAATGCTGCACCAGCACAGCTCCCGTCATGAAAGGGTTGAGTAGCACTAGCATACAAGTATACATGGGGCTGAAATATATTCAAGGTTCAAGACCTTCTCTTGATAGCAACTTAGGTTCAAAACATCTCTTAAAAGATGGTCTATCTCTTCCTATATTAAGTTTTATATAGTTTTTATGTTTACCCATACCATGTATGGTAAACATAGTGTCGTTGTCCGGATTGACCACTCGTCGTTCGTCCGTCCGTCCGTCCGTCTGTCTGTCCGTCCGTAGACACTTTACGTGTAATGCGATAACTCAAACATTTTCTACCTGATTAAAACCAAATTTTGTATATGGGGTTTTCAGCCCAAAATACAGATCGAGTTCGAATATGGGTTTGATCCGACTTTTTTTTACAGAGTTATGGAACTTTTTCGACTTAGAATTCACGCATTCTGCCATAACTCAAACATTTTTTATCTGATCGGAACCAAATTTGGTATGTGAGTTTCTCGGCCCAAAATACAGACCGAGTTCGAATATGGGTTTGATCCGAGTTTTTTTTACAGAGTTATGGCCCTTTTTTTTACTTAGAATTCATGAATTCTGCCATAACTCAAACATTTTTTATCTGATTGTAACCAAATATGGTATATGAGGTTCTCAGACCAACATACTGACTGATTGAGTTCGAATATGGGTTTGATCGGATGTTTTTTAATGGAGTTATGGTCCTTTGACATATAGTTCACACATACTTCGATAAAGCAACCATTTTTCATCTGATAGGAGCCAAATTTGGTATATGAGTTTCTCAACTCAAAATACAGAACGAGTTTGAATATGGGTTAGATCCAATTTGTTATACCAGAGATATGGCCCTTTATCAACTAAGAATTATCCAATTATAACCCAAGTAACTTACAATTAATGAATACCTCAGCCTCACAGCTTCTCTGTGAGAGAGATAAAAAGACATGGTTTATTGAGAGTTATTTATAGCCCTCATATGTTCCCTCTGTATAAGAGACACAAATTGGTGAATTATTGGATAAATTGATTTAGCTATCTTATTAACCACAACTTAATGTGAATTTATTTAACTAGACCAATGGAGCTCTCTAAGTCCTTGGATGATGGGACTACATTGGATCAAACAGGGCAGAGATAGGTGATTTAACCCCTTTTACCCATTCCATGTCTTTTAACCTTTTCCATTAAATAAATAATTATATTATTTTGGCATCTCACATGGCAATTTGCAACAACATGAATAGAACTGCGTACACTATGATAGTGGTGACAGGCTCTAGAGTTTAGATGTTATTTAACCCTTCTATATTGACTCATACATTCCAATAATTTGTGTTATTACTGGTTATTATGTACATTTGCCATATACTACTTTAGATCATAACAGTATACTCTATAATTCAACATTAAAAGATTATGATTCTGATTTACTATCGCCAAGGGATGGGTTAAACATCTGCCGATCGTGATCGGCCTCTCGTTTGGGTATAAAATAATAAATATGAATTGAAGAACCCTGTCAGGAAACTCTTCTCTCCATTCGTATTTATTTTATTTCAAATTTTCTGGTATAATATACATACAATCAATTTGGGACATTTTATGGCTTGCGTTCCTTTGGAGAATAGCATGCGGGTTAACTCTTATCTAAAAATAGTGAAAAAAATTGTCCCAATTGATTATCGCATTATATAAGAACATATCGATATAAAATCAATATTAACTGAGAGTGTTTCCAGGGAGGTGTCTTCAACTCAGATTTATTATTTTATACCCTGGAATCTATATAAAAAGTGTTTGGGAAGAGATAGACCATCTTTAACATCAGTTATTATTATATATTTTGAACTGATGAAACGTCAGTTATTATTATCTATTTTGAATTGATGAAACATCAGCTATTATTATATATTTTGAATTGATGAAACATCAGTTATTAGTGTATATTTTGAATTGATGAAACATCAGTTATTATATATTTTGAATTGATGAAAGCTTGACCTTATGAATGTTCGCACACTTACCTAACATGAGTTGTTATCATTATATTACTTTGTGTTGACGAAAGCTAGACATAATGAACGTTCAAACATATCCCTATAGCATGAGTTATACTGAGTTGTTCAGACATGTATGTAACACTAGTCTTGCTGAATTGCTCATAATTTCAAATCAACTGATAATTTTGCATGAAGAGGAATAAAGAATCCATGTACAAATTTAGATTTACTTATCATTCACCAGCCAGCTATGAAACGTTATTGTCCCCTGACGTTCTGAAAGAAAAGGGGGACTATTGAAACGGGCTCCATTCGTTCGTCTGTCCGTTCGTCCATCACACTTTTGAGTACCTTCATGGTGTAATCATCTCCTCCTACAGATTTCATCCCAGAGATTTGAAACTTCAGAATATTGTTGCCCATATATTGAAGATGTGCAACATGTATATAGATGACGGAAAAATTATTTTTTGACGGAGTTATTAACCCTTTTCTGTATGAGGGTACCTTGATGATGTAATCAACTCCTCCTACAGTTTTGATCGTAGATATTTGAAACTTCAAAGTATTGTTACCCACATATTGGAGATGTGCAACATGTATATAGATTACAGAATATTTTTTATACGCACTTATTAACCTTTTTCAACATCTCATTTTTAATTTCTTTAACAAAGCGGCATCGACTTGCAACGTTGTCGGGGGACACTGTTGTCGGCTGACCTTTTATTTATGAAGATTACCCGTCAATACTCAAACAAGGCTTTAACCCTTCCATGACTGGAGCTTCCTGAAATTTTGCGAAAACCCTGTGCCAATGCATTCTCTTATATATGTGATTCTTCTATACAGAGCCTTACATATATAAGAGAACACATTGGCCTAACAATATTTACCTTGACCTTGTAAGCCAATGCATTCTCTTATACATAAGAGTCTCCCATAGGGAGACTCGCATGTATAACAGAATGCATTGACCTAACAATATTTACCGTGACCTTGTAAGCCAGTGCAATCTCTTAAATATGCGACGCTCCCTATGGAAGACTCACATATATAAGAGAATACACTGGCACAGGATCTTTAATGCTACACAAGTGTAGCCCCAGTCATGAAATGGTTCAGAACTCCACCCTTTCAATGAATATACTTGTTTAAAAATGTAACTTTATTTACAGAAGATTCAGTTTTTGGAAACTTTGACAATCAACTCTGAAACAAACCACCTTAATAACTCAGCCATGTGGATTATCAGAACTGGTACATTTTACAAACCACCTTAATAACTCAGCCATGTGGATTATCAGAACTGGTACATTTTACAGCAGTGACATTTCAAATATAGGTCATAATACATAACACTTGAACAAATACAGCTCCAGTTGGTCAAAACAACTGTTTTATAAAAGTATCCGTGTGATTAATGTATTTTTAATCTGGAAATGTTGATTTCCATCCACCCTATCACATCAGGAGCTCCTCGCAGTTAGGGTGTTAAACTTTTAGAGAGAACTCTATCCTCCTTATTATGAGCAATACATCTGCTGATTTTGATAGTGTTAATGCTCTTGTATCAATCTTCTGGTCATACCGATCAAACTGCTCACCTGCTCCGCAAGTATTACTGCAGTCAGGGTCGGTGAGATATTCAGACCTGACTAAAATTATTTTCTTAGTTTATATTTAACAGTTCAACCAAGAACTGTGAGACATTTTCTATATTTTTCAAGTGAATATGGATCAAACACTTTATTCTCATAAACCAATAAACTAATTTATGCAGATGTATATATATACATATATATCAAATGGAAATAACTTTTTAAACAGGTTGGTTGGGTGAGAGACAGACTGTTGGGGAAACACCCCCTCACCCACCCCCCCCCCCCCCCCCCCCAACCTCAACGAAGTCTGGATTTAGTGTGTTTGACATTTGCAGAATGGGGTCCCCCAGAGGGTGATTTTAATGATGCTAGTTTCACCAAATTCACCCTCCAGGAACCTCATTCTGCTTATGCTTCAACTGCTATGGGAGACTTAGGTTCAGATTGAAGTTTCCCCAGTTGAATTAGTTGGCGATATTCACACATTAGTCACCTCGATTATGCAATTTAACTTCTGCAAATTTTGGGATATAGAAACTGAACAGAAGTGTAAAAGTAACTAAATAAAAAATGTGAGACTACAGATACTTCGCAGAAGATGATGTCTTAGCAGAATGAGGTCCCCACAGGGTGAATTTGGTGATGCTAGCCCACTGTGTGGGATAGCATCACTAAATTCACCCTCTGGGGACCTCATTCTGCCAATGTCAGACACACTTAATCCAGACTTGACCTAGACCACTGTTAGGACCCACACTGTTAATAAAAATGCTCTTCTACACATTAACTGATCCGAACAAGATAAAACAAATATTTCAGTCATGGGTGGGGAGATACCCCATGGAAAGGCAAAATACCCACAGTTGGGGTGGGAGAAGATACCCAGGTGCTCAGGGGCAAGATATCATGACCATGGTACCAAGCCTTGAAATAGGGTGTCTGTCATTTGCAGAATGAGGTCCCCAGAGGGTGAATTTAGTGATGCTACCCCGCATAGTGGGCTAGCATCACCAAATTCACCCTCTGGGGACCTCATTCTGCTTACACATCAGCAGAATGAGGTTCCCAGAGGGTGAATTTGGTGATGCTAGCCCACTATGCGGGGTAGCATCACTAAATTCACCCTCTGGGAACCTCATTCTGCAAATAACAGACACCCTATTTCAAGGCTTGCATGGTACACCATGCAGTATGCTAAGTAATATGTACATGTAAGTCAGACATACCATCCAGATATACTCAACAGATGAGGCAATGTTTGCAAATGACTAATAATTTTGGAAGTTCCTATATATTGCGAGTTAGTCCGGCGGGTCGTCTGCATGCACAATGTTCCTAACATTCAGTCCCATCCAAATGTATGCCAATTCATGTCCTTGATGTATCACACTTATGATAATATTCAATAATGCTCACAATTTCCCACATTTGGGAAGTGAAAAACACACCAGGACTCGCTCATATTATCATAAAAAGTGACCTATATTTTGTGGTATTTTATTAACTCAACCAAAACACGAACCAACATTCGCAGACAAGTGGAGTCTGCTCGGAGTGCGTACATAATCTTGATAGTTCTGATACATGGTTGAGTCTGAAGGTTGAGAGAAATAAGTTCCTGCAGCGCACAGAAGTCCAGACGAAACTGAAGGCACTGGAGCATGTGACCCTAACAAACCGACCTTGGGCCCGCTATATGGCGAGAACAGTAAGTCCTGTTGTTGACGGTAAACACTCCCATCGCTATTTGTAGGTTGTAGTGCCTGTGCCAGCCCTGCGAAATCAAACTTATATGCGTACCGTTTACCATGGACTTTTGTCATGATGTTTTTGTCATAGTAGTATCGTAATGCCCGACTGAGTTTGTCATAGTTCATGTTTGGTTTACTCTTCCGTTCTCCCCATTTTCGTGCGACTTCATCCGGATCTACTAATTTGAATTCTCCATTGGTTCCTTCCCAGACGATGCAGTGTGAATTGTTATGGTCTGAGAGTAGCTCGAGTAGAAACTGCCACAGCTGTATCTGTCCGCTACCTGACAATAAAGACCAATAAGAATCACAGAGGTGTCTCGTTAAAAACTTAATTCTTCCATGACTGGAGCTTCCTGAAAGTTTGCGAAAACCCTGTGCCAATACATTCTCGTATATATGCGAGTCTGCCATAGTCAGCCTCGCATATATGAGAATGCATTGGCCTAACAAAATTTACATTGAACTTGTAAGCCAGTGCATTCTCTTGTATATAATAGAATGCACTGGCAAATGATCTTTAACCCTTTACCCAACAAAACGGCCAAAACCGGCCAAATAAAGCTGGAACAGCCTAAATTATCTTGGGTCTGTCTCAATAAAACCATACAAATATGGATATCATTGGAACCGGCTCATTGACCACATTGTGATGGTTACAGTTATGCCCTGTGCCAATGCATTCTCTTATATATGCGAGTCGACCATAGGTCGCCTCGCATATATAAGAGAATGCATTGGCCTAAAAAAATCTTTTTTTTAACACTTTTTACCATTTTTTCTTACATTCTTTAACAATTTTATAATTTTTAATGTGTTAAGCCAATGCATTCTCTTATATATGCGAGGCGACCTATGGTCGACTCGCATATATAAGAGAATGCATTGGCACAGGGCCCTTCTGTTGGGTAAAGGGTTAATGCTGCATCAGCGCAGCTCCCGTCAAGAAAGGGTTAAAATCTATTTTTTAATTTATATTTTAACTTGTTTGTAACGACGTGCTAAGGATATCAAACCCCACTTCCACTCAAGCCTGAAAATAGTGTGTCTGACATTTGCAGAATGAGGTCCCTAGAGGGTGAATTTAGTGACGCTATCCCGCATACCAGGCTAGGGTCACCAAATTCACCCTCTGAGAACCTCATTCTGCTTAGGCCTCAACTGCTATTGGAGACCAAGGATCAGTTTGAAGTTTGGTGATGTTCACCCATTAGTCACCTTGATTATGCATTTCATCTTCTGCAAATTAGGGGATACCAGTATATAAACTGAACTGGAGGGAAAAAGTGACTAGAGCAATGTTAATTTGAGACTATAGATACTTCCCAGAAGGCCTAATTAGAATGAGGTCCACAGAGGGTGAATTTGGTGATGCTAGCCTGCTGTGCGATTCCAAGAGCTATTGCAGAGTAAATGTTGATGACTGGTTGTGCCAGTATTCTGAACGTTTACCTAACATCGGCACATTGTCATACTGCTAGACTTTGCATGTAAATTGGCCCCTTTCCAAGGGGGTTCACATGAAATATTCCAGACTAAGAAAATAATATAGTCCAGGTGGGGTGAAATTCGATATTTGAATAATATATATATATATATATATATATTTTTTTTTTTTTACAATTATTTAGGGCATTACTATACCTACCAGAGTTGCAAAACTTGCTTGTGAGATGCCCAAACAATTTGTATGGATCCTGAGGGTGAGAGGATGGACACTGCCAGGTCAGTTTGTTTGTAGTGTCATCTGAAATAGAATATCAGATCGTTGTCAACATAGCGGGTGTTTCATGTTTCGAATCAATGGTTTTTGTGTCAATGAGAGTGAGTTTATTTTATGGCCTTAGGCGAGAGAAGGAAGCCAATTTGACAGCCATCTTTTACAATATTTCTTCTATCTCTTATTGAAGGCCATTTCCTAAATTGTATTTGAAAAGTATTTTAAAGTGACAATGCACTCCGTCTGGAATAATGCCTTGAGTAATAATATATATAAAAAAGTTGAAAACCACCATCGCAACTGGCATTCACAAATTATAAATTATGCGTCAATTTTAGACCCATTCTCTCTTCCAGAAGTTCGGTTCAAACCCGGTGGAATGATGTCAGATTTCGTATAGTTAGTCGAAGAGTATAGAACCAGTTTGAAAGTCAATTATGTGCCATTGGCGTTGATCAAATTGTCAGAGTAATAATCTGGGTCCAATATTATTGGTCCCAGATTATTAGTATGACAATTTGATCAGTTATTGGTCCCAGTAATAATTTTGGAGTTTTGACAGCTATAATATATCTGTGGGAGAAGGCTACACATATAGAATCTACAATTAAATGGGTCGCATTAATCGTGAGAAATTAATACAGTAATGCCCTAAATAATCGACTTCTTAACCACAGCAGAATTATGGGTAACTTTTCAGGATTTAGTCGGAAATATGGCACAGTGAGAGCTTTCCGATGAATGGCAACAAGTTACCCATAATTCTGCTGTGGTTAAGGAGTCGATTATTTAGGGCATTACTGTAGAAATTCTATAACCGAGCCAATTATGGAGAAATTTGCACTGCAATAAATGTGGGGAACAAAAAAAGCCTTATTTGGTTCTGCAAATTGCTTCCATAGCTGAACCAATTGAGTTGGTTCTGTCACCAACAACCATGCAGTTCAGCGCTTTGTTCGTCGTTATATTAGTGGAACATAACCTAGAACCAATTGGTGCATTCAGCTTAGAACCGAACAAATAACCAATTGGTTTAAAGGCCCACTTAATTTTCGAATGCCCAGATAACATTATTCCATATTATATTCCATTTGGAAGAGGAACCAAACAATATATATATATTCCACCAGAATATGAATCAGCTGTGGCCGAGGACTGTCCAACAAGTGATAGAGATTCACTCTAAGACTTCACCCCTTGTCAACCCAGAATGCATCAGAATTCAAACTAAGAGATAGAGTTATTCCCCTTCCATTGAGTATAATAGACTTTATAGTACAGTCCGGATCAAAATTAAATACAGGACACACCTTGGTACCTCGACAAAAACAACATGTTCCCAGTTTATTCGACCGTATCAGTTAATAATACAATGTTTTGGAGCTTCCTCTTTCAAATGGTATATAATAAGGCATATATTTTATATAATGTGATCTGGGGGTTCATGGTATATAATATGGCATATATTTTATATAATGTGATCTGGGGGTTCGAAAATTAAGTTGGCCTTTAACACATGGAACAATTAGCTGCTTTGAAGCAACTAGTTCTTGGCTGACAAGAACCAATTTAGAAATGTTGGTATAAAATAATAGCACATGCATGCCACGGGTCATATACCTGTCCAGATAGTTTGCGATATGGAATTCATTTCGAATATGGTTCACAAAGACGTATATGTATATATGGTACAAATTTTGATCTGTTTCAGATCTTCAAACAGGTGAATATTTGGTATATAAATAGTCATTGGTGTGTAATTAATTGACGCACATTCTTTCATGTGTGAGCTGTTTTGCCAATAACTTCAACAATCATTATTATTATTATATCTTTATTTCCTCCAGATATTGAAGATTTCTCGGGTTGTTATTTGACCGTATGTAATTTATAAGCTAAACATCCCTACACCTGAGTCTAAAAAGATTTCTATGTATGTCGTCTGCTTATATGATATATGAACTAAAATTCACAATAGACTATTCCCTAGTATCATTTTTATAACTGAGTGGGACAAATTCCCCGGACAATCCATTACTCACCATGTCTTAGTAGTGCTAGATGTGAAAGCATCAGATCCGCGTTGTATGGCCCCACCAGGCGGGATAACTCTTCCCGCCCCGTCCGACATAACGCCCGGCCATCGACGTGGGTGAATTTCTCGATTCCGATATCTCGGATCCCGTATTCTTTCTTAATCCACTCCAACCACCGCTGGACATGCGACGTCGTCCACAGCAGGGGATCTGCATGAAAATATGTATCAATGTGATGGCGAAGTTAAAGGCCCACTTAACCCACTTATAACACCAAGATCACAATATATGCCAGATTATATACCATTTGAAAGAGGAAGCTCCAAAAACATTATATTATCAACTTATCCGTTGTAATAAACTGTGAACATGTTGTTTTTGTTGAGTACCGACGTGTGGCCTGTGCTTACGTTTAATATGGACTGTATTGCAATGTCTATTATTTTCAATGGAAGGGATATAACTCTATATCTTAGTTTGAATTCTGGTAGCAGGGGAAATGTTTCTATGATTTCAGCTCTTTCTATTTCTCTATGAGCACCTTCTGAGAGACAGACGTTCCAAAGGGTGATGAATTATAGTATTTTAATCATATTTTATGTCATAGATTATTATTTAAATCGTATATCAAGGCACTATAAAAAAAAAAATCAGTGACTCGAAAATTAAGTGGGCCTTTAAAGCTACGGATGGCCTTCACGATGGGTATTGCTGTTAAAATAATCACATCCATTAAAACTACCGTAAACAGAAAGAATATTATATTGACATATTTTGTTCTTATACCAATCATAAATATCGCATAAATAGCATGCTATATTGTCAAGATCGCACGCAGTGTTAGTAAACAAAAGCCATGTTATGTTACAGTATAACTGAACTTTTGTTAAAACTGTACCATGCTGTTTACAACATATAGCGCTCGCCAATCCTCGCCACTTAATGTGTTGAATGTGTAAAAAAAAACGACCCCGGTGGTGAGTGTTTTAAATTGCCTTAATATCGCACACTACTTGTGTGCTGTGTATAAACAAACGCTCGGCACACACACAAGTGTGTTTTGTGGATAATATCGTATTCATACTATCAGTATACTATAATTTTAGTATATTCTTGAAGAAATTTTCATAATTTGGTAACTTTTATTTCTAAATAATAACTTACAACCAAGGCCATCCGTGCCTTTAAAGGCCCAATTAAAGATGCATGATCCGAATTAACGCGCGCAAATTACTATCTCCTTGGCTTCGGGGGTAACTAATATTTTATTCGAGTCGAGGAACCCACCTTTCAAAGCTCAGAGTGATCAGATATCGATGTTTGAAATCTATTATTTTTCACGACCAATAATTTTAAGTGGCGTAGTAAACATGCAGTCGACGAGAAGACTTTCTCTGACCAAATTGCGGATGAAGATGGATAACTCTAAAATCAAGTGGCTTTTTTGTGTCAGATATTTGACAAACCGGCAAAATTTCGTTGAACAAAATATTGATATATAACAGGTTTGGGGCAATTTTATACTATAGTTGACTGCTTAGCATTATTTTTGACATTTCAAATTTTTTGTTGTAGTTGGAATCTGATGATATGTGGACCATCCAATCGGATTGAGTACCTTTAAATTTCGAGTCACCGAATAATTTTTTTTATAGTTCCTTGATATACCAATCGATGCCATAAAATTAAAATATGATTAAAATACTATAATTCATCACCATTTGGAACGTCTGTGTCTCAGAAGGTGTCCATAGAGTAATAGAAAATAGCTGAAATCATAAAATCATTTCCCATGTTATGGCTCCCAGAATGCAACAGAATTCAAACTATAGTTTTGTTTTCAATGGAAGGGGAATAACTGTATATCAAAATATATAGAGTTATTCCCCTTCCATTGAAATTAACAGACTTTGTGCAGAAACTTGAGCATAGAACTGACGTCGGTAACTCAAAAAAAAAACCAACATGTTCACAGTTTATTACATCGAGTAAGTTGAAAATACAATGTTTTGGAGCTTCCTCTTTCAAATGGTATATAATATGGCATATATTTTATATAATGTGATCTGGGGGTTCGATAATTAACCCTTTACCCAACAGAAGGGCCCTGTGCCAATGCATTCTCTTATATATGCGAGTCGACCATAGGTCGCCTCGCATATATAAGAGAATGCATTGGCTTAACACATTAAACATTATAAAATTGTTAAAGAATGTAAGAAAAAATGGTAAAAAGTGTTAAAAAAAGATTTTGTTTAGGCCAATGCATTCTCTTATATATGCGAGGCGACCTATGGTCGACTCGCATATATAAGAGAATGCATTGGCACAGGGCTAACTGTAACTATCACAATGTGGTCAATGAGCCGGTTCCAATGATATCCATATTTGTATGGTTCTATTGAGACAGACCGAAGATATTTTAGGCTGTTGAAGCTTTATTTGGCCGGTTTTGGCCGGTTTGTTGGGTAAAGGGTTAAGTATGCCTGACACACATTAGTTGGGAATTTCAGACCAACAGTAAAGATTTACTTGATTTGTTTTCTGATAGTATTTGTGATAACATGTCCAAAATCCATACATGAACGGTTCTTTCAAATAGTATAGAAGTAAACAAACACTCTTTTTCGAAGTCTTTCGGCCACCTGACCTTCTTCAGATATATATGCTTGGATTTAAATTTGTAACATGGTGCTATACACGTAACATGGTGTTATAACATGGTGCTATACACGTAACATGTTGTTATAACATGTAGTTATAACATGGTGTTATGCATGTAACATTTTTATGTTATAACATGGTGTTATAACACGGTGTTATATATGTAACATGGTGTTATAACATGGTATTATACATGCATCATGGTGTTATAACATGTTGTTATAATATGGTGTTATAACATTATGTTTTCTGACAGTATATATAACATCCCAGCGATTAGTTAGTGTGAAAATTGTTGCTAATATAGGCGATTATTATACGAAATGAAAAATCCAAGGAAAATCAGAACTATATGGGATGGTCAATTAATGAGCCAGCCCCCCCCCTCTCTCGAGCCAGTTCCTCGATACGTCTCCGGTCCAGAGACATGGCGACAGGGAGGTTTGGGGGTGTCTCACCCCCCCCCCCAACTTTGGTCAAATTTTTCAACAGTTGGAAATGTCATACATGCCAAAACATTAGTTGGAAATTTCACACCAACAATAGGTTGAAAATGTTCTTGTAGTTTGATTTTCAAACAATTTATTCGGAGAATTAATTGTTTTTGGACCAATATTTGCATATTTTCCTATTTTTGGTAAAACATTTGGACTGAAATGGTCATCAGTTGGAAATTTTCCAACCTCAGGGGGGTGACAGGTTGGAAATTTCCTACACTTGGAAAGCTTGTGCCCCGGTCCCTCCCCCGTGGCCAGTCGAAAACTGCTAGTTAATTTAAAAAAAAAACAATATTGTCATACATTTGGAAAACATTGTCATCAGTTGGAAATTTTCAAACCTAAGTGGGGGTGTCAGGTTTGAAATTGCCAACTCTAGGAATGCTTGAGGCTCGTCTAGATGCTAGGATTTTGCGATGTTCTTGTTCAGATTAAAAAAAATTCTCACACCGGGCCGAACAACCATGATCAGCCCGGTGTGTCCTGCTTTCTTGCCCGTAGCCGTGTACATTTATCTGGAGTTAGACCACTAGACGTTAGGATTTATGCAATTTTTCAGGTTAAAATATATCTGAATGTTCTCATACCGGGAATATAGAACTATGGTTTATGAATATATATAGCATGTTAGGCTTGAGCACTGAGGTACAGGGGGGGTGCAAATTGAATTTGCCAAGGTGGACACCCCCCCCCCCCCCAACGGAGACCCTCTAGCCACGTCCCTGCTCCGGTCGGTGGACGTATATATAGGGCCTGCGTACGTGACTCTGCCTGTACCTATATAGGCCTATAGGGTTATTATATGTGTTGAGTGCCGAGGACATGTAAGCTTGTAACCATATACTGTGAAGGCCTATAGGGTTATATGTGTTGAGTACCGAGGACATGTATGCTTGTAACCATGTACTGCGCACGACCTCCTCCTGGCAGGAATGTGTGTTAGACAATTGGCTATGAACAAAGGAAAGAGGGAATTAAATCCATATAGCGCTATAATAACACCGGATTTATGAATGTTGAATTAAATTACCGCTTTCATAATAGAAGATGAAAATACATACCACATGGTTCCAATGTTATATGCTGAATAAGATTAATAATTCCGCCAGGTAAAATGGAACAGTGGTGTTGTTTCTTTGTGGCAAGCATGTCGACCAACATGTATGGCACGAGATATGCAGGAATTCGGAAACGGAAAAATGCACGAAAGTGTCAAACATGCACGTTGTAGCTAAAAGTTTTCGAAATTTGTTTTAGTTAATTATCCTACCGATTCGACTCCAACAGGGACGTGCGACACAGAGTGAGGGTGTCCCCCTCAAACTTTTCAATAGTTGAAAAGTTCATGCCGGACAACAAAGTGGTAATTTAAAACTAAAATAAGTTTTAAATTGTTCTGATATAGCTTGATTTTTCAACCAGAATTTAGTGTGAAATTTGTTACTTTTAAGACAAATTTCGAATATTTTCCTATTTTCGGTACAAAGTTTTGGGCTGAAATGTCCATCAGTTGGAAAATGATGAACATAACGGTGTCAGGTTGGAAATTTACAATAGTTGAACGCAGTCCTTTAGATCAGTTGGAAAAATCCAATCCAATCGGGGGGGGGGGGGGGGTCATTCACTTTTTTCCATACAGTAGGCCGGGGTGGGTGGGTGGTTCAGCTGCGAAAAAAGTAACTTTCCAAGTGGTCACAGTTTTTTCCTCTTACAACATTTCTGCAATATAATTGCCTCAAAGTGTTCAGCATCATTGTTATAGTATGTATGACATTTAGGTCAGGGCTTAGGGGGGGGGGTAGTTAGTGTGGATATAGGCATAATGCTTCTCAGAAATCCCGGTTACAAACCAACACTCACAATTTCGTGCTGCAGGTTTATACGATTCTTATCTTTTCTCAGACTTTATAACTGAAACAAATACCAAGCCTAAATGGTGTGAGACTACAGACTTTTAGGTAAAACGTGGGTGGGTACCCTGCATGAAATTGGAACAAAAATCCTTCAAATAAGGGGTGATTTGACTGGATTTGGAGGTAAAAAGGGGGGGAATTTCAGCCTACTGTCATGGCACTTTTTTCCGACCCCCCCCCCCCCGATCCAATGGGGAATTTTTCCCGACGTTTTCGGTCTGGTCCAAGGAGCCGCAGTTTGAAACTCAAGTCGGTCACCCTGAAAAGGTGCAAGAGGAACCACACGTGGCTCAGTTGGTAGGTGTATGGCGCATTAGACCAAATAGGAAAATATTCGAAAATTGTCCTAAAAATAAAAAATTTCACACTAAATTCTGGTTGAAAAATCAAGCTATATCAGAACAATTTCAAGCTTATTTTAGTTTGAAATTTACCACTTTGTTGTCCGGCATGAACTTTTCAACTATTGAAAAGTTTGAGGGGAAAGGGGGACACCCTCACTCTGTCGCACGTCCCTGGTGGAGTCGAATCGGTAGGATAATTAACTAAAACAAATTTCGAAAATTTGCATGTTTGACACTTTCGTGCGTTTTTCCCTTTCTGAATTCCTGCATGTCTTGTGCAATACATGTTGGTCGACACGCTTGCCAAAACAAAACAAAAACAACATAGGCCGTGCGACGATGGCGAAGCTGGTTGTAACCCCGATAACCGTGGATTTGTGATAAACCCAGAGAAGAAATATATATATAATCTGATTCGTAAATGTGCGCAAGCTTGTCGGATAAGGGTTAGTTTGTTTCTACGTGCAGTGAAATAAACCCCCCTTGATTTCTTCCTCCATCCATAAAAACTGACAATTTCGTGGTATGTCCTAGCAACTATAAAACGACGTATGCATCTAGTGCTTAAAACTATCAAAAGGTTATGTGTGTCTTTCAAGGCCCACTTAATTTTAGAATCCTCAGATCCCATTATAAAGGGGTATCTCCAAAAAATTGTATTATCAACTTATCTGGTCAAATAAGCTATCAACGTGTTGTTGTTGTCAATGTACCAACGTGTGTTCTGTGCTTAATTTCGATCTGGTCTGAAATGTCAGTCTATCCCAATGGAAGGGGAATAACACTATATCTTAGTTGTGAATTATGATGCATTCTGGGGTAAATAAAGGGGGATGTCTTGGTGTGACTCTGAGAATCTCTGTCACTTGGTGGACACTCCTATATGCCATGCACGTCTGTTTCGTATTCGAGTAGAATAAATATATTTTTGGTTCCTCTTCCCCAAATGGTATATAATATGGTATACGTTGTATATAATGTGATCTGGGCATTCGAAAAAATTAAGTGAGCCTTAAATTTCACGCGCCGTTGCCACGGGAGACGCTCTTTAAAAGCACCTCTTTAAAGGGATACTGTACTCAAATGTTGTTGTTGGTTTCTATAGTCACTAAGTCGTAGAATAAGGTAGCCAGATTTCCATTATGTGAGAGTCTGTTGAGTACTAAGTAATGTTACGGATGGCAGATTAGCCGGAAATTTTACGGGTATATCATACGGGTATACCATACGGATATATCATCCGGGTATATATACGAGCACTATATGTGACAGAAAGACGAAAACAGCCATATGCACGACATTGAACGGAAAAGAGCGTTCCGTGTAAGGCAATTACTGATATGGCAAAACATAAAGAGCGTAAAATACAAAATTGTCGTTATCGAGTATTTTTTGTAGTTTTCAAGCAAATGTATCAAATAAATGTTATATTATATGTATACTAGTCACATATACACATTTAAGTTATTGTATATAGTCACCAGTCAGTGAGTGGCTTGAGTTTACGTCCCGTATCAATATAATTGTTAACACGATCATGTGTGCCACGCGTTGCCCAATCCACTATCCGTGAATTAATTTGATTACGTCTTGTACACGGAAATTCTTAATTTATTTTATGGCTCCAGCCATAAATTAAATTTATATTAAAAAAATATTGGGCTATTCCTCATCCTTATAATTAGGATGATGTTTAGAAATTTTTATGTTATGTATGGCTTTAAATATCATATCACGCGCCGTTGCCAGGGGACACGGAAATGTCGAGCACCCGGTGGGAAATGGATCTCGTAAGTCGCCTATCCGAGCATCCGTTTTCTCATAAATGAAAACTCAATATTTGTTTGTTTTACATTACACGTTCCGTGGCCCATGGCTGCCTTATCGTCGGACCATGCTGAAGTTTGTACTCCATCAACTGCGCAATCCGCCCCGCTTGGAACATATGTTTGTGCATGCAACATTGGCACTCGACCACAAATTTTTAAAGACACACATGTTTTCAACATTGCAACATTCACAAAAATGATTTGATATATTCGAAATGGTATAAGTATTATTTTCTCATTTGACTATTTAGTATCAAGAACTGCTATAATAATAATCGATAATTCTACAAAACCAAGCATACCACCAAATACTACAAAACAAGCCTGTATACCACCAAACATACCACCAAACATACCACCAAACATACCACTAAGCAGCTTATTGTCTTAGTTATACAAGAAAGTTTCATTTGGGTCAAAATGTTGAGTTACTTTGGTTCAGAAATAGAGTGATGTTGCACATGTCCCCATAACAAAAATTGTCCCCACCCCTAGTAATGCTGAAGGGGTCACTCTCACCAAAAAAAGTGCTGAAGGGTACACAGGGTTTGAAAATGTGCTGAAGGGTACACAGGGTTTGTGATCGGCACGAACACCATTACTTAAATTGTGTTTATGAAAGTATGGCGCCCATTAGCAGGTTGTTTTCCGTACATTTTGATATTCATTAGAACGTAAACAATTATTCTCTAACAGAAATCATGGCAAACACGAAGACTGAATGTCCTTTAGAATGACATTTCAAACCCTGTGTACCCTTCAGTACATTTTGAAAATCCTGTGTACCCTTCAGCACTTTTTTTGGTGAGAGTGACCCCTTCAGCCCTAGTAATACTTAATTTATAGGATTAAGTATTACTGGGGTGGAGTCTTCTTTTTTTGTGTGTGGTGGCATGATTGTGTGCTGTTATATTGGACCCGGACATTTTGAAAATATCGCTCTGATTTTGAAGTTGCACGGATTTCCAAATTTCTCTGGTCATTATCAAGGGATCATATTTTATTGATTCTAGTTTCGAAAATATATTGTCTATATAAGGAAATGCTTGTTTTGTCAAAAATGTGAATAGTTTGAAAAAAAGGTGTCTGTTTTTTTCTCTCAGCCCAGAAGTGGAGTGATATGCAGTCAGATAGTCAAGTTGAGACCCTTTAAAAATATGAATAACCCTTCCATGAATGGAGCTTCCTGAAATTTTGCGAAAACCCTGTGCCAATGCATTCTCTTATATGTATGCGAGTCTCCCATGGGGAGCCTCGTGTATATAAGAGAACACATTGGCCTAACAATATTTACCTTGGCCTGTAAGCCAGTGCATGCATTCTCATATATGCGAGGCTCCCTATGGGAGAGTCGCATATATATAAGATAATGCAGTGGCATTAAGAGCCAATATGAGTCTTTCATACTGCTACAGCGCAGCTCCCGTCATGAAAGGGATAAAATACAAAAACATGTCCCTGGACTCATGTGTCTTTTATGCATGTACAGTAATGCCCTAAGTAATCGACTCCATAACCACAGCAGAATTACGGGTAACTTGGGGAGAGCTTTCCGATGAATGGCAACAAGCCATATTTCCGACTAAATCCTGAAAAGTTACCCATAATTCTGCTGTGGTTATGGAGTCGATTACTCAGGGCATTACTGTATATACTTTAGTTATAGGACAACTGACATCATGCTGCGAACTTGTTTCCTTTTACAATAAGTTCCTCCGTGGGAACAAATGTGAGATAATTGTGGAGAAAACAAAAACCAAAGCTATTGTTGTCGTAGGGATCGGGATGCTTCTAGTTCTATGATCACGCTTTGATTTTCACCTATGTTAATGCAGAGAGCATTTGGCACATGTGTTTCTATCATGCCTAGATTTGAGAGCCGCCGTCCCATCTGCTTGTGAATTCCAACTGAAGAACAATCAGCTATTGTGCTGGACAAGGTCACCTGAGGTCGCATGGGGCAACACTTTCTGTTGTGATTTCTGATTGGATAAACCTGAGGCAACAGTTCTACAGACAATATTATACTCTTGTCGTGCATAATGTGCGGTGATTTTTGCTCCGCTAAAAGAACTTTTCCCACGATTACCGTTGAGCGATTTCGAACACATATATCCAAATCTCCAATGCATGGAACGGTATATATACACTGCACATCTATACTCTCTGGGTCCATATGATAATTTACGCGGGGTTGAATAATAGTGCTGGTGGACAATTCTGCTGAATAAGAGTACGGTCCAAAGAATGGTAACTTCAGCCTGTTACACTATATATTACATCATGACTCATATATATTTATCCAACTCGAATGCCCCACCAATCAGTGTAAAAATATTACCTCAACTTGTGAATATATCCACGGACCATACTTGTTGAAATTTAAGAAATTTTCAGAGTAAGCAACACTGTCATGCGTATGAAATCACCAGGGGGGGGGGTAACTCTATAAATCACCAGGGGAGGAGATTTCTATAAATGCATTGGGATCAGATACAGAACATGTTATTTTGTCACAGGAGTTAGTAGTTACCAAACCGATTTCCAGAAACATATTTACACTTTCTGTGCCCGACCTGAGTGACGGCTTAAAGGCCCATTTAATTTTCGAACCCCCAAATCACATTATATAAAATATATGCCATACTATATACCATGAACCCCCAGATCACATTATATAAATATATGCCATATTATATACCATGAACCCCAGATCACATTATATAAATATATGCCATATTATATACCATGAACCACCAGATCACATTAGGCCTAAATAAAAAATACGTTTGTTTCCGCTAACCCGACCGACCCTATTTTAAACCCCCGACCCTAAACTTTTTATTGACATTGCAAAAACAAATTTTTTTTTTTTTTATTTAGGTCCCAATTCATATCATAACAAGATGCAAAACATTTATATATTTATATATATTGACATAAGAAATTTAAGTTTACAAAAAGATTTAAGTTTAACAGTTGGAATCATACTGTAAAGTATGTTTGGCTTTATCTAGCTTTCATCTGTGAAAACTTCAAATAATTTGAGTTCAGGTATGTTATCATTCAGCGTTCAGACTTCAGTATTTCAATCAATTACAGCACAGGAACATTAACAATTTGATCAAATCAACCTGGTTATCAAGTGGGATCTCATAATAACAAATGAAAATTAACATAGAGATTAGTACCATATATAGTCATTACTACCTTAATACATGTACATTGTTTATGTACTACATGTACATGTAGTATTTCTGTACTACATGTACATGTAGTATTTATGTACTACATGTACATGTAGTATATTATGTACGGTATGTGTCTCACTTGAATTTTATAAAATAGCCTATTTATGAATTAGAGTGATAATGGCAAGTCTCATTTCAAGCAGGATAAGCATAATCCATTGAACCAAAAGATATCTGACAATAACGTATAAGAATTTCCAATCCATACATATATAAAAAGTTCCAAAGTTATGCTTGAGAAACTTGATCAAATTGACATCTCAGTAAAATTCAAAATACTGACTCAAAGAGCCTTAGATTAGCTCTGAATGCAATGGATTTTCAAAAAAAACCAGGGGGCGAACCACCACCATCATCAGGGAGTCACCCTTCCCAAACATTCCTCCACTCAGGCCTTCAGGTTATGCCTTTTGGCATATCATTGCCCAAAAACAGGTGTCCCCAAAAAATACCTAGATCCTTCACTGAATACGGATATTTCTGGTGATTTCAGTGGTGACAATAGAAACAATGATCCATGGTGCATCAGATATGTTAGTATTCAATGTATATAATACATATTAGCCAGTTTTATATATCAACCACAACTTGTAAGCCATTGCAGGACACCCTGGGGCAATATTTACCATTTTTCATATTTTCGGCGGCCATTTTGGAAATTTTCTACACCAATTTCATTCCAATTGAAGTAGAACATCCGTCCAATATAATAAAGCACATAGTTGTTGACATTCTATTAACAGCCTGTGTGGTTTGTCGATAAAATGACTATCAAAATCGTCTTGCAAAAAAATCGAAAATTTCACCCCTCTTTTTCAAATCCTCTTTCTGTATCTTTTACGGAACCCTCGTCAATGGAAAATGTCTTAAAATGACGCTATAATATCACGCTTGATGACTGTCTTAAACATATTGTCATTTACTGATGATTAATGTGAAGAAAAATGGAAGATATGGTGAAATATTAATTAAATTTCCTATTTTCGTGCATATGACGTCATTTTTCGGCGGCCATTTTGATTTTTTTTCGAAATTATTTGCCGTCATTTTGAAGAAGGACATCATACCAACAAAATGGCATACATTTTGTCTGTGTCTTTTGCTAACAACCGATCTATTACAACGATTAAATACAGCTGGTCGGAATTAGAGGAAATGGCGGCCATCTTGGATTCAAATGGCTCTAGCACCTAGTAGGGCCACCTTTATTTTTCGGTGAAATCCGGATTCTTCATCTGGATACCATAGGGAACAATAAAAATAAGGTTATTTGTAATCATCGGGGGGTGCAGGTGGACCTTATTGGCTCCCCGACTATAAGAGATCGGTACAAGACGGTCACTCCAATATGTGAACAGTGCAGTGGTGCTGGATTGACTCCAGTTGTCGCCAGACCAAATGGGAAATATTAGGATTATCAAAGACTATATTAGTATATAGACTAGTATATATGTAAATATTAAAGCATATGTAAGATTGAATTGGAGTTTCTAGTTCCTATGTCATCTGGGCTAACCTGATTTGGGCTAAGAAGTGCATAGTTTGGGTTATTGACAAGTATTATACAGTTATTTTTAAAGATACTGACAAAAAAAGTTAACAAAAAACAAAAAGTTAAGCCTACCTACCTACCCTAATATTTTTTAGCCCGTTAGCGGAAACATAGGCATTTTTTTTTAGGCCTTATATAAATATATGCCATATTATATACCATGAACCCCCAGATCACATTATATAAATATATGCCATATTATATACCATGAACCCCAGATCACATTATATAAAATATATACCATATTATATACCATGAACCCCCATATCACATTATATAAATATATGCCATATTATATACCATGAACCCCCAGATCACATTATATAAATATATGCCATAGTATATACCATGAACCCCCAGATCACATTATATAAATATATGCCATATTATATACCATGAACCCCCAGATCACATTATATAAATATATGCCATATTATATACCATGAACCCCCAGATCACATTATATAAATATATGCCATATTATATACCATGAACCCCCAGATCACATTATATAAAATATATACCATATTATATACCATGAACCCCCAGATCACATTATATAAATATATGCCATATTATATACCATGAACCCCCAGATTACATTATATAAAATATATGCCATACTATATACCATGAACCCCCAGATTACATTATATAAAATATATGCCATACTATATACCATTTGAAAGAGGAAGCTCCAAAACATTGCATTATCAACTTATCCGGTGTCATAAACTGTGAACATGTTATTTTTGTTGAGTTAGAACCGACGTCAGTTCTAAGCTCCAATTTGTTTAATCTTTTCGACCATATTACATAGGTATTAAGATAACATATAATACATTTATGTACATGGCTTACATAACAAATATGCAAGTGATATATATACATTATAATATATAAACAGTATTTACAATATAAATAATATACCTGTTTGCCATAGGTGATTTCCGTTGACGCTATATACTATGGTGTCATATATGATTGGTCAATGTTCTGCACAACGTCTATTATTTTCAATGGAAAGGGAACAAATCTATATATTTAGATATACAGTTATTCCCATTCCATTGAAAATAAAACTATATTTTGAATTCTGTTGCATTCTGGGAGTCATAACGGTGGAAATGATTTTAGGATTTCAGCTATTTTTCTATTATTCCGTGGGCACCTACTGAGACACTGACGTTCCAAATGGTGATGAATTATAGTATTTTGATAATATTTTATGTCATAGATTGTTAGTAAAACCGTAAATCAAGGCACTATAACAAATTTATTCGGTGATTCGAAAATTAAGTGAGCCTTTAAGCGGATAGTAAACTTGCACTATAGCCAGACTGAATATTCCAATTTTAAATAAACATATGGTCCCAAGTAAGCACCACACAGGGTGGGAATATTTCCAAAAAATTAAGAAGTATACGGGTATTTTACGGGTATATCATACGGGTATACCATACGGATATATCATCCGGGTATATCATACAGCTAGGTATATATCATACTCTGGTATATCATACATGTATGCTTATTTGGATCCCAAGAGTAGGTTATCTCCAAAGCAAAATATCCGCGCACGAGGCCACTTTAGATGAGAAGTAACGTCACGAATTCATAAGCATCGGATAAACAAAGACGAAAACACAAAAGCTTCCAAAATTAGTACGACCAGAGTAAGTTTAAAGGCTTTTGGTTAAGAACACTCTTTAATCTCTACGATTGTTTGGCATCGAAATCACATAGTGCTCTTTATAATATGTGATCATTTGACGTTTTGAGTTGAGGTACAAATGCATGGTGTAAATTCGAGTGTGCCATCCTCAGTGACCTGTGGTTATTTTAAACCATACTTCTCATCATTTTCTTATGATCATATATATATTTCACCCATATGCGAGGTTAGTCTAGACAGCTAAAACTAATTAAAGATACATAATCCAATTTACCCCCCCCCCCTAAACTACTATTAGATTAGAGTCGAGGAACCTACCCATTAAAGCCAATAGTTATCATATTTCGAGTTTTTGACATCTGTTATTTTTCACCACCTCGAATATTTGACGGCCCGGCAAATATTCGATAAATCCCGAACGACATACCAAATTTTGTTGAACAAAATGTTGATATAACCCTTTTTGGGCAATTATATACTATAGTTGACAGTGGTTAGAATTATATACTATAGTTGACAGTGGTTAGAATTATATACTATACACTCTTAGAACAAATGTGTATAAATACTACACAATATGTGTTACATTTGATCTTAAACAAAATTGTGTAGAAATACAACATGACATAAATGTGTCGGTGGAATTTTCTCAACATTGAATATGAGTGAATATGTGAGTATATTATATTTAATAGATGAGATATGTTCTATTTGAGACATAAACCTCGTAAAAGCTGCCAGAATAACAAATTGGCAGCTGCTTTAAAACTTTGTGCTACACAATTTTGTGTTGTTCAGTTTTTACACAAACATAGTGTATAACAAAGTTTAAAGCTGCTGCCAATTGTTTGTTCTGTGGTAGCCTTTACGAGTTTTGTGTCTTCAATAGAACACATTTCATCTAATAACTATGATACACTCACATATTCAATCATATTCAACGTTGATGATATTCCACCGACACATTTAATAATTATATGTCATGTGTCATTTCTACACAATTTTATTTAAGATCAAATGTAACACATATTGTGTAGTATTTATACACATTTGTTCTAAGAGTGTAGTTGACAGTGGTTAGAATTATTTTTTGGCTATAATTCGATTTTGCTAACTGAACTTTTCTGAAGCGGTATTTCAAGAAATGTTGTTGTTGGAATCTGATTATATGGGGACCATCTAATCGGGTTGTGTACCTTTAAGTGACAAACATTTAACATTTCTGTACATACCTGCGGGGACAAACTCCTGAAGTTCTTTTCCACCAGGTGAAAACATCGAAGTTTTATGCGCCGAGGCGTAGAGAGAGTCGTACATTACTTCAGCATTGGCTGAATTAGACCATATCGTCGAGAGTGCCTGATGGGAACTCGAAGAAACTGGGACGCCAGGGGGCGTTCGCATGTTCTCGAAGAAGTTTCCTTCCGGTAAAATCTGTGGTGGCGGGAGCGTTCGTGGGATAGAGAACATGGGGTTTCTGCTTTGAAGCACATCTCGCCTGTTTATTCGGGTCCATTTTTGATCCTGTCCGAATGTTTTTCTCTGATTTACTGACGGCTGTGATGTCGGTTCGAATCGGCTACCCTCGCAGTGTCCCCACCCCTTTGGGGATCCGTCGTCCCTTGGATGTCTAAACTCGTTAATTTCCTGCTGAAAAAGATCAAAACTGAATCAGCGGTTATTTTTCAAAGCCAGAAGTCGAAGATCGCGCGGCGTTGTATTGCTAGTTACAATTATCAATCGATTTAACATATATCATATTTCCGCAGTTACAAATGGAGATATATGTTGAATGAACAATTCCATCGTAACAGTTATGGCTTTCCAGTGATTTCTTCCATTTGTTCGGTAGCCCACAATGTTCTGTTTATGGAAATAACGCTTAAAAGTCACTGGGGTCTCGGTGTGTGGCTTAATATTTCATTTTTCGCACAACCAATTTGATTTTGTTTTGTCATTTTGGAATTCATCTTAAAATACATTCTTAAAATACTCCCAAAACCATGCATGCGCTCTGTGAAACTTACAAATGACATGGTGATTCCAATCAGTGTAATGTATAACGATGCCAAGTCTGCTTTTTTAGTAGTAAATTAAGTTTAACTTCAATATTTTAATATTCTCGTTGTGAATTCGACGGCCATGTTTGTTGGACTCATGTAGCCTTAATTTTCCCTGAAGCAGATTTGAGCAGGTTTGTGTTATTCCACGGATATTCCGCGCGTATTGACGCTAAAACTGGTGTATAACGTATACGATCTGACAATCATAATACTCCCTATATGGGTAGGTTCACATGCACACTGGCAAGTTTGCACGGTATTTGGTGCAGGTATTTTCACATAGAAAGTTAGAATCCCCAATGATGCCAGATTATGAACGGCAACATGAATATACAATGCATATTTACCAAAGCTAACGACATGACAAGTACAATTTCGGTAGTCCCACGGTGCCAGCTACCGCTATGGTTGATTCTTGCGAGCTGATTGCATGCTATCCACAGGTAAATTTCGATAGCATCGCTACCAGTGCAACTATATAGTTTTTACTTCCCATGTATAGTTAGCCGTGGTACATGTACATTGTATAAGCATGTTTGCATTCGGTTTCTGGCATAATTTACGTTCTATACCAAAATGGCCGCAAAAGAATGCCTGGGAAATTTGCGAATGTATGAACGTAAGGAAACGTTCACACGCTGGTTAAAGGCCGCCCACTTAATTTTCGAATCCCCAGATCACATTATATAAAATATATGCCATATTATATACCATTTGAATGAGGAAGCTCCAAAACATTGTGTTTTCAACTTATTCGATGTAGTAAACTGTGGACATGTTGTTTTTGTTGAGTTACCGACGTCAGTTCTATGCTCATGTTTATGCACAAAGTCAATTATTTTCAATGGAAGGGGAATAACTCTACATATTTAGATATACAGTTATTCCCATTCCATTGAAAATAAAACTAGTTTGAATTATGTTGAATTCTGAGAGCCATAACGGGGGAAATGATGTTATGATTTCAGCTATTTTCTATAGGCACCTTCTGAGACACAGACGTTCCAAATGGTGATGAAAAGTAGTATTTTAATCATATTTTATGGCATAGATTGCTATTAAAAACCGTATATCAGAGCACTATAAAAATTATTCGGTGACTCGAAAATTAAGTGGGCCAGCGTGTGAAGGTACCCTTAATACAGATAGTGTCTTAACCCTTACTATATACTAAATAGTGATCGTTATCCCATAGGACATGTTCAGATAATAGGTTAACCCTTTCTATACTAAATAGTAGTAATTATCTCATAGGACATGTTCAGATAATAACTTAGCCCTTTCTATACTAAATAGTGGTCGTTATCCCATATGACATGTTCAGATAATAAGTTAACCCTTTCTATACTAAATAGTGATCGTTATCCCATATGACATGTTCAGATAATAAGTTAACCCTTTCTATACTAAATAGTGATCGTTATCCCATAGGACATGTTCAGATAATAAGTTAACCCTTTCTATACTAAATAGTAGTAATTATCTCATAGGATATGTTCAGATAATAAGTTAACCCTTGCTATACTAAATAGTGATCGTCATCCCATAGGACATGTTCAGATAATAATTCAACCCTTTCTATGCTAAATAGTAGTAATTATCTCATAGGACATGTTCAGATAATAACTTAACCATTTATATACTAAATAGTGATCGTTATCCCATAGGACATGTTCAGATAATAATTTAACCCTTTCTATACTAAATAGTAGTAATTATCCCATAGGACATGTTCAGATACTAAGTTAACCCTTTCTATACTAAATAGTAGTAATTATCCCATATGACATGTTCAGATAACAACTTAACCCTTTCTATACTAAATAGTAGTAATTATCCCATAGGACATGTTCAGATAATAAGTTAACTCTTACTATATACTAAATAGTGATCGTTATCCCATAGGACATGTTCAGATAATAGGTTAACCCTTTCTATACTAAATAGTAGTAATTATCTCATAGGACATGTTCAGATAATAACTTAACCCTTTCTATACTAAATAGTGATCGTTATCCCATAGGACATGTTCAAATAATAAGTTAACCCTTACTATATACTAAATAGTGATCGTTATCCCATAGGACATGTTCAGATAATAAGTTAACCCATACTTTACTAAATAGTTATCGTTATCACATAGGACATGTTCAGTTAATAAGTTAACCCTTACTCTACTAAATAGTGATCGTTATCTCATATGACATGTTCAGATAATAATTTAACCCTTACTATACTAAATATTGATCGTTATCCCATAGAATATGTTAAGATAAGTTGACCCTTTCTATTCTAAATAGTAGTAATTATCTCATATGACATGTTCAGATAATAAGTTAACCCTTTCTATACTAAATAGTAGTAGTTATCCCATAGGACATGTTCAGATAGTAAGTTAAACCTTTCTATACTAAAGCATCATTAATGAGTAGTTTTCCCATAGGAAATGTTCAGATAATAAGTTAACCCTTTCTATGCTAAAGCATCATTGGCGAGTAGTTAGTTATCCCATAGGAAATGATCAAATAATAAGTTTAACCCTTTCTATATACTAAATCATCATTGATGAGTAGTTATTACATAGGAAACGTTCAGATAATAAGCTAACCCTTTCTATGGTAAAGCATCGTTGATGAGTAGTTATCCCATAGGAATTGTTCGGATAATAAGTTTAACCCTCCCTATACTAAAGCATCATTGATGAGTAGTTATCCCATAGGAAATGTTCAGATAATAAGTTTAACCATTTATATACTAAAGCATCATTGATGAGTAGTTATCCCATAGGAAATGTTCAGATAATAAGTTAACCCTTTCTATATTAATGCATCATTGATGAGTAGTTATCCCTTAGGAAATGTTCAGATAAGTTAACCCTTTCTATATTAAAGCATCATTGATGAGTAGTTATCCCATAGGAAATGTTCAGATAATAAGTTAACCCTTTCTATATTAAAGCATCGTTGGTGAGTAGTTATACCATAGGAATTGTTCGGATAATAAGTTTAACCCTCCCTTACTAAAGCATCATTGATGAGTAGTTATCACATAGGAAATGTTCAGATAATAAGTTTAACCATTTCTATACTAAAGCATCATTGATGAGTAGTTATCCCATAGGAAATGTTCAGATAATAAGTTAACCCTTTCTATATTAATGCATCATTGATGAGTAGTTATCCCTTAGGAAATGTTCAGATAAGTTAACCCTTTATATATTAAAGCATCATTGATGAGTAGTTATCCCATAGGAAATGTTCAGATAATAAGTTAACCCTTTCTATATTAAAGCATCATTGCTGAGTAGTTATCCCTTAGGAGATGTTCAGATTATAAGTTTAACCCTTTCTATATTAAAGTATCATTGCTGAATAGTTATCCCTTAGGAGATGTTCAGATAATAAGTCAACCCTTTCTATATTAATGCATCATTGATGAGTAGTTAACCATTAGGAAATGTTCAGATAAGTTAACCCTTTCTATATTAAAGCATCGTTGATGAGTAGTTATCACATAGGAAATGTTCAGATAATAAGTTAACCCTTTCTATATTAAAGCATCGTTGGTGAGTAGTTATACCATAGGAATTGTTCGGATAATAAGTTTAACCCTCCCTATACTAAAGCATCATTGATGAGTAGTTATCCCATAGGAAATGTTCAGATAATAAGTTTAACCATTTCTATACTAAAGCATCATTGATGAGTAGTTATCCCATAGGAAATGTTCAGATAATAAGTTAACCCTTTCTATATTAATGCATCATTGATGAGTAGTTATCCCTTAGGAAATGTTCAGATAAGTTAACCCTTTCTATATTAAAGCATCATTGATGAGTAGTTATCCCTTAGGAGATGTTCAGATTATAAGTTAACCCTTTCTATATTAAAGCATCATTGCTGAGTAGTTATCCCTTAGGAGATGTTCAGATTATAAGTTAACCATTTCTATATTAAAGCATCATTGCTGAGTAGTTATCCCTTAGGAGATGTTCAGATTATAAGTTAACCCTTTCTATATTAAAGCATCATTGATGAGTGGTTATCCCTTAGGAGATGTTCAGATTATAAGTTAACCCTTTCTTTATTAAAGCATCATTGATGAGTAGTTATCCCTTAGGAGATGTTCAGATTATAAGTTCAACAAACGACCATATAGTTTGTTGAACTTATTGTCTGAACATTTTCCTTCAATAAATTTAACACCTCCTGTACTTTTATTATCGGTCGTCAGCTTATTTTTCCAGAAAACCCCTCCAGATGAAGAATAGACCATTCCAATGTATTCTTGTATTACTGAATGGGAGATTCCATATAGTATAGAAAGGGTTAAAGGCTCTCGTATTTTTGCAAGCTTCAACCCAAACCTAATAATGTGTCACTTTTCTGACAGTCTGGTGCAGAACATAAGTCACGGAGACGCTCTTTGTTGCTACCATATCAGGAAAAGACGGATAAGGAACGCTCTTTGTTACATGATCCTACCCCTATTCCGTTCAATAAACCAATTCTATAAATTGTGATATTAAACATTCGTTTCATAACAGGAAATAGTGCCAGGTGACCTTTGATTCCGGTGTGTCGTCTGTTTACACTCAGGGTTCGCGCTGCCACTTGCCAAATTTGCCAATGGCAAAAATAATTCACATTTGGCAAAATATTTGGCAAGTCACTTTTTAATTCCTCAATAAAGTTGAATAATATCGGTCAATCAATACCATTCATTTTAGGAAACTATTACAATATATTTATATTAGTAGTGTTTTATATGGTATTGGAAAAGTTAACACCTCCATTAAGATGTAGTTAATCTGGTAACATTATTATCGATGGTGGGGGGTTACCCGTATTTAGTGTGATGGTGGGGGGTTACCCGTATTTAGTGTGATGGTGGGGGGTTACCCGCATTTAGTGTGATGGTGGTATTTACATAGCTAATTCCCGTGTGATATTCCCTTCTGATGAAGCAACACTTCTACCATTTTATTGTTTGGTGATTGGTTTATTGTTGTATGATAAACCACAATAGAGATGCGAGTATACTTATTAACTAACTGCATTCATATCGATATCAAACGTTGTTCAAACCGCCACAGTGTCGAAACATAAAACTCAATCAAGGTTGCAGGAAATACTATCAGGGATAACATTTGGCAAATTCTAATAGAATTTTGCAAAAAAATATTTTCATTTGGCAAATTATTTGGCAAAAGTAAATTTCGGTCCAGTGTGGACCTTGTTTACACTCCATACGTACTCCATTATTTTGTCCAACAAAACTCTAACGAATGAAGAGTTTGAAAAGTGATTTCATTAAAGGCCGACTTAATTTTCGAATGCCCGGATACCATTACACACAACATATTCCATATTATATACCATTTGGAAGAGGAACCACACATATATATATATTCCTACGGAGCCCCGTAAGTCCCACTTGCGATACTTTTTTTATCTCGTTTAAACGAGATAATATCTTGCCATACTTTTTTTTATCTCGTTTAAACGAGATAATATTTTGTGATACTTTTATTTTTCTCGTTTAAACGAGATAATATTTTGCGATACTTTTTTTTATCTCGTTTAAACGAGATAATATCTTGCCACACTTTTTTTTTATCTCGTTTAAACGAGATAATATCTTGCAATACTTTTTTTTATCTCGTTTAAACGAGATAATATCTTGCCATACTTTTTTTTATCTCGTTTAAACGAGATAATATCTTGCCACACTTTTTTTATCTCGTTTAAACGAGATAATATCTTGCGATACTTTTTTTTTATCTCGTTCAACATATTTTGTCGAACGCTGTGTGGGGTACATGGCCAAGCTCAGCAGGCTTAGTAAAGTCAAGGATAAAAGTGACATTATATAACTGATGCTGCTTTTGTATGCTTAATTAGCATTACCGGGACCACATTTGACCTTATATAACTGATGCTGCCCTTGTATGAGCTGGTAATGGAGTACTGGGACCCTATTTGTCCTTATTTGACAGATGCTGTTCTTGTGTGAACTGACGATGCATTAATTGGCAACACTGGGACCGATTGATGCTTTACCAGCTCATACAAGAGCAGCACCAGTTATATACAGTTCCTGTGATGTATTACCAGCTCACACACTGACACCATCACTTACATAAGGCCCCAGTAATGCCGATTACTGCATTACCAGTTCATATAAGAGCAGCATCAGTTATATAGGCCCACAGTAATGTTGATTACTGCATTACCAGTTCATACAATGGCAGCATGCATAGTTATATAGGGCCCAGTAGTGCCAATTAATGCATTACCAGCTCATACAAGCACATCATTATTTATATAGGGCACAGTAATGATCGTATAGTAATGGTGATTGCTGCATTACCAGCTAAAACAAGAGCAGCATCGGTTATATAATGTTCCATTAATGGATTACCAGTTCATACAAGAGCAGCATCGGTTATAAGGGGCCCCAGTAATGCATTACCAGCTCATACAAGGTATATCTGCTCGCATTATGGAGATATCTCCTTGAGATATGTTCAAGGAGATATCTCCTTGGATCCAAGCAGATATCTGCTTGAAAAATATTTCAAGGAGATATCTCCATATTCCGAGCAGATATCTGCTTGGATGTATTTCGAATAAATGGAAAAAACGTATATATACTGTGGATAAATCATTAATAGTTCATGGCCGCGGTTTTCCAAGGAGATATCTCCATATTCCAAGCAGATATCTGCTTGGAATATTTTCAAGGAGATATCTGCTTGGAATATGGAGATATCTCCTTGGGTCCAAGGAGATATCTCGTTGAAAACTATTTCAAGGAGATATCTCCATAATCCGAGCAGATATCTGCTTGGATTATGGAGATATCTCATCGGTTTCAAGGAGATATCTCGTTGGAAATATTTCAAGCAGATATCTCGTATAGTTGCGAGGAGATATCTCCTAGGATCCAAGGAGATATCTCCATAATCCAAGCAGATATCTCCTTGGATCCAAGGAGATATCTCCATAATGGACCATATTCCAAGCAGATATCTGCTAGGAATTGCAATTCCAAGGAGATATCTCCTCGAAACCGAGGAGATATCTCCGCATTACGAGGAGATATCTCCGAAAACGAATAGTTGCAGGGATGGCGCCCCATAAACAGTTGGATAGTTGCATAGGGCATCAGATGAGAAATACTATACCCCCCCCCCCCCCCCAAATTTTGGGATTGGTATTGACTTGGGATTTTGATCTGGCTCAATGCATGGGAGAGAAATTTTAAATGTGCAGTGGAACACCCACATCATGCAGAACGAAGACCGCATATAGCCGCGTCCCTGATTTATAGATGCCAATATTAGTATTATACAGTATTTACAGTGGGGGAGGGGGTGTAAAAACTCCAGGATACATTCAAGGTTTGCTACTTCTTCTTTTGGGGGGGGGGTGGCACCACCCAGGGAACGCAAGTTGTTTTCCTTTCCGATATTGGACACCAGCCCCTCCAACACAAGTTCTTTCCAATGCTAACCGCAGTATATAAGCGACAAAGATGTGTATGTAATCGTAGTATACGATACCATGATCTATAGAGCAAGCATGCAGACACGTATATAGGGACGGTGCATAAGGGCGGTGCGCGGGTATGGGGGTGGGCAGTGGAGCGCATTACATGCAAGCCCATATTGCAGAACAATGTTTTCATCTCAAAGACGAATATTTGTTTTGGAATTATTCATGTTATGCTGTGTTATGTTCAATTACTCCGTTTTAATTTTCATTATAATATCGATAGCTACATGCAAGTAATACAAGGTCCCATCTACTCAATGATGAAATCATACAATAATACAGGAAATATGTTTATCTTTCAACATTCATACCATTTAAAGCACCAGCAGAATCAAAATGAGCTAACGTTGGCATCGCAGCGATAATAGAATGTAAGAAAAAACATGATAACTGATGGAAAATCATCTATTTTTTTAATTCAATTATTTTCCTCGTAAGAAGCGGGATCCACCCCATGATATTGTGCTATATAACAGAACAATTATTGGGTAAATATTGAAATAAGGAGCCCCCTTTTCTTGATTAATGCTCTATATTGGACCAGTTTATAAACCTGTATATTTAAAATCATATTAGTTGTCATAATAGATCTTTAAACTGTGATCTATCGGCCCTCAGGACGCACCCATCCGGACCTTGTACCCTGGAGTTTTTTTCCCCGCCGCCCCCCCCCCCCCCGCCATTTATAAGATTATTCGGAGCATCATTTAGGTTGGTATATAAACTCTAACATAAGGCGATCGGGTCAGCTACGATTTTTTTAGAAAATAATAATTGTGTATCATGAACGAGCCAGTGCCTCCTTGCGCCCATTCTGAATTATATATTTCGAATATACAAACATATTTCGTGTAAAAATAGACCACAAAATTTTCCGTTTCATTAAAACCTCGATGAATCTATCCCATGGGAGAAATACTGAGAGAATATAGATCGCAGAAACCACACCAAGGCCAAAACTATACTGACCGCGGAGAAGTGAAAAATATAGATAATTTCAATTTCATTGGTCATCCTTCATTCGATTGACTATATAGATGCACTCAAATTTTAAAATAAGATTCTCGAGATCATATAAACGAGATATATTCCTTTAAAGTGGATGTATATAACTGTCACCAAAGGGCCATGCAACTTCAAGAATGTTTATTATATGGCCCCATCCACGCAAATGTATCACATTATAGAATAATGTTCAAACAAGATTCCCGTGCAGACTTTATATAAATACATATATAATATGTTCATTATATAAGAATCCTACACAGAAGTGCCAATAAAAAGGGTAATATTGCGTTGCAATAAATTGCAGTGTAATAATTATTTTATGTCGTGAATTTCAGATTTACAGCCGTTTACAGTGTCATTTCCTTGTTTTTACGAGGAATTCGATCGGTGCATTTAATAGTTATGCGAGAGTACTTACCATAGTGGTTCGGCAGGAACTAACTCTTTTCCTGAAAGGAAATCATGGTTTCCGATGCTTCATGAGAAATAAAATGAGTAATTACACCACATTTCCCGTATGTCATCCCGCGAATCGTCGGAGAGAGTTGGCATGGCGCCACGCCTACCGTTGTTTTATTGGTCGTCTGCGTTTTTGCCGACGGGGGATATGTACCACATCTCTCTGCCTCCTTCCTCAATACTCTGGTGCTGTAGATTTTTTCTCTCGAAAACTGCGCAAAAGTCTAGAGAACAATCTGCTAATCCAGGGACGTGGATTTTAGGGTCTCCGTTTAGGGTGGGGGGACATGAAGGTCTATACCGACCGCGATCATCCGCCGTAGCATTACACTCTTTCCACTGTTGGTCTATATACAACAATGTCCACACCAAATTATACAGTTGAAAAATTGAATGATCAGAACAATTACAGAATATTTTTGTCTGAAATTTCCAACTGATATTGTTTCTGGTATGACATTTCAAGTGAACGTAAAATTTGACCAAATTTGGGTGAAGGAGACCACTGCCATAATGACATTAATTGGTAAGGAATTCTTATGTGTTTTTAGTTCTTATGTTTTAGGATTAAAATTGTCTATGTCTGGCTCAGTTCATATTGTTCTTATCAATACCGAAAGAATTACCATTATTGCAAACTTAAAAAAAAAAATTGGTCCCCCCCCCCCCGTTCCGTAGCTACGTCCCCTGGCTATATCCAGTGATATTGTAAACAAAAATATCACTGCTATATCTAATGTGTTATTCGGGTCGACGGGGCCAATAGGAGACACATTGGAATGTTCTGATGATAACTATAGGTAGATAATTACTAATACACTATAACTTAATAACTATGCGTTCGCAGCGTTCATTGTTGTTACCATTGTATATATCAGGAATAGACTAAAATGAACGCTCTTTATTATACCTGGGACATATTCCAATCTGGAACGGACGACTTTCGATCGGTTAGAGGACACTTCTGCGCCACGTAATTATCTTTAGTATAACTTACTGAAGTAATATATATTTTCGACATTTTTTATAACACCTTTAACATTTTCCATACTACCTACTTATTGATTATTAGTTCCAGTCGGAAATGTTCAGATAATAATTTAAACAACTACCATAATCCCAAATCCCATAATTCCAAATTGTTGGCGGACACACGGACGGACGACGGGCGCCAACCAAAATTGACTGAGCTATTGCCATGTATCAAGTTGAGTTAAAAAGCTTTAAAAAGTGACAAATATGGGATTAGGGGGTGAGTCAGGGGGGGGGGGGGGATCGGAAAAAAAATTCAGGCACGTATGGCATTTTTTCCCTTTCGATCATTTTTTGTACCCACCCACCCCCCACCGCCAATTTTTTTTTCCGTTTTCGGCAGTTTTTTTCCGACCATTTTTTGACACCCACCCCCCTTTTAACACTAAAACAGAGATTTGCGGGGGGAAATTCACTGTAAACAGCTGTATATGAATTTCTGTGCATACTATTTTAATGGATGTTAACATGGACATGTAAATAGGAATGAGTCATTTTGAGGTCATTCGGCCAAAAAAAACATGGCTGCCAGCGGCCATCTTGGATTTCAAAATTTGCAACAAAATACAACACGATAACTGCCTGCAGTCAGTTTACAGTTAGAATTACATTATTTCTCTCATTCAAAGTGGTTTTGAAGCCCAACTCATTGCCAAAACACTAAAAAACAAGCAGGAATTTTTTTTTTAGTTGCGGAAAAAATTGCTTGTTGGTGGCTTTGACCACCCACCCACCCCGGCATACGTGCCGGAATTTTTTTTTTCACCACCCCCCCCCCCCCCCCCCCCCCTGGGTGAGTCCCAAATATTGCAAAAGAAATTTAAAGAATTTTGTTTTTGCAAGTAGGGAGTGGTGGGTACATTGAGGTCGGGGAAAAAACATTTGGGCTTCGTGTCTGCAATTTTTTTCCAGGCACGCTCTATTTTTAAGCCCCTGTGCCCTGTGGGTCAGCAATCTATGAAGTGAATGCTGCGTGGCCATAATTTCTTCCGCCTATATAACAGGACGGATGCGCTGAGTCGAAGAAATTCATGTTCAGATTTAACTAACTGAATCCAAATAGATCGTGCTCCTCTCGCAGGTGGTACTATCACCGCACGCACCAGCGACATTCAATCATTTCTATCAATCAAAGTAATTGTCTAACAATTCTCCCGCTTTAAAAATTAATTAGATCAAATTACGTACAAACGGCGTTTGCGTGTTTAATGAAAGTATCGGATGAGATGAAGAGGGTAGAAGAGTCCCCTATGTTAATTGCAATATTTATTTCGTACCGTCCGGATTGCTCGGTAAAAGACGAGCAACACGCCATCTGCATGCGCTCCATCAAAAGATTCAAAACCCACATACGATTTAAAGGGGTACTGTACACTAAAATTTAAATCCGCGCCCATTTATGGGACCATTTCCTATTCATACTCAACAGAATATATGCAACAAATGAACGAATTTGGGCCATGGATGAGTACAAAATACACTCATGTGCTCTATCAAAAGATTAAAAACCCCACACACGATTTAAAGCGGCACATAGTGTTTAAGCCTGCAAATAGTGTGTCTGTCATTTGCAGAATAAGGTCCCCAGAGAGTGAATTTAGTGACGCTATTGTACTGGGGGCTAGTATCACCAAATTCACCCTATGTGGACCTCAGTCTGCTTATATCTCAACTGCTATGGGAGATCTAGGATCAGATTGAAGTTCACCAGTTGAAGTTGCCTCAATTATGAATTTTATCTTCTGCAAATTATGGGATATGGAAACTTCCCAGAAGGGAAAAGGTAACTAAAACAATGTTAATTTGAGAGTATAGATAGTTCCCAGAAGATGAGGCCTAAGCAGCATGAGGTCCCCAGAGGGTGAGTTTTGTAATGCTAGCCCGCTCAGCGGGATGGCATCACTAAACTCACCATCTGGGGACCTTATTCTGCAAATGACAGACACACTATTTGCAGGATTGAGCCGTGTGTGGGTTTTTAATCTAATGATAGAGCACGAAATTAACTCTCTGGGGACATATTATTTGCAGACTTGAACACTAGGTGCCGCTTTAAATCGTGTGTGGGTTTTTAATCTGATGACAGAGCACTAAATTAACTCTCTGGGGACACATTATTTGCAGACTTGAACACTAGGTGCCGCTTTAAATCGTGTGTGGGTTTTTAATCTAATGATAGAGCACGAAATTAACTCTCTGGGGACATATTATTTGCAGACTTGAACACTAGGTGCCGCTTTAAATCGTGTGTGGGTTTTTAATCTGATGACAGAGCACGAAATTAACTCTCTGGGGACACATTATTTGCAGACTTGAACACTAGGTGCCGCTTTAAATCGTGTGTGGGTTTTTAATCTAATGATAGAGCACGAAATTAACTCTCTGGGGACATATTATTTGCAGACTTGAACACTATGTGCCGCTTTAAATCGTGTGTGGGTTTTTAATCTGATGACAGAGCACTAAATTAACTCTCTGGGGACACATTATTTGCAGTCTTGATAGTATTCACAACTTCGTATGAAAATTCAGAATAAAATACAAATCCGAAATCCATTTTTTTTCTCTCCGCCCACTGGGTACCCACCCCACCCCCTAATTTTTATTTGTTCCGATTCTGGGATAGGGACCCACCCCCTTCAAACTGCTTCAAATGACTATTTCACTAAGTTGTCTTGATCTTATCTCATCTATGTTCCATATCATGATTATAGAAGCATTTCTACTTATGGCTGTAAAGTTTCAAAGCAATTCTCCAATAAATGTGGGCTGTAGGTTGTGCTGATGGATTCACATTTGAAATCCAAGATGGCTGCTGGTGGCCATGTTTGTTTTGAAAAAAATTCGGGAAAAAGGGAGGCTCTCTTTCTTGAGGTCACCCCGAAAATCCATATGCAGTTTGGTGACGATTGGATGAGAAATGTGACCTGTAAGATGTGCTAAAGGATTTAGTCATACAAAGAGTAAAATCCAAAATGGCCGCTGGCTGCCACGTTTTTTTTTTTACAGAATTCGGGAAAAAATGGTATTCATATGAAGTTTGGTGATGTTCGGGTGTGGGATAAGCTCTGTATGGTGTGCTAAAGGATTTAGTGATGCAAATAGTAAAATCCAAGATATATGCCGGTGGCCATGTTTTTCATAAAAAGTCGTTCAAATTTGACAGCTCCCATCTAGAGGTGATCCTATACCCATGTACCGAATATCGCTGAAATCGTTTAAAGTTTGTTTTAACACCTTTATGTTAAATTTTATTATGATTTTTTGAATAGTCTGTTTAAACCTGAGCCTTTCCATGTCAATGTGCATTGATAGATCCTTGATGAAAACATTTAGCAAGCTGACCCATTGGTGTCATCCCTCATTATTAACTGATGGTGAACTCAAACCCCCTACCAATAGTTAGTTCATCCCTATTACATAATTGAAGCATTCTTAAAACCTGTTGTCCCATTATTTTGAAGAAAAATGACTACAGGAAAAATTTTACGGGACCAGGAAAAATTGTGTTAGCCGGGCTGCTGAACCACCCACCCACCCCGACTAGTGTTCGGAAAAAATTTGCAGACCCCCCCCCCCCTGTTTAGACGGGCACTATTTTGAAGTGAAGGGAATGTAATTTCATTAGAAATTTAATCGTTGTATAATATATGTTTGTATGACATTTACTACGTGTACACTTCCAATTGTATCTTAAGATCTTTTTTCCAATTAATTAAACAATATGTACATTTAAAAATTCTATAAAATGCAAATATGAACATTGGTATATAACCTTGGATACGGGGTGGTTTTAATGTGCCGGAAGGTCCCCATCAGATGAGATGAAGGGGGCAGAAGAGTATACCGTATGTTAAAGGTACTCAATCCGATCAGACGCTCCTAAACTACTATTTCTTTGGGTTGGGGGGGGGGGGGTAAAAATATTTGATTCGAGTCGAGGAACCCACCCGTCAAAGCTCAGATTGATCAGATATAGATCTTTGAAGTTTGTGATTTCAATTTTTGTATTACCAGAAACACGAGGTCAAACGGACGGTCTTGCATATAAAGATGGATAACTCTAAAATCAAGTGGTTATCCATCTTTATCTGCAAGACCGTCCGTTTGACCCTCGTGCTTCAATCAGTTTGTGGCCCACAAACAATAGAAACCGCAAAGTTCAAACATCGATATCTAATCACTCTAACCTTTGATGGGTGGGGTTCCTCGACTCGAATCAAATATTATTTACCCCCGAAGCCAAAGAAATGGTAATTTAGGAGCGTCTGATCGGATTGAGTACCTATAATTATAATATTTATTTCATACTCGGTTAAAGGCCCACTAAATTTTCGAACCCCCAGATCACATTATATAAAATATATGCCATATTATATACCATTTGAAAGTGGAAGCTCCAAAACATTGTATTTTCAACTTATTCGATGTAATAAACTGTGAACTTGTTGTTTTTGTTGAGTTACCGATGTCAGTTCTATGCTCAAGTTTCTGCAGAAAGTCTATTATTTTCAATGGAAGGGGAATAACTCTATATATTTATATATAGAGTTATTCCCCTTCCCTTGGAAAGAAAACTATATATAGTTTGAATTATGTTGCATTCTGGGAGCCATAACGGGGGTAAATTATTTTATGATTTCAGCTATTTTCTATTACTCTATGGGCACCTTCTGAGACACAGACGTTCCAAATGGTGATGAATTATATATAATCATATTTTATGGCATAGATTGTTATTAAAACCGTATATGAAGGCACTATAAAAAAAATTATTCGTGACTCGAAAAATAAGTGGGCCTTAGTTAAGGACGAGCAACACGCTATCTGTTTGCGCTCCATCAAAAGATTTCAAACCAACACACGATTTAACCCTTTCCTGACGGGACCTGCGCTGGGCAGCATTAAAGATCCTGTACCAGTGCATTCTCTCATATATACAAGAATGCACTGGCTTACAAGGTCAATGTAAATATTGTTAGGCCCATGTATTCTCTTATATAAGCGAGGCTCCCTATAATATGGGAGACTCGCATATATAAGAGAATGCATGGGCACAGTGTTTGCAAAATTTCAGCACGCTCCAGTCATGGAAGAGTTAAAGCGGCACATACTGTTTACAACATCAACTTAAGAAGATATGAGTACCTCATATATATGAATGGTAAGAGTACTGAAAATAAGCTCCACATCTGAAGTCCATTGTTTTGCCCAAATGAAGATCAATTTGGAGACATTAATGAAATTCAGACTATACCACTATTTTAAAGTGACGTTAGAATTTTAATCGGCCACTTAATTTTCGAGTCACCGATTTTTTTTTTTTTTTACGGTTTTAATAACAATATATGCCATAAAATATGATTTAAATACTATAATTCATCACCATTTGAAACATCTGTGTCTCAGGAGATGCCAAAAAAAAAAACAAATAGAAAACAGCTGAAATCATAGAAAGATTAGCCCCGTTGTGGCTCCCGAATGCAAAAGTATTCAAACTAAAGATATATTTCCAATGGAAGGGGAATAACTCTATCTTTAAGATATAGAGTTATTTCCCGTCCATTTAAAATAATACACGTTTTCCCTGGTTTTACTACTACAATCTAGATGACAAAAAACACGTCGATAGCTCAACAAAAACGACATGTTCACAGTTTATTACACCAGATAAGTTGATAATACAATGCTAGAGAGCTTCCTATTTCAAATGGTATATAATTAAGAAATAAATACACGGTGTATCGGTGTGTATGGTCAAGTTGTACCACAAAAAACTGATTGTAGGACGACGCGTAGCCCAGTTTTTTGTGGTACAACTTGACCATACACACCGATACACCGTGTATTTATTTCTTTTGTAATACGACTGAAAGTTTATGGTCACAATTCGACTGAATTGTCAACGAAATACTGCGCTTATTCGGTCTCAGGTGAGAAAACATTTATGGCATATATTTTATATATGTGAGCTGGGGATTCGAAAATTAAGTGGGGCTTTAATCGCTATATATATAATTTTTGGTATGACATTTACCACGTGTACTTCTATTTGTGTTTTAAGATCTTTTCTCCAATTAATCAAACAATATATGTAAATCTTTAAAATTCTATAAAATGCAAATATGAACATTAGCAATATAACCTTGGATACGGGACGGTCTTAATATGCCGGAGATCAGATGGAGACAGCAGGAGAGTTCCTACGGAGATGACAAGTCAACTATTTTTTTTAGTTCATTATACGAATTTAATTCTATATAACAAAATAAAATATCGTTATAACGAAATAAGATATCGTCATAACGAAATATTATTTCGATATATCGAAATCTTATTTCGTTATATATCGAAATCTTATTTCGTTATAACGATATCTTATTTCGTTATAAAAAAAATAAAAAAAAGAGTTCACTTGACATCTCCCGGGCTCGCAAGTTCCGTATTTTAATTGTAATATTTATTTCATATCGTCCAGAGTGCTCGGCTAAAGGCACGGATGGCCTTCGTCGTGGGTGATGCTCTTAATCACATCCGTTAAAACCACAGGGGCCTGTAACGCGCTCCACTGTCCGCCCCCCCCCCCCCCACCCTTTTTGCACTGCCCATATACGCCGCCACTATATACGCGCCTTCTTCGCGTTAATGGAACATTATATAGACAAGGGGCACTGTAGAAATTCAACGTTTCACCATCGCTCGGGAGTCGCACAAATTTAGCCCATTCACCCCAGTAATGATAACGATATATACACGAATGGATCGGCAAAGAATTCATCATCTTTCAATAAATACCACAAACTCCCATCAGAAACATTCATACACGTTGCATTTGATAAAATTTTAACCACCGAATATTGTCTCCGGGGAGCGTATTTTTTAGGATTGATCCGGCTCAGCTAGCAATGGCCGACATGTGTCTCTAAATTCACCACCCATACAGTTTACTATCATTAAAAATCGGTCAAACGATCAACTAAATATCTGGAACTTAGTGATTTCTTGTCGGCTAATAATTTATTTACTCATACAAATCAACACATTGTCAGTAAACAATTTAGATAGAGGAGAAATCTGTCGATAATTCCAACTTAAAAAAAATTGTCAAGTCACACAGTCCCTAATTTTAATATTCATTGTGACCTGACCTTTCCATGACTGACATAGTAGAAACAGCCAATCACCGCTCAGTGTTAGAATCGAGGTCAGGTCATAATGAATATTAAAATGAGGACCTCGATTCTAACACTGAGCGGTGATTAATCATATTTTATGGCATATATAGATTGTTATTAAAACCGTATATCAAGGCACTATAAAAACATAATCGGTGACTCGAAAATTAAATGGGCATTTAAAGAGTGTATATCTTTTTGTGAATAAACACAGCTATAACTTTATTATTTGTCTACAAAGGCATAATAAAGTAGTTTATTACGCCACAAGGTGGTGTAGGCTGTTTTACAGTTTTTCATGTTCGAGTGGACGATCGATAATCCACTGGGCGAATGTATTATGGTTAGGTATTTTTTCGTACTTGAATATAAACCGTACCGATAGAGTCACGATAGTCCGACAAAGATTAGCACATGTGTTTACATCACCGGTGTAATTGGGGGGACATGTTTCTATTATGAAGGTTCGCTATCCCGAAGGTACACTATTCCGAAGGTTCTCTATCCTGAATATTTGCTATTTCGAAGGTTCACTATTCCGAAGGTTCGCTATTCCGAAGGTTCGCTATTCCGAAGGTTCTCTATTCCGAAGGTTTTTGTTATTTTTAGGTTAATTCTAAGTATTGAGAGGGTTCATTATCACGAAGATTCTTTTTATGGAGTGTGCGCTCAAATCCGAACTGATCCTGCGCGCATACCGATACAGATACAGGAGGAAATAACTTAGAACATTAAATGTGATTTTGTTTTGTTTTCGCGGGTTTTCTTGAGATTTAATGTCATTACGTGGGCCCATACCTTTGAATTCTTAGCATATAATATGAATGTTGTGGTATATATGGACCCTCCTGCATTGGGACACGACACAGGTACAGTTGACTTAAGTGCTGTTCTGTGCGGGCTCCGATTTGGGGTTCAATATTTTAAGGGCCAAATTTAGAATTTTATGGGCCCATACCTTTGAACTCTGGGCATATAATATGAATATTGGGGGGCATGTCTCTATTCCGAAGGTTCACTATCCCGAAGGTCCACTATTCCGAAATTTCTCTGAATGTTCGCTATTCCGAAGGTTCACCAATACGAAGGCTCGTTATTCCGAAGGTTCTCTATTCCGAAGGTTTTTGTTATTTTAAGGTTAATTCTATATTCTAAAGTATTGAGAGGGTTCATTATCACGAAGATTCTTTTTATGAAGGAAATAACTTAAAACATTAAATGTGATTTTGTTTTCGCGGGTTTTCTTGAGTTTAATGTCATTACGTATGACATTATTTCTCATTACATATTCACGCCAAGCAGCCCACACAATTGCAATGTTTCCATGCGATTTAATCTCATTACGTGTGACCTAATATCTCAATAATCTGAGGCAAGAGTACGCCTGCTAAAGGCGAATTATAACAGTGGGGCTATCAAACTGCGCAGCAGAATATCGCTGAATAGACGAGTATGAGATGAGCCTAACTGCTATTGTGACTTTGTTTAAAGGCCCACGTAATTTTCGAGTCAATGGTTTTTTTTATAGTATATACGGTTTTAATAACAATTTATGTCATACAATTTGAATAAAATACTATAATTCATCACCATTTGAAAAGCAGAATACTTCTATCTCCTAGTTTGAAACACCTTTTAAAAACCGCGACAAGTCGTGCGTCGTATATCTAGCAATTAGCAACTAACATGTCCTCTTCGGCTTTCCATAGATTTCAACGTAATTTGATACTTATGGGTATTTGTGTCCGGGAAGTGTTTTGGACGGGTCAAATCGTGACCCCGACCTGACCTTGACCTTTAAAACTGTCAATGCAAGGTCAATTTGGGTAAAACAGACGAATTTCGGCGAAATTTGATACCTATGGTTTCTTTTGTCCGGGGAGTGTTTTGAACGGGTCAAATCGTGACCTCGGCGAGACCTTGACCTGCAATGTGGTCAATCAAAGGTCAAATCGGGTAAAACGGATGGATTTCGACGAAATGTGATGCCTATGGGTACTTTTGTCGGGTCAAATCATGACTCCAATCTTACCTTGACCTTCAAAATTGTTAATTAAAGGTCAAGTGGGGTAAAACGGACGGATTTCGACAAAATTTGGTACCTAAGGGTACTTTTCTCCGGGGCGGGGGTGTTTTGGACGGGTCAAATCATGACCCTGACCTGACCTTGACTTTCGAAATAGTCAATTCAAGGTCAAATCGCGCCTTTCGCCAGAAATCAGATGGGAAACAGCCCGGACGAAGTCGGGCCCATCAGCTTGTGTAATAAACAAGACAGTTTGAAGAATGTTATGTATAACACAAGAAACGGGAAAACTTGAAATATGGAAGTATGCAAATTTCCCACATAAAATTTGAAAGCTAGTTTATAGTATAATTATATTATAATTTATATTTATAGCTAATAATATGTTATTGGTGGCGTTACCATTTCTGACTATGGTTTTCTTGTATCCAATGCTGCCAAGCGTTATTTATTGGTTGTGAAATCTCTTATTAGACTGGTACCCTGTCCCAACTCCTGCTACTCGCCCGTAGCTGGCCTGGGTACTAGGCTAATCTCTTATTTGCCTTCATTGAGGGTACTAAACATGATAGAGTTCTCCCTCTTGTACCCTGTAATCCTCCAAACGTTATCGCGAGATTTGTCGGCCCAGAAACCGTCCCGGGATTTGGAAGAGAACATTTCCAAATAAAATCGATATCGATAGATAGAAGCTTCCGGACCGGTGTCGTCGATTATTTTTTACACCGGAATATATACCAATTTGTAGCGATTTCCACGTTAAAATAAAAAACTAAATTTATTTGATGATTATGATTTTTAATATTGAAAAATCGTTTGAGTCGAAGTTGCATGGAAAGTTTTAAGACACGAAGTTGGGCCAAACTAAAGTTTCTATCATTATTTTTCACGTCATAATCATTTAATCATTCGAAATAGCCGCCAAGTTAACATGGCACCATAATATATGCCACGGTTATTATTACGTATCACCCAAATCGTGCTTTAAAGTATGGCTGGGGCGACCCGACCGAGATACCCCGGGGCGAGCAGACTTTGGCCCCATTCGTCCCGTTCCAGTCTGAATTTAGTGTGTCTGACATTGGCAGAATGAGGTCATGGGATAGCGTCATTAAATTCAACCTCTGGGGGCCTCATTCTGCTTAGACCTCATCTTCTGTGAAGTATGTATAATCTCATAAATGCCAAAGAACATTGTTTTAGTCTACCATAGCAGTTCGGGCCTAAGCATTATGAGGTCCCCAGAGGGTGAATTTGGTGATGCTAGCCCACTGTGCAGGATGGCGTCGATAAATTCACTCTCTGTGAACTTCATTATGGGTATGTCAGAGAATTAAATTCAGACTTGTACCGTTCCCTTGATTACAATACGCCCTGTCACTAACTCGCGGCCATATTGGATCCACCAGGTCCGGTTCCGTGGTCAAAGTTCTGGAGTAGCATTTCCATGGAGTTATGAATTATTCATGAATTCCATATATGGAAATGCTACTCCATAACTTTGATATGTAGCACAAAAACACGGAACCGGGCTGGGTGAATCTCTGAAACCACGGAATGGAGCTGGATGCATGAATACAATACGGCCGTGACTTAGTAATCTCGCTTATTGATTCTTGTGAAGGAATGTCAGCTTCAGACTGAACGGTCCTATATTATTAATCCTTGTTTCTCTGCTTCAGACTGAACGGTCCTATATTATTAATCCTCGTTTCTCTGCTTCAGACAGAACGTTCCTATATATTAATCCTTGTTTCTCTGCTTCAGTCTGAACGTTCCTATATATTAATCATTGTTTCTCTGCTTCAGTCTGAACGTTCCTGTATATTAATCCTTATTTCTCTTCTTCAGACTGAACGTTCCTGTATATTAATCCTTGTTTCCCTGCTTCAGTCTGAACGTTCCTATATATTAATCCTTGTTTCTCTTCTTTAGACTGAACGTTCCTATATATTAATCCTTGTTTCTCTGCTTCAGACAGAACGTTCCTATATATTAATCCTTGTTTCTCTGCTTCAGACTGAACGTTCCTATATATTAATCCTTGTTTCTCTGCTTCAGTCTGAACGTTCCTATATATTAATCCTTGTTTCTCTGCTTCAGTCTGAACGTTCCTATATATTAATCCTTATTTCTCTGCTTCAGACTGAACGTTCCTATATATTAATCCTTATTTCTCTGCTTCAGTCTGAACGTTCATATATATTAATCCTTGTTTCTCTGCTTCGGACTGAACGTTCCTATATATTAATCCTTGTTTCTCTGCTTCAGTCTGAACGTTCATATATATTAATCCTTATTTCTCTGCTTCAGTCTGAACGTTCCTATATATTAATCCTTATTTCTCTGCTTCAGACTGAACGTTCCTATATATTAATCCTTGTTTCTCTGCTTCAGTCTGAACGTTCATATATATTAATCCTTGTTTCTCTGCTTCAGACTGAACGTTCCTATATATTAATCCTTGTTTCTCTGCTTCAGTCTGAACGTTCATATATATTAATCCTTGTTTCTCTGCTTCAGTCAGAACGTTCCTATATATTAATCCTTATTTCTCTGCTTCAGACTGAACATTCCTATATATTAATCCTTGTTTCTCTGCTTCAGACTGAACGTTCCTATATATTAATCCTTATTTCTCTGCTTCAGACTGAACGTTCCTATATATTAATCCTTGTTTCTCTGCTTCAGACTGAACGTTCCTATATATTAATCCTTGTTTCTCTGCTTCAGACTGAACGTTCCTATATATTAATCCTTATTTCTCTGCTTTAGACTGAACGTTCCTATATATTAATCCTCGTTTCTCTGCTTCAGACTGAACGTTCCTATATATTAATCCTCGTTTCTCTGCTTCAGTCTGAACATTCCTATATATTAATCCTTGTTTCTCTGCTTCAGACTGAACGTTCCTATATATTAATCCTTATTTCTCTGCTTCAGACTGAACGTTCCTATATATTAACCTTTATTTCCCTGCTTCAGACTGAACGTTCCTATATATTAATCCTTATTTCTCTGCTTCAGACTGAACGTTCCTATATATTAATCCTTATTTCTCTGCTTCAGACTGAACGTTCCTATATATTAATCCTTATTTCTCTGCTTCAGTCTGAACGTTCCTATATATTAATCCTTGTTTCTCTGCTTCAGTCAGAACGTTCCTATATATTAATCCTTATTTCTCTGCTTCAGTCAGAACATTCCTATATATTAATCCTTATTTCTCTGCTTCAGACTGAACGTTCCTATATATTAATCCTTGTTTCCCTGCTTCAGTCAGAACGTTCCTATATATTAATCCTTGTTTCCCTGCTTCAGACTGAACGTTCCTATATATTAATCTTTGTTTCTCTGCTTCAGACTGAACGTTCCTATATATTAATCCTTGTTTCCCTGCTTCAGACTGAACGTTCCTATATATTAATCTTTGTTTCTCTGCTTCAGTCTGAACGTTCCTATATATTAATCCTTATTTCTCTGCTTCAATCTGAACGTTCCTATATATTAATCCTTATTTCTCTGCTTCAGACTGAACGTTCCTATATATTAATCCTTGTTTCTCTTCTTCAGTCTGAACGTTCCTGTATATTAATCCTTGTTTCCCTGCTTCAGACTGAACGTTCCTATATATTAATCCTTATTTCTCTTCTTCAGACTGAACGTTCCTATATATTAATCCTTGTTTCTCTTCTTCAGTCTGAACGTTCCTGTATATTAATCCTTGTTTCCCTGCTTCAGACTGAACGTTCCTATATATTAATCCTTATTTCTCTGCTTCAGACTGAACGTTCCTATATATTAATCCTTATTTCTCTGCTTCAGACTGAACGTTCCTATATATTAATCCTTGTTTCTCTTCTTCAGTCTGAACGTTCCTATATATTAATCCTTATTTCTCTGCTTCAATCTGAACGTTCCTATATATTAATCCTTATTTCTCTGCTTCAATCTGAACGTTCCTATATATTAATCCTTATTTCTCTGCTTCAGACTGAACGTTCCTATATATTAATCCTTGTTTCTCTTCTTCAGTCTGAACGTTCCTGTATATTAATCCTTGTTTCCCTGCTTCAGACTGAACGTTCCTATATATTAATCCTTATTTCTCTTCTTCAGACTGAACGTTCCTATATATTAATCCTTGTTTCCCTGCTTCAGACTGAACGTTCCTATATATTAATCCTTATTTCTCTGCTTCAATCTGAACGTTCCTATATATTAATCCTTATTTCTCTGCTTCAGACTGAACGTTCCTATATATTAATCCTTGTTTCTCTTCTTCAGTCTGAACGTTCCTGTATATTAATCCTTGTTTCCCTGCTTCAGACTGAACGTTCCTATATATTAATCCTTATTTCTCTTCTTCAGACTGAACGTTCCTATATATTAATCCTTGTTTCCCTGCTTCAGACTGAACGTTCCTATATATTAATCCTTATTTCTCTTCTTCAGACTGAACGTTCCTATATATTAATCCTTGTTTCTCTTCTTCAGTCTGAACGTTCCTGTATATTAATCCTTGTTTCCCTGCTTCAGACTGAACGTTCCTATATATTAATCCTTATTTCTCTGCTTCAGACTGAACGTTCCTATATATTAATCCTTGTTTCTCTGCTTCAGACTGAACGTTCCTATATATTAATCCTTGTTTCTCTTCTTCAGTCTGAACGTTCCTGTATATTAATCCTTGTTTCCCTGCTTCAGACTGAACGTTCCTATATATTAATCCTTATTTCTCTGCTTCAATCTGAACGTTCCTATATATTAATCCTTATTTCTCTGCTTCAATCTGAACGTTCCTATATATTAATCCTTATTTCTCTGCTTCAGACTGAACGTTCCTGTATATTAATCCTTATTTCTCTGCTTCAGACTGAACGTTCCTATATATTAATCCTTATTTCTCTGCTTCAGACTGAACGTTCCTATATATTAATCCTTGTTTCTCTGCTTCAGACTGAACGTTCCTATATATTAATCCTTATTTCTCTGCTTCAGACTGAACGTTCCTATATATTAATCCTTGTTTCTCTTCTTCAGTCTGAACGTTCCTGTATATTAATCCTTGTTTCCCTGCTTCAGACTGAACGTTCCTATATATTAATCCTTATTTCTCTTCTTCAGACTGAACGTTCCTATATATTAATCCTTGTTTCCCTGCTTCAGACTGAACGTTCCTATATATTAATCCTTATTTCTCTGCTTCAATCTGAACGTTCCTATATATTAATCCTTATTTCTCTGCTTCAGACTGAACGTTCCTATATATTAATCCTTGTTTCTCTTCTTCAGTCTGAACGTTCCTGTATATTAATCCTTGTTTCCCTGCTTCAGACTGAACGTTCCTATATATTAATCCTTATTTCTCTTCTTCAGACTGAACGTTCCTATATATTAATCCTTGTTTCCCTGCTTCAGACTGAACGTTCCTATATATTAATCCTTATTTCTCTGCTTCAATCTGAACGTTCCTATATATTAATCCTTATTTCTCTGCTTCAGACTGAACGTTCCTATATATTAATCCTTGTTTCTCTTCTTCAGTCTGAACGTTCCTGTATATTAATCCTTGTTTCCCTGCTTCAGACTGAACGTTCCTATATATTAATCCTTGTTTCTCTGCTTCAGACTGAACGTTCCTATATATTAATCCTTATTTCTCTTCTTCAGACTGAACGTTTCTATATATTAATCCTTATTTCTCTGCTTCAGACTGAACGTTCCTATATATTAATCCTTGTTTCTCTGCTTTAGACTGAACGTTCCTATATATTAATCCTTGTTTCTCTGCTTCAGTCTGAACGTTCCTATATATTAATCCTTATTTCTCTGCTTCAGACTGAACGTTCCTATATATTAATCCTTGTTTCCCTGCTTCAGACTGAACGTTCCTATATATTAATCCTTGTTTCTCTGCTTCAGACTGAACGTTCATATATATTAATAATCCTTCTTTCTCTGCTTCAGTCTGAACGTTCCTATATATTAATCCTTGTTTCTCTGCTTTAGACTGAACGTTCCTATATATTAATCCTTGTTTCTCTGCTTCAGTCTGAACGTTCCTATATATTAATCCTTATTTCTCTGCTTCAGACTGAACGTTCCTATATATTAATCCTTGTTTCCCTGCTTCAGACTGAACGTTCCTATATATTAATCCTTGTTTCTCTGCTTCAGTCAGAACGTTCCTATATATTAATCCTTGTTTCTCTGCTTCAGACTGAACGTTCCTATATATTAATCCTTATTTCTCTGCTTCAGACTGAACGTTCCTATATATTAATCCTTGTTTCTCTGCTTCAGATTGAACGTCCTATATATTAATCCTTATTTCTCTGCTTCAGACTGAACGTTCCTATATATTAATCCTTGTTTCTCTGCTTCAGACTGAACGTTCCTATATATTAATCCTTATTTCTCTGCTTCAGACTGAACGTTCCTATATATTAATCCTTATTTCTCTGCTTCAGACTGAACGTTCCTATATATTAATCCTTGTTTCTCTGCTTCAGACTGAACGTCCTATATATTAATCCTTGTTTCTCTGCTTCAGACTGAACGTTCCTATATATTAATCCTTGTTTCTCTGCTTCAGATTGAACGTTCCTATATATTAATCCTTATTTCTCTGCTTCAGACTGAACGTTCCTGTATATTAATCCTTGTTTCTCTGCTTCAGACTGAACGTTCCTATATATTAATCCTTGTTTCTCTGCTTCAGACTGAACGTTCCTATATATTAATCCTTGTTTCCCTGCTTCAGACTGAACGTTCCTATATATTAATCCTTATTTCTCTGCTTCAGACTGAACGTTCCTATATATTAATCCTTATTTCTCTGCTTCAGACTGAACGTTCCTATATATTAATCCTTATTTCTCTGCTTCAGACTGAACATTCCTATATATTAATCCTTATTTATCTGCTTCAGACTGAACGTTCCTATATATTAATCCTTGTTTCTCTGCTTCAGTCTGAACGTTCCTATATATTAATCCTTGTTTCTCTGCTTCAGTCTGAACGTTCCTATATATTAATCCTTGTTTCTCTGCTTCAGTCTGAACGTTCCTATATATTAATCCTTGTTTCTCTGCTTCAGTCTGAACGGTCCTATATATTAATCCTTATTTCTCTGCTTCAGACTGAACGTTCATATATATTAATCATTGTTTCCCTGCTTCAGTCAGAACGTTCCTATATATTAATCCTTGTTTCTCTGCTTCAGACTGAACGTTCCTATATATTAATCCTTGTTTCTCTGCTTCAGACTGAACGTTCATATATATTAATCATTGTTTCCCTGCTTCAGTCAGAACGTTCATATATATTAATCCTTGTTTCCCTGCTTCAGTCAGAACGTTCATATATATTAATCCTTGTTTCTCTGCTTCAGTCAGAACATTCCTATATATTAATCCTTATTTCCCTGCTTCAAACTGAACGTTCATATATATTATTAATCCTTGTTTCTCCGTCGGTTGTCAGCTCACTTGTAAGAGAACAATCATTATTCCCGATAATCAGGACATGTTTAATAATGTAATGCAAAACGTAATAGAAATGTAATGGAATTGCATGATTTTGTGTAAAGTTTAATGCATTACTTTGAATCAGGTCTTAGTTTAGTGTGGCTGCCATTTCCAGAATGAGGTCCCCAGAGGGTGAATTTAGTGATGCTATCCCACATAGCATAACCAAATCCACCCTCTGCGGTCCTCATTCTGCACGGTCTCATCTGCTGTGGGAAACAGTCTCGGATTGAAGTTCCCAAATGGTGAATATTGTTATGAACACCCATTGGGAACGTTGACTATGGTATGTGTCATCTGCCAATTTGGGGGAAAAGAGAAACTAAACTAATTAAGAAATAGATTCTATGTGAAATAAAAGGTCAGCAGACCACAGTGTCCCCCGACAACATGGCAAGTCGATGCCGCTTTGTTAAAGAAATTAAAAAAAAATGTTGAAATCTTCTAAGTCGAAAAGGGTTAATAACTCCATAAAAAAAATATTAGCTATATAGATGTTGCAAATCACCAACATGTTAGGAACATTATCCTAAAGTTTCAAATCTCTACATTTAAAACTGTAGGAGGAGTTGATTACACCATGAAGGTACCCAATCTCATCCAAAAGGCAAAAATGTTCCAAATTTTCTAAGTCGAAAACCCCCCAAAAATATGGAAAAAATGATATTTTTTATTAGCTATATAGATGTTGCAACCATAAAAAAAATATTAGCTATATAGATGTTGCAAATCACCAACATGTTAGGAACAATATCCCAAAGTTTCAAATCTCTACATTTAAAACTGTAGGAGGAGTTGATTACACCATGAAGGTACCCAATCTCATCCAAAAGGCAAAAATGTTCCAAATTTTCTAAGTCGAAAACCCCCCAAAAATATGGAAAAAATGATATTTTTTATTAGCTATATAGATGTTGCAAATCACCAACATGTTAGGAACAATATCCCAGAGTTTCAAATCTCTACATTTAAAACTGTAGGAGGAGTTGATTACACCATGAAGGTACCCAATCTCATCCAAAAGGCAAAAATGTTCCAAATTTTCTAAGTCGAAAACCCCCCAAAAATATGGAAATAATGATATTTTTTATTAGCTATATAGATGTTGCAAATCACCAACATGTTAGGAACAATATCCCAGAGTTTCAAATCTCTACATTTAAAACTGTAGGAGGAGTTGATTACACCATGAAGGTACCCAATCTCATCCAAAAGGCAAAAATGTTCCAAATTTTCTAAGTCGAAAACCCCCCAAAAATATGGAAAAAATGATATTTTTTATTAGCTATATAGATGTTGCAACCATAAAAAAAATATTAGCTATATAGATGTTGCAAATCACCAACATGTTAGGAACAATATCCCAAAGTTTCAAATCTCTACATTTAAAACTGTAGGAGGAGTTGATTACACCATGAAGGTACCCAATCTCATCCAAAAGGCAAAAATGTTCCAAATTTTCTAAGTCGAAAACCCCCCAAAAATATGGAAAAAATGATATTTTTGATTAGCTATATAGATGTTGCAAATCACCAACATGTTAGGAACAATATCCCAGAGTTTCAAATCTCTACGTTTAAAACTGTAGGAGGAGTTGATTACACCATGAAGGTACCCGATCTCGGACGGACGGACGGACACACGGACGGACGGACGGACGAGGGTCATTTCTATAGTCCTCCGACGGAAACGTCGGGGGACAAAAAAATATCTATAGAAATTTGATAATAAAGAAACTTTCAAGGGAAGATGAGGTCTAAGCAGAATGAGGTCCCCAGTGGGTGAATTTAGTGATGCTAGCCTGCATCACTAAATTCACTCTCTGGAGATCTCCAATTACAAGCACACTAACCTCAGGCTTGCTTTGAATTACATGTAATGCCAAAGAGTGCACATTACCAATTACTTTCAATTACATGAGAAAAAGTAATGCATTACCATTACAAATTACCCAATCCCTGGTCTGCTGACAGTGACTGGACATCCCTGCAATTGAATTATGGTCCATTCCAATGTATACACTGCAGACCCCTAAAGTTTTGAAACTAAAACAAAATTCGGAAAATTTTAGGGCAAATTGGAATTATTTTTGTTAAAATTCAGGCAATTTTCAAGCAAATTGGATGGAATTTCAGGGGGAAATTGTGGCAAATTACAGGATTTTTCACATTTCTGACAGAATTTATACATAATTTATGGTTAATTTGAATCTACTTTGTTTTTTAAAGGTCTATTCTACAACAAGACAGTCAATGACCGTGGAGTCGCTCACCTGACTGTAAAGATTGGGACTCTGAAGTACTTGTCAAATTTACTTCAAAATAAGTAGTAAGAATTATACTCAGCTCAGAAAAATTATTCACATTGACATACATACACATTCTTATTTCAATTAATTTTAAAGCATGAGTATTAAATCTGCAAAGACTGCCCCTTCATGAATAACCAATCCCATTTGAGCAAACCTGATATGAGATTCAGATGTTGATATTATGTGCACTATGTAAATGTGAATGAATGGCAACAAGCCATATTTCCGACTAAATCCTGAAAAGTTAGCCATAATTCTGCTGTGGTTAAGGAGTCGATTACTTAATAGCATTACTGTACGTGACAAATTCGAAATAACCTATATACCGATTCCCATGGAATTCGGATTGGATTAATATTGTTCAAAGTTATGATCCAGAGATGCAGATTATAAGTCGGAGACACATTTGTGACAAAGGAATTATTTGGGCTTAAAGGAGCTCAATCCGATTAAGCATCCCTAAATTAATATTTCTTTGGCTTCAGGAGTAAAAAATATTTGATTCGAGTCGAGGAACCCACCCTTCAAAGCTCAGTGATCAGATATCTATTTTTGAAGTTTGTTAATTTTTGGAGATGTGGTCCACTTCCACGTGCTCAAACAGACAAATTGCGCGTGTAAGATGGATAACTCTAAAATCAAGTGGTTATCCATCTTACAACCGCAATTTATCCGTTTGAGCATGTGGAAGTGTTCCTCTATGTTTAGCCTATAATGAAGTGTGTAACCCAACTAGTAATCTTTTAAGACACACCCCATGGTAACGGTATTCAAGACACTGTTTGACACACCTACAAGTCATGTGATATAGACATGACTCACCCACAGGAAACAGGATTCAAGACACACCTACAAGTCATGTGATATAGACATGACTCACCCACAGGTAATGGGATATAAGACACACCTACAAGTCATGTGATATAGACATGACACACCCACAGGTAATGGGATATAAGACACATACAAGTCATGGGATATACATGTAGACATGACACACCCACAGGTAATGGGATACAAGACACACCTACAAGCCATGTGATATAGACATGATACACCCACAGGTAATGGGATATAAGACACACCCACAAGTCATGTGATATAGACATGACTCACCCACAGGTAATAGGATATAGACATGACTCACCCACAGGTAATGTGATATAGACATGACACACCCACGGGTAATGGGATATAAGACACACCCACAAGTCATGTGATATAGACATGACTCGCCCACAGGTAATGGGATAAAAGACACACCTACAAGTCATGTGATATAGACATGACACACCCACAGGTAATGGGATACAAGACACACCTACAAGTCATGCGATATAGAGATGACACACCCACAGGAAATGGGATATAAGACACACCTAAAAGTCATGTGATATAGAGATGACACACCCACAGGTAATGGGGTATAAGACACACCCCTTGGTAATGGGATATAAGACACACCCCTTGGTAATGGGATATGACACACCTACAGGTAATGGGATATAAGACACCCACATGTCATGGGATATAAGACTCACCCACAGGTAATGGGATATAAGACTCACCCACAGGTCATGGGATATAAGACTCACCCACAGGTAATGGGATATAAGACACACCCACAGGTCATGGGATGGATATAAGACTCACCCACAGGTAATGGGATACAAGACTCACCCACAGGTAATGGCATATAAGACTCACCTACAGGTAATGGGATATAAGACTCACCCACAGGTAATGGGATATAAGACACACCCACAAGTCATGTGATATAGACATGACTCACCCACAGGTAATGGGATATAAGACAAGATAATAAATGGAAATGTTTACATTATTCCACAGACAAAATGTCAACTACATGCATATAGAATGGTTTTTAGATGGTATACATGAATAAAGCTGACCGGATGCAATTATTGCCAATACAAATATAAAAAAAATCACATTTACATGTAATAGCAAATAAAATGGGACGGCAGCTGCACACAGCGCCTGCTAATATAGAATCTGGTACATATCAAGAGGGCAAAAACCTCGAAGTGCCTTTCCACATAGCTGCTACCAGTGGTGGATGACCACCAAAATTAATTGGCAGAAACATCGAAATGACTAGATCCTTGGTAAAATAGCTGATAGCCAATCAGAACCCTAGCTCTACAAATTGTTTGATTTTAGTTGGTACCACTCCAGCAATGATTTACATAACACTTGGAGGCCTGGATGTACATGTTTAACTCAATGACCCAATTTTTTCGAAAGTTGGAATTACAAGGGTCTACGAAACAAGGAAGTTGGAAACTTCAAGAATGAAGATATGGCCAAAGTAACTATCAGTGGTGAATGTAAATAAATAAAACAAGAACATTGATATCTCAAATATTTTCCCCATGCTATTATGACTGTTGCGAAAAATTCTCACACAAACTGAACACCATGGTTTTAAAAAAAATATGTTTTTTATTTTGCATTCTCGGTAAAAATGTTATCAACCAATTAATTATATTGGTGACAACTAATCGAAAATTGGGCAGTTGAAAAGTTGATGGCACCCCAGCTATGTTCCTGAAAATCTGGCCTACGATAATTCCCCACCATCATTATAGATGTCAGACAAATTTGGCAAAAAATGACCCCTTACTGTTTGTCAATTTTTTACCTTTTTCAATTAGAAAGGCAGAATTCGAGTTGAGTCAATCCATCACTGGTAACAACCATCATAACCATTCCAATGTTTACTAATCAATGTGAACAACTCAAGCAGGCAAGGGATGGATAATGACAATGAACCCAAGAGCACGCAAATGGCTTTGATGCAGTCTCTTTGAAAAGCCGACGACATTCCAATCGGATGTACGTCTCTAGATGTGTCCATTATATTTCATTTCTACGACGACGCGGCATTCCCAACATGACGTAATAAACCGTTTCCAAATATGGAGTGAATTCCTGGCGTAGTAAATGTTTGAGAATCGTAGTATTTAGAAATAGTTATAAATACAACAAGGTGCGAAAGAATAATCAGTCATGAATATCGTTGACTGATAAAAACTTGAAGATGACGTCTCATATATTGCGATTAGTAAAATGAATTATTGATACATCGCCTCTATTCAGTCGAGTTTGACAATGCGTGGGAAAATTGTCAACACATCATTGACCTCTGATATGTGAAGTGATCTGTTATGCCATAAACCAATTATTCACGCATAGTCTGTGCCACTCTCCAATTAAATGGAAGGAATACCTTCAATACAGAAACTAATTTTAATAGACATTTAGAGATGAACATCCGATAGGAATTTCATCGGCTTTTCAAAGAGACTGGCTTTGATGATGGTCTCAAGAATTTCAAAGTAAAACAAGAATTGGCAGAAAGCCAAATTAGCACACCAAGCCAAAAAGACTTTCTTCCAATGTGAAATACTTCACAAACATCCAATGCCAAATGCTTACTCACACAAACACTGTTAAAAGTGTATCAATATCATATCATTGGACAACAGTCTCCACTCAACTCTTTTGTGCTTGAATTTTCTTTCTTTCAAATCCCGGTATGACGCAGAGACCAGCCTAGAGGTTTAAAATTAGGAGAAGTCACTTCTCCCTGTTTAGTTATTAGGGAGAAGTGGACTGTATTCTGGGAGAAGTAACAATGGCTAAATTTACACCTCCAACATCACCCTTTTATTACCAATAAGTATTATACGTGAGTAAAGTGAGTATAGTGAGTAAAGAACACCATTATAATCAATAAATATTCTTTAAATATGCTGTTGAGATGTATGCATACTGGTACATGAGAGACACATCACTTCTCCCTGTGAAGTGGCACGTTTCAGGGGGAGAAGATGTCATCCAAGTCGCCCTCTAAGCTGGTCCACGGTATGATGTTAAAATAGAGTTATTGAAGAACATCTGGCCATCACACCTATCCAATCAATGAGCAACTACCTGCAACTAAAATGTCTGTGCGAATATTTCTAGAAGCGATCACCTAAGTTGACGATATACAGTTCGTTAGTGGAAGCGGATAAAACCAAAAATAAAAAAGAGAAAAATCAATTATATCACTGTCTCTAAAGTGGAATGACATTTACAACCGCGGGCTATATACTGTAATTCCCTAAATAATCGACTCCTTAACCGCAGCAGAATTATGGGTAACTTTTCAGGATTTAGTCGGAAATATGGCTTGTTGCCATTCATCGGAAAGCTCTGAGAGCTTTCCGATGAATGGCAACAAGCCATATTTCCGACAGATCCTGAAAAGTTAGCCATAATTCTGCTGTGGTTAAGGAGTCGATTATTTAGAGCATTACTATACTGAATATATACGAACCAAGCAGATCATTGATATATACACAACCACTGAGCACAAGGTTAAAACATCCTCATTGAATACATTTCATTGCACGAAAAAATTAAATGGCCACTCAATTGGATGATCATGGTTCAAAGCTGCCAAATCGACTCTTACAATCCCCCCGCCCCCAACTCATCTGATTTCAAAATTTGAAAGAAATGTATAACTTGCTGACTGTTCGATTTCAAAATTTGAAATGTTTTGAGTCAGAAATAACAAGAAATGTCTGCATATTACTTGGAAAACATAACATTTATTTTCAAGGGGAGTAACTCTGAAATTTCTACAATTTACATTGAAAAATATAGATATGTGATTTTCACATGTCTTTTGTTTTGGGTTATTCATGGTTGCTATTGATAGACATTAGTACATGTATATCCTAATACGACATCTGTGGCAGTTATTGTAATGAAACATCTGTGGAAATCATATTAGATTTGGCAGCCTTTAACTCGCCTGAGCATTCTCTAACACAGGCTATTGTGGGCGCGACTTGCTAAAAACAGTGTATGTTGCCTTTAGACACAGCCACAATAGCACGGTAAAGAAGAAAACTGAAGCATTTTTACACCATTTCGAAGTTTCACTGACAATAGTATCACAAAAATAGCATATGAAACAAATTGGCTTCATTTGTGGGCAAAGACCACATACAACATTTGAAGGAAAATGTATATTTTAAGACATGGTAATTTGTGAAGTTGTCTCATTTAACTTGAGTACATTATATCAATTTTTACAAAATGGGTTTCATATCAGATGATTTTTATCATATTGGCCATCAATTTGGGGAAAACTTTAATTAACACCATTTATACATCAAAATGGTAAATTTATATCAGGAGTAAATTTTGGAAGTGTGATTCATAAAATTCGGCTGTTATATGCTCCACAAGTCCCAAATTCAGCCCCCGAAAAACCCTGATTAAAACACAGTGATTCTTAAAACAATCGGTCCAATGCAATCCATGAATGATGTACAAAGGCACGATAAACACCATGTAAAACGACATCTATATACACCAATCAGAGCGACAATATTCACACCATATTAGTAGTACATCAGTATATAGGAAGAGAAGACTAGAAGTTTGGCTGGTTTTGGGTTTGGAGTCATTTCAGTTGCTAGGCCACATCATGACGATGCTATGTTTTATTAGCTTAGGGAAGACTACTGAGGGCTGATATCACTATGACGCTATGCCACTGCATTAAGACAACAATGATACCCAGTAAGCAACAGACATGCATGCCAAGATACAGTTATCTTAACGGGGAATCAAACCTGCAATGACAGCCTGATGTGCTATGCACATTGCCATCTGAACCATCAAGGATAACACCAGACCAGAATGTAGTATAAACACAGTGCAGGGTTTTATTACAAAGAATAGCTCTTGAAATGGAACATGCATTAGCAGTGAAAGTGTTGGAAAAATTTAAGACCAAGCATTTAAGCCTTTCAGTGCCAAGTCAGATTTTTGTATCAACCCATATTTCCTTGATCATTTTTCAAATTTATTGATTATAATAATGTGATACATTGATGGAAAGAGCTCTAAGAGCTCTTTCCATCAATGTATCACATTATTATAATCAATAAATTTGAAAAATGATCAAGGAAATATGGGTTGATACAAAAATCGGACTTGGCACTGAAAGGGTTAAGAAGTATTAAAACTTACAGTACATGAACTCAGAGAAAAGTTGAAAACTTCCTAAAGTTTTGGTCCTTTGTTCAAATGTATGTTTAAATGTTGATCTTTAAATGTTGATCAATAATAATAACGGGAGGATAAATTTGGTTCCATTTTTTACATATATTTTATAACATTTTATACAAGATTAAAATTAGCAACAAGACTGTTCTCGCATCGCAATTATTCCTACACATGTGCAAATTAAATAAAAAATCAACAAGTTACAATAAGAAAAAGGCATTAAAAAGATGTGTCAACAGCTATATACAAAGGCGATCTGAGCATTAAAAACATTCAAACATTCTCACACCTAAATAAAGACTGACCAAGCCTTAGAGGGGTTTTGCAAAATTACAGCAAATTTAAATTTAATTTAAATTGGTTTTTCGCTGATGACAGATTATCGTTTGTAACACACATTGAATAATCCCGCAAAATGTCACACGCATATTATGTAAATTTGGACATTCCTTTAAATAGTTATATTTAGCAAGATCATTATTATTAGGCCAATGTATTCTCTTATATATATGCGAGGCTCCCTTTGGGAGACTTGCATATATCAGAGAATGCATTGGCACAGGGTTTTCGAAAAATTTCAGTCATGAAAGGGTTAAAGACATATTATGCACTTTTTTCAGTGATGCATACTGACGATTGAGTACCCAGACACTTTGTCCATTGAAATAATATAGATTTCAACAATCTCCAAAAATTACCAACAACTCGGTTGTACCTTTCCAGAAAACACAACATCTGAACTGCGAAATAATGTAGACAAATAGTCCTGAATATGGGATGATTATTTCCAAGATAAACAAACGGTAATAACGTCGGCAAAGTCGTTGCATACAACTATTGTATACAGATGACATTGCGTGCTGCCAATTTGAATATAAAATATATGAAAATAACTACATTCTTCTCTATTCTCATTCAATCACCCCAGTTGAGCGTTTCATATCACTTTAACAGTGGAGTGTTTCACATCACATTAACCTTAGTTATAATTTTGCAAAACCGTAGAGTTATCAACAGGAAAGACTGTGAACGTATGTCCCCCAATCCAATGCAATCAGCCGGAACATGGGTGGTACATGGAGATAATATCTCAACTTACGTCCTCTTAGGTTTGGACTAATATTAAAGACAATGACAAAACGTTTTCATGTTGTATCCTACTTCTAGATAAAATAATAGGGCAGATATTTCCATGCTCAAAAATCACAAAGATCTATCGTTATGTTTAAAGATAGTGTGTCTCTTCCGGGCCACAATTACAACAACAACAACACACCCGATTTCAAGACTAAAAACAGCAAAAAAGATTGGGTGTATTTATTTGTCTGTAAAGGCACAATTAAATGGTTTATTTCTGATGCAGTGAGCATAATTCGCAACGATTCTCTTTTATTTACCTTGATTGAGAATGGTAAAAAGATATGTTCTCCCTCTTTAATAGTATTATGCTCTGAATGTTTTTACAGGATATCTGTTCTCAAAATAGCCCCTATTACTGTATCAGGATTATACAAGAAAAATTCTAAATAAAACGAATATTAATTGATAAAAGGAACGCCAGACAGATGTCCTCGATTCATATCTTATTATTTTATACCCCGGAATCTAAATGTGTATATAAATCTTGCGACAAAGAGATACACTATCTTTAACAATGCTAACCTATCGTCTCGACTCCAAGAGAAGTTAAATAAAGCCTCGAGTAAAACACATTCCCATATTAACCCTTTACCCAACAGAAGGGCCCTGTGCCAATGCATTCTCTTATATATGCGAGTCGACCATAGGTCGCCTCGCATATATAAGAGAATGCATTGGCTTAACACATTAAAAATTATAAAATTGTTAAAGAATGTAAGAAAAAATGGTAAAAAAAGATTTTTTTTAGGCCAATGCATTCTCTTATATATGCGAGGCGACCTATGGTCGACTCGCATATATAAGAGAATGCATTGGCACAGGGTATAACTGTAACTATCACAATGTGGTCAAGGAGCCGGTTCCAATGATATCCATATTTGTATGGTTCTATTGAGACAGACCGAAGATATTTTAGGCTGTTGAAGCTTTATTTGGCCGGTTTTGGCCGGTTTGTTGGGTAAAGGGTTAACATACCCTGTATATATAAATGGATGAGGATTTATTCAAAGATTGTACTCAGCCATGAAAATAGTTTGTGTCATCTATGAACAGATCTTTATATATGTCTAATACAGAGAATAATCATTTCGATATCTTCATTATCGATACATGGAGAGAAGTCTTTCGGCTTTCATCCCAGGAAAGAAAGAGAGAAGAGTACAGAGCTGAGGAAAAAAAATCCTAGAAGAAAGAGATTTTCAAGTCTAAAGAAATTGCAACCTTCATACAACCAATCAGCAAAAATCACAATATCAAAAGCACCCTGGTACAAAAGAACAGGGACCAATTCATGATTATTATACGACCCTCATATAAAAGTACAGGGATCAATTCATGATTACTAGATGAATGATTGTGATGATGAATAAATGTGGCGAGCAATAGCTCGCAATCTTAGATCTGAACACAGTCTCGGGGTTTATATATCAAATTCAGCTAATTTAAATTTAACCTTTAATTATCTCCTTGTCAAAACCTGGAATAAACTGATATATGATGGAAACCTCCAGCAAACATAAAGAGCAGGGGTCAATATAATGTTTTAAATTTGTATAGCATTTTGCATCACTGGTTAGATTTTGTACAGCATTCCCTACAATTACATGTTTTTTCATTGTAAATTGGTTAGCAGAAATTGAGTTAAATCGAGCCCTGATACACAGCTATTTGTCAGTGAGCTGTGATGAAGTTTGGAATTCTTTCTGTGGGCATGTGACTGATTTTGGCTACTACATGTTCATAAATGTTTTGTTGGTGTTATCTAAGGGTTTGTAAACATGAATGCATCTTTAATATATATTTTATCACTTCCCCTAGGTGTCAGATCTATAGATAGAACTGGGTTGAGATAGAAATGTAAATGAGACCTTTTCTTACTGGAAAGAAAAGGGTACAGGAAAAATTTCAGCAGATTCCGACATCCATAAATGTTTTCTGTACCAATTTTCAAATAAATTGAATTGTAACCGAAATATTAAGCATTAAAATGTCCAAATAGCAAATATTTGATGATAAAATTTTGAGTTAAAAAATTTAAATCTGGAAGACAGGAGACACATTGAAGGGTGCGAGTCCAAAACTTCCCCCTGTAGCCTATAATCAGGCAAAAAATTTCACAATCATGACAAAATGTGCCAAAAATTTCATTTCAAAATTGAAAATAAAAGGTCCCAAATTGAAACACTTAATAAGAAATTAGGATGGATGCGTGATGACTGATCGGTTTGGCAGTGCGTTTGATCTCAAAGACAATGAATCGTAAAAAAAACCATTTGACGTCAAGTCCCATGTTTTCTGCATCCAATAATAAAATAAATCCTAGTTTATCACCGTTTAACAACATCGGGTAAGTCCTTTCCAGAAGTCCTTAATTTTTCATTTGAATCTAAGAATATCAGCGGTCTAAGCCATAATGTTACCGGTATTTTTGTTAAATATTTGGAAAATTGACATTATAATTTAGAACTTATTTGATATTCTTTCAAGACAGTAGTCCTGCAAAATACTAAATTTGCATATCCAACAGAAAAAGACTTTCCCCGTTTACCACTTGAGAGAAAACTGATGATAATCTACAATTAAATTTTTATGGCTTTAACCCTTTACCCAACAGAAGGGCCCTGTGCCAATGCATTCTCTTATATATGCGAGGCGAACTATGGTCGCCTCGCATATATAAGAGAATGCATTGGCTTAACACATTGATTGTAAGAAAAAATGGTAAAAAGTGTTAAAAAAAGATTTTTTTTAGGCCAATGCATTCTCTTATATATGCGAGGCGACCTATGGTCGACTCACATATATAAGAGAATGCATTGGCACAGGGCATAACTGTAACTATCACAATGTAGTCAAGGAGGCGGTTCCAATGATATCCATATGTGTATGGTTCTATTGAGACAGACCGAAGATATTTTAGGCTGTTGAAGCTTTATTTGGCCGGTTTTGGCCGGTTTGTTGGGTAAAGGGTTAAGCTTCAGTTATTTTGACCAGTGTGACTGTATCAGAGGATAGCATTCCTTCTATGAAATTTGTTATCAAAATGCTATTCCATATTATATATCACACAACAGAATAACAGAAGCCATTGAGATAACAGAAACTTTGGTCAAAATTCTATCAGGCATGAGCGAAAATTTTATAAACAAAATTTATTTTTAAAAATCATGTGAACTTAAAATGAATGAGGACACAACCAGAGAACATGCACTCATAACATGTCCGGGAGTTTCAGATAATCGGTTACTATTTTCAACTGTTTTTTAAAGAACAGTTTTTGTGCGAATATGCGTTTTATCCACTATAAAACAGACAGTAATGGTGATTGTACCAATAATGACACAGAATGTGTCAGCTGGTACCCATGAGCCAGAGGACTCGTCTGACAACAAAATACTTGGTCGGAAGTCGATATATATGTCAGTATGCTAATCATGATGTGCTCAATAGCTGATCAGATTGCTAAACAAGGATAGGTAATCAATGCCCTATGAGTGTGATAACACAGTGCATTGAAACTAACTGGTTTACTGTGGAATGCGCCATATGATTGCATCCATTATTACTATTAGTAACCGAGACTAGATATAAGATAACATGCATCGGGTTGTGTCCTCGGACATGGGGTAAACGACTTCACTAATGAAGGCATCATTTAAGCAAGCAAGTAAAATGAAACGGTGAAACAGAAGTAATCTAGATCGAGCTTTCTTTACTCTTCTTCTTAGAGAACGATGGCATTCGGAACTTCTTTTTCTTCTTAGACTTGTCTTTCAATGGAGAAGGGACTTCCTTTGTTGGTGAACTCTGTGAAATAAAATTGTAGAGATTTATTATTAATAAAAGGTCGCTTGGTTTCAGATCCCCATACTACAAACTCTAGGAGGAATTGATTACACCAATATAATACAAAGTGCATATTCACTAAATATGTTGCATATCTTCAATGTGTTGAGAAAAAAGGGTCAATAACTCTACAATCTATGCAGAAAAAAATGGCAATAACTCCACCAAAATGAATTTGACCGAACTCAAAATCGCATATGCGCAGGTTCCCATTCTCAAGCCTTGAAATAGTGTGCCTGTCATTTGCAGAATGAGGTCCCCAGAGGGTGAATTTAGTGACGCTACCCCACATAGCGGGCTAGCATCACTAAATTCACCCTCTGGGAACCTCATTCTGCTGAGGCCTAAGCGGAATGAGGTTCCCAGAGGGTGAATTTAGTGATGCTAGCCCGCTATGAGGGGTAGCGTCACTAAATTCACCCTCTGGGGACCTCATTCTGCAAATGACAGGCACACTATTTCAAGGCTTGCCCATTCTGGTTGATATATGTGCCAAGTTTAAAAAACATTGACCAGATAATGACGGAATACAGACTCGGACAAAGTTCCAGATGGACGCACACACGGACGAGGATCTTTTATTATAGCCCTCCTCCGACGGAATGTCAGGGGACAGTAATTGCATTGCCAAACATAGCATGTTCCCTAGATAACATGTTAGGAGGGTGTTATACTTGTTGTATCCACAAGGAACTAAGGCTAGTTAGGAGGGCACACATTGAATAGCAGCCAAAACTACTTCCATTAGCGACATTATGTCAACTATTCCATTGTGTTGACACCTATATAATTGACAGTTTATCAGCAGACTAAATTCACATGTCTGGTAATTATAGTATCGATGAAAGCCATTCAAGGTTTGGGCTTATCTAAAATACAAGGATGTGGAATAAACACAGAATACAACAACCATCAGAATCTCCAATCTTTTATCAAACTTGTCGCGAATGAGTAGTCATATTTCACTTGAGTCTTCATCTCTGATGAAATTCTTGATTAAGATGCTAATTGTATTCTTTATTATTGTTTTAATTCTTTGTTAACCATTTCATGACAGGAACTGTGCTGGTGCAGCATTAAGACCCTGTGCCAGTGCATTCTCTTATATATGTGAGTCTCCCATAGGGAGACTGCACTGGCTTACAAGTTCAAGGTAAATTGTGTTAGGCCAATGCACAGGGTTTTCGCAAAATTTCAGGAAGCTCCAGTCATGAAAGGGTTAAGATTCTTTTTTCTTTTTTTTTAATTCTTTATTGACAATATATACATATTCATATATTTAAAATACAGCAATCAGCATAATGACAATAACAAAAATAATGTCCTGGTATTTTCTGGAGGGGGGGGGGGACTTTCGCTCGCAAATCACACACACCTTACACACGTTCAAAATCAGAAGACACCTCATGCATGTTTTTGATTACACAGTATGCTTGTTATACAAGATCTTCTCCAATAAAAATGCCGAAACTAGCCGACTTTTAAATATCAAATGAAATGCTAGATTTGATTGATATGGACACTTTACCAGACATTACACCAGGATAAAGATCTGATCATTCAATAATTACTCTTAGCATGAAGTTTCACAATATTGAAAAAGGAAGAGGTTCTTGGAAATTCAATAATTCTTTACTTAAAGACAAAGAATACATGAACATGGTGAAGGATATTAGAGTTGAAAACATTAAAAGGTATCCTTGTTTTGTAAATCACCCAAACTACTTAGATGACAATTATTTAAATAAAGAAGATATCCAGTTCACAATTGATGATGGTTAATTTCTTGAACCACTTCTTTTAAAAATAAGAGGTCATACAAATGATACAATAAAATTCTCCGCGCAGAAAAAGAAAAAAAACAAAAAGCTAAAATTTGAAAATTTGCTTTAAGACTAAAATAATTGTGGAAGATAGACTTTCAGATGAACACAATAATACAGAAAAAAAAGATACAATTATGAAAAGAATGAGCGTAGTAGAAAGAAATCTTAAAACAATTCAAGAAAAAGAGCTGAGGTGTCAATGATTAGATCAAAAATGAGATGGATTGAAGAAAGTGAAAAACCATCTAAATATTTTTGACCCTTTCGGTGCCAAGTCTGATTTTTGTATCAACCCATATACCCTGTGCCAATGCATTCTCTTATATATGCGAGTCGACCATAGGTCACCTCGCATATATAAGAGAATGCATTGGCCTAAAAAAAATCCATCATTTGTTATTATTTTTTACAATTTTTTACAATTTTAATATTTTTTTCTTATATTCTTTAACAGACTTATTTTGTAGTCAAGTGCCAGGGAATCTTACCTTTTTCATGGGCATCAAACTTATTACTATGAATACTTGGTGATAGTTTTGAGTTATAACATGCCCCAAAGGTTTCATCCAGTTTGTTTTTAAATTCGAAAGCATACCCAAAAAAATTCAACCCAAAAAACAAAACAATTTTTTTTTTTTTAGGGCCAATTTTACAGACCATAAATTAGGGCCGATGAGATCGGCCCCTGGCACTGAAAGGGTTAAATATTGAAAATCGCCATTACACAAACACAGGGTTTCCGCTAGGGGTTGGGGGGAATGTGGACATATTTGGGAAGCACATACCAGGCGCCCTGTCGGGAGAAAATTTTGATGTTTATCACTGAAAAGTAGCCATTTCCTTGCACTTGAGACAACAAGTCGGAACATTGAAGTTTCGTATAGAAACCAAATTAAAACAGATAGTCTTTCTTTGATCTCAAGTTAATGAACTAAAAGCATGTAAGCACCACCACATACAATGGATACAACGACTTTTATAACAGTAGCAATATTAAAAGCCGACATCAAAGAAATTACTGGGGTTGGAAAGACACATTGTCACACTCAGTGCCAAGTGTACTCTAGCAGTAATAAGTGTTATGTCAGAGCTCATGTCACGTGCTTTGCACACGTTCTGCATGCCTGCTTTCTTTGTATTTTATACAGTACCGATCAGAAAAAGTTGATGTAAACTCAAAAGCCATTCCTCAGACGGATATGACCACATGCTGGATTTGTATAATGGATAATTGTGCATTCATTGGATAGGGAATAAATACACTGATAATAACTTTTAATAATTTAATTTTTTTAGTTTTAATTAAACATTTCTTTGATACAGACCTTGTTTTGAGGTAAAAGGTAATGACTTACCAATGTATATTGCGCATTTTGAGGGGAAAGAGTGGGTCAGAAAGTTGGGACTTATTGACAGAAAACTACGGTAAATTAAAATGCGAGAGGCTGATTACTGCTAAACATTCGCCAACAAAGCGTTACCCAGGATGGTGCACGTGGTCCGCAGTATTGATCATGTCTTATTCAGGCACCAAGTGTAGGATTCCTTGCAATCTGTTAATCATCAGTGTCGGTGATTGCTCGTCCTGAGTAAAGAGGGGGCTGAGTTGGTCTGTGGCTATTTTGTGACCAATGTTATGTCAATGTTGGGGAGGGGAATGAGGCCGCTGGACGGCCGGCCTGCCATAGTAGCGGAAACCCTGACAAACAGGACCCTTTAAAAAATGATAAATGAAAATGGCGATGATATAACAAACTCAAGACATATATCTTCGGAATCAAGTAATTTTATAAAAGAAAATATTCCTCAAATTTTAATCTGAAAGATAACTTGAAGGAGTGCAGCTACCCAATCCTAACAAATGAAATTTCAACTGGCACAGAAGGAATTATTACTAGCGAGGAAATGTTAGCTACCATTAAAAATCTGTCAAAAGGGAAAAAGCCCTACTTTGAGTGGTTTTTCAGTTGATAGAAAAAAATTTGGAGAAACTTCTGATCTTTTGTATTAATTATGGATACATGAGAGGAAAACTCAAGTGTCTCACAAAGGCAAGGCGTGACAAGTCTTATTCCAAAGCCAAATAAAGATAAAATGTATTTAAACGAGAGGCCGATCATGATCGGCAGATGTTAACCCATCCCTTGGCAATAGTAAATTACTATGATCGGAATCATAAATGAGAGTTTTGGTGTTGAATTATAGAGTATACTGTTATGTACTATTAATATAGACAAATGTACATAACACAAATTATTGGAATTTATGGTCACTCGCATTTATATAAGAGAATGCACTGGTACAGGATCTGTAATGCTGCACCACCACAGCCTTGGGTAAAATGTGAAAGATGACCTGGACATGGAATACTTGGGTTAAGAGAGTCCAATTTAAGTTTACAATGATAATGTATCAAATTCTACCAACAATATAGATCAAGATAAGCCACTTCACTGCTGACCCATTAATATCAATTATATAGCAGAGCTGTCAACAAATTACAGGAATTATTTATGTTGAAAGCTGGCATCTCTATTAAACCAATAACATTTATAATGACCTCAGACCATCTGTAGAGTGATATCTTCAGCTGTGCAAGGCAGCAAAGATGTTCAAGTCTATTTTAAATTAGATACCATAGCTTTCTTTATCAGATTATCTGCACATTGGCATAAGAGACATCAGAAAATAATATACCCTTATCAATAGCTAAGTGGTCCAAAGGCATGGGATGGAATTGGTGAATTGGATTTAATGTCGCTCCAAACAAATTTACCAGTACACAACACAAGATTTTGGACCGATTTAAACAAATTTGGTGTGGTGACTCGGGGTACCCTTAGAGTTATAATGGTGTTTTTTTTTTTTAAGGGTGAATATTTTTTCGAAAAAGGGCCATAACTTAGTTAAAAATAGTCGGATCAAACCCATATTCAAACTCCATCTGTCTTTTGTGCTGAGAAATTCATATACAAAATTTGGTTCCGATCAAATAGAAAATATTTGAGTTATCGCACCATGCGTAAAGTGTCTATGGACAGACAGACAAACAGACAGACGGATGGATGCACGACGAATGGTCAATCCGGACAACGCCAATATGTTTACCATACTATGGTATGGGTAAACATAAAAAATTGGAGACACATAACTTTACTAAATTGTGTATACAAAATAGCGAGTGCGTGCATTGCTAGGAGAATAAAAACAGTTTTACCCGGTATTATCCATTCAGATCAGAAAGGTTTCTTGTCTGGGAGATATATTGGAGAAAATACAAGACTATTATATGATATCATGCACTACACAGAGAATTGTCATAAACCGGGAATGTTAATTCTAATATATTTTGAGAAAGCATTTCCTTCAATTTCTTGGAATTTTATCAATCAAATGTTAGATTTGTTCAAATTTGGAAGCTCAATTAAAAGATGGATTAACACTTTTTACTTGAAATCAATGGCATGTGTTTCCACAAATGTTTTTTTTTTATCAGATATGTTTTCTTTAGGCAGGGGATGACATCAAGGTGACCCTTATCACCGCATATTTTTCTCATCTGTGCAGAAGTTCTAGGAATCCTTTTAAGAAATAATAAAAACAAATTGGTGGAATAAAAGTAGGTGACAGAGAATATAAAGTATCAATGTATGCAGCTGATACAACTCTTCTCTAAGATGGAAACATAGAAAGACTATCCCAAGCTCTGTCAGTTGCAGGAATATGGAGCAATGTCCGGCCTGTATATTAACATTGATAAATGTAAAGTGGTATGAATAGGGTAATTGAAAAACCAGATTTCTGAATCCGAAAGTCTTATGACCATACCAGTAACAGACAATTTTCAATTATATAAATAAATTACAACACAGACATGAAATAAATTCAAACATTGAACTTTGTTCAGAAAATAGAAGGTATGAAACAAGAATTGGAAAATTGGTCAAAGAGAAACATTACTCCCGTAGGTAGAATTACAATTTTAAAATCCCTTATTTTGCCCAAAATTAATGATTTGTTAATGTCTTCCAAATCCTAGTCAGGAAATAATGAATACCATTTCTAACATATGTTATAATTTTATTTGGAAGTCAAAAATTTACAGAAAAGGAGAAAAGTTTTGTGCAATCAATACAAATGTGGGGGCCAAAGGCCACAAAAAAAGATATTTGATTCTCAGGCAATTTTTTTTTTTAAATCAATGTGGGAGCAAGGGTTTTATTTTTTTTCTCCCACCCACTGGCATAGTAAGCATGGGTTATTATACCTTCCCAGGTCCAGAAAATGTAGGGAAAACTTTTTAATGGATTTAAGCTAATTTAATCTGATATAAAGAATGACAAATTATGACATTATAGTACCCGTACATCACATTGGGATTACCTAGAATGATATATATATTGATATGATTTTAATATCGGCAAAATCATGTTTAACAACATGCTCAGAACTACATATCCATTTCATATGAAAATACAGAACATAAATACAGTCAAAATGAAAAGATAAAGTGATCTTCCAAACTATCATAGAAAGTCTTGATTCACTTATTCCGCTGACTAATTAGAGACCATTTATGTATCGCAATGGATGATAGACTATAAAACTTCAAATAACTATCATAAACATGGCCAATATACCTCGCTTTTCAAACTGTATTGTGGTCCGGTTTGCATATAGCTTCCAAGGCAATAGCATAGCAAGGGGGGGAGGGAACTAATTATTTGAAATAGATCAAGATCACAAATAATAGTTAATGTCAGCGATGTAATGCTGATGATGAAACAATTAAGCACATATATTGGGACTGCCCCAAAGTAAAGTTTTATTTTTATGAAAAAATGTCAAATTGGTTCTCAAGACGGAGTACGGCTGACTAAATTAGCTTCTACCTTTATTTTAGGGATTTGAGCAAAAGAAAATTCCACCTTGAATTATTCAAATCTGCTATTAAAGAGATATATCTATAATAATACATTTGCAAATTGTGAACTCAGTACAGAAGGAGTTCTCAGAATGATAATACAGCAATTAAAGACAGAGCAGTTTGCATCAAAGGTGAATTTCAAAAGTCATCATTTTGAAAGAGACTGAGGACTACTATTGGGATTATTGAAAGACAAAGATAAGATTCCGTAATATTGCTTTTATTTCTTTTTCTTTGAAGTAATTTAATTGAGACCGGGACATAGACTCCATCATCATTCTCTGAAAAGGGATGCAAACATTCATTTGTGCATACAAAAAAACAAAACAATTATGTTGACTGAATTTAAAATTAAATGTTCCTTTTGGCAATGTTCATTGTCTTGCAGTGGTTACTGATTGTGAGTGTATGTGAGTGCAAGAGACTGTGAGAAAGTAAATGATAGAATAATATTTTTGTTGAACGTGAGGCCAACGGGTACCGTTCGTTGTGATTATTAGACAATTTGTCATATAATTATTTTCTAATAAAAAATCTAAAAACAAAAACAAAGATGCTTGTTATATTCTGTCTCTCTATTAAATTAATCTTACCTCTTTGCTACTCCTGTCATCAAGCGTATCTCCTCCACTAGCACTATCTGTTGATCTCAATGTGTCCGATTTGGAAGGTGAACTTGGTTTATCAAAATCCTTATCTGCAAATTTAATTAAAATTATTTTATAACTCAGTATAAATTAAAAGTTGCGAGTCAATAAAAAACAATTGCTAAATTCTCATTGAATTTGTTTCCTTAAAAATTTAGAGGGGGGCAAACAAATTTGATTTTTCATTATACGACTCATTATGTTGTATAAATATAATGGGATGCAAACATTTTTTTGTTCTGATTTTGAAAAGCCATCAGTGTTTTGAAAGTATAAAAAAAAACACCTTCACTGATTTCTGTCCTGTATCTTTTTTATCAACAAATATTTCTTTGTGAATGTTTCCAATGAAACACCTAGACAGTTGTAATGAATCGATATTAGACCATTGATCAATTTGTTATCTATTTTATTACAAAAAGGTAAAATTTTCCCAATCAAAATTTTCAATGGGTAGCCTCACGTAAAGCAGTGATGAGAATATAACAAAATAAACATCATGAATTTACAATTCATGCAATTTCTATTCATGCATGTCATCTCTTGAAACATCACCCCCAAACAATAGCAATGACATGAAAACCCAAATCCTCCTTTATTTCAGGGAGTTCATATAATTTATATATGCCGTTCATTTCTACAGACCATCCACACAAGCAAAGTGTGGCGTTACATATATTGACAAGCCTTGAAATAGTGGGCCTGTCATTTGCAGAATGAGGTCCCCAGAGGGTGAATTTAGTGATGCTACCCCGCATAGCGGGCTGGCATCACCAAATTCACCCTCTGTGGACCTCATTCTGCTTACACCTCCGCAGAATGAGGTTCCCAGAGGGTGAATTTAGTGATGCTAGCCCACTATGAGGGGTAGCATCACTAAATTCACCCTCTGGGAACCTCATTCTGCAAATGACAGACACATTATTTCAAGGCTTGCATATTGAGGTATGTAACAATCAGGCCCCAAGCTAGGTGGCGACTGGGGCGAAGTTATTGCCTTGAAGCCGGCGACTTCGCCCTGGGATGTCCGCAAGGCGAAAACAAAGTCGCCTTCCAAATTTGACCAAACTGAGCTTTACCGGTGGAAATTTTACTTTGTTTGCAAAAAAATATTTAAAAATATATTTGTCATAATGTTGTTGTCCTGTCTCTCTGAACCATTGTGCGAAACATTTCCTTAAAATATCCCTTTCTGATCAAAGAAGTTGTTCACATTCAATCCCGGCCCGATCTATTTGAAGTCGCCTATATTCGCCGGGATTATATCTCAAACCATCATTAATAATTTATCACTAGAATGAGAAATAATTAAACCATTCGAGTTCCATGAGTTTATAAATTAGTACAAGACAGCAGTCCCGCTATTCAGATACAAAACAATTACGACATTATCAGATTATGTACTAGGCGCTTTGGAAGTTCGTTTTGGCAACGTGTCACACTTTTTGGAGAGACCACTTCCATAAATAAATGGCTGCGCCCACTTGTCAATTTATTGCTTTAAACGGATTATACCACTGACGTTGGTATTAATTAATAAAGGCTTTAGAATAAAACTAAAAGCTTTCACAGCTCCTTATTAGTCCTTATTGTTTATTTTAGCGGACACCCACATTACTGCAGTGACCGAATTAAACTGACAAAGTTACATGCATCAAGATCACCTTGTTCTGATGTTCAGACTGTACAATTTATAAACTGATCTTCCAGTCAAGGACATAATACTAGAATGATATAATTCTACAATATTGTATGACAATACTACTTCCATTTAAGTTGAAAATTTAACTACTACTGTAACTTTCTAATTGTATTGATAAATGATTTTTACACAAAACAATTATTCCAAAAATTTCAAATTTATAATAACAATTGGGCTGATTTCTTTAGATAAAGTAAAAAAAAAAAATTTATTTTTTATTTTATCTTTTTATTGATGTTATAAATAAAGTGATATTTGAAAATTAATAAGTGTTTCTTATGTTTTTCTTAAGTCTCCCCCATTTCTCCCTATTTTGGGCTGAAGTCTCCCTAAAATATCCAGAGGGAAAAGTCACTTCTCCCTGTTTTCAACCCGAAGCTTGGGCCCTGATAACAATACAGAATTAGTTAAGATAGATTCCATGCGATTTATTTCTTTTAAAAAAAATCGCATAATCAAGTATGACCGACACATATATTTTACATAGATAGCCATTGTAACCCATCACGTGTTTAACAAGCCATCGTAACCCATCACGTGTTTAACAAGCCATCGTAACGCATCACGTGTTTAACAAGTCATCGTAACCATCACGTGTTTAACAAATGTTTGAATATAATTACCAATTACAGTAAAGAATCTAAAATTTGAACTGAGAAACGGGTCTGTTCGATCTCAATTCCGAACGTGTTTTTGTATAGAAAACGTACTGTAATTATTTCGGATTAAAACTTTCCCAGACAGATTGAACGCGAAATAAAAGTTGCACATTGAGGGTTTTGGGACCATATACACGGCCCTGAAAAATGTGATTTTGACTTTGTGTGACATAAAGTTTGCATTTTCATCCTGTTTTCATTATAGGATAAAATTGAATTCATGAATAAATATGGTACAAAACCATGACAGGGTGCTAAACTTTATATCTTGAGAACATATAAAACATATAAAACAGATATGGTAATTATAAGACTTTTAGGATCTGTTCATTTATAGAGCAGAATTTTTTCTTTCACTGAAACATTAACCCTTTACCCAACAGAAGGGCCCTGTGCCAATGCATTCTCTTATATATGCGAGTCGACCATAGGTCGCCTCGCATATATAAGAGAATGCATTGGCTTAACACATTAAAAATTATAAAATTGTTAAAGAATGTAAGAAAAAATGGTAAAAAAAGATTTTTTTTAGGCCAATGCATTCTCTTATATATGCGAGGCGACCTATGGTCGACTCGCATATATAAGAGAATGCATTGGCACAGGGTATAACTGTAACTATCACAATGTGGTCAAGGAGCCGGTTCCAATGATATCCATATTTGTATGGTTCTATTGAGACAGACCGAAGATATTTTAGGCTGTTGAAGCTTTATTTGGCCGGTTTTGGCCGGTTTGTTGGGTAAAGGGTTAACAACAATAGAAACAAACAAAACTAATACAGAATGGGCACCATGCATACCTTGAACCCGATCGGACTTTGAGCGATGAAGATTCTTCAATTCTCCGACCACTGAATGTTGAAGAATAAGCAGTGCTCATTATATATGCAACAACATAATGAAAAATATGCATAGCACAAAAATATAATCAGAACAATGCAAATACGTGAATTAAAGACAGTGTATCTTTCAGGAATTTAACCAAAAAAAAGTGTGTCTGTCATTTGCAGAATGAGGTCCCCAGAGGATGAATTTAGTGACACTACCACGCAAAATTTGGAACGTTCAATTAGATCCTTGGTCTCCCATAGCAGTTGATGAGGCCTCAGCAGAATGAGGTTCCCAGAGGGTGAATTTGGTGATGCTAGGCCACCGTGCGGGATAGCATTACTAAATTCACCCTCTGGGGACCTCATTCAGCAAATGACAGACAAGCTATTTCAAGGCTTGCTTTTGGGTGACAATTACTACAACAATTTTTTTTAAACCCTATTTCAAGATTACTGCACTACTGTATATGTCTACAAAGGCATAATAAAGCCGTCAATAGACTAACGTTGATGGCAAAATATCTTTGATTGATTCGAATTGGCCTTGATGGAATCTGTTAACAATAAAGAGTTATCCCTCATGCTATGCTCCGAATGTTTCTGTGAGATCACCTTTCTGTTCTAAAAATATCGCCCATAAAAATGTCCAAAAGGTTGTATGTATTATACCAGAAAATTTGACATAAAATAAATATTAATTGATAGAAACATTTCCAGATAGGTGTCGTTAGTTCATATTTATTATTTTATACCAGTACTCCGAAAATTATTTGAAACTGTTTACAATGAGATACACTATCCTTAACAATATGGCACACTATATGCAACAAAATAAACAAACCATAAAAATAAATGCATTCATATATATACCAAATAGCTCGTGAACTGTGAGTATACTAAATATTAATCCAGAAATGTGAAGACATCGGTGAACATAAATGCTCGCCTAATTCAAGAAATGTGAAGACATTGGTGAACATAAAAGCTCGCGTTCTTCGAGAAATGTGAAGTCTTCAGTGTATGTAACTGCTCGCCTTATTTGAGAAATGTGAAGTCATAAGTGAACATAACTGCTCGTGTTTTTTCGATGCTTATGCAGGTTTAATTCATCTCTGATAAATTATATTTTTGACAAGAATAAATATATAAGGTGAGTTTATTTCATAGTTCTGAAGATGCACTGGTTTTTACTATGCAGTTTTCTTAACAGACAGAAGACAAACTGAAAAGCTGTAATTATTATTACCATATTCATATTTTAATGGCAAGAAGACATCGGTATTCAAACAATCGGACATGACATTAACTTTGATGCCAAGAAGACACATGAAAACATTATCCAAACCCACATGTAACGACCGGACATGACAAGTAACTTCAGTGCAAATGAGATGTCTATATTTTTTTATATATACGGAACAGATATTCAGCCTGTTATTTACACAAATCGTCCCAATTCCAGAGCAACAGAAATTTAACAGGGTCAAGACACAAACTTGCGACACAGAAGGATAAAACTCAATGCCAGAGATTTGAGAACTTCTACGGTGTCTTATGCCTTAAACCTCTCATGACGAGAGTCGCGCTGGTGCATCATTAAAGATCCTGTGCAAGTGCATTCTCTCATATATGTGAGTCTCCCATAGAGAGCCTCACATATATAAGAGAATGCACTGGCTTACAAACAAGGCCAAGGTATTCTCCCTATGGGAGACTCGCATATAAGAGAATGCATTGGCATCTATTGGAAGCTACATCATGGTTAAAGGTACACAATCCTATTCGATGGTCCCCATATCTTCAGATCCCAACAACAACAACATTTTTTGAAATGCTGCTTCAGTTATCAGAATCGATTAATTGCCCAAAAATAATGCTAACCACAGTCAAATGTAGTATAAAATTGCCCAAAACTTGTTATTTTTCAACATTTTGTTCAACATATCCAAAACAAAAAAGCCACTTGATTTTAGAGTTATCCATTTTCATCCGCAATTTGGTCCCAGACCGTCTTCTCGTGGGGCTTTTTACTGGGCCACTAAAAAGTATCGGTGGTGAAAAATAATAGATTTCAAAAATCGATATCTGATCACTGAGCTTTGATGAGTGGGTTCCTCGACTCGAATTAAACATTTTTTACCCCCGAAGCCAAGGAAATAGTAATTTGCGAGCGTTAATTCAGATTATGCATTTTTAACTGACACCCAGTATTAAGGATGTAGTTCTATGAATATAATTGCATCCATTAGATCTTCGACAGTATTTTACCATTGGTTTCCAAATTGCTAATGAGTTTAAATAAGATAATTTCATTAAGGCAGAAGTAAACGTTTAAGTGTAGGAAGTTTTCACAGTAACATGCAACGTCGCTATAAAATCTCCAAGATTGAACAATATTTCCAACTCAAAATAATAGTATTTTTCATTGAGATCTAAATATAAGAAAATGTCTTCATGTGAACGCACAGTATAAACACAATGGTGCCCCCAATGTGAATACACAGTATAAACACAATGGTGCCCCCAATGTGAATACACAGTATAAACACAATGGTGTCCCTAATGTGAATACACAGTATAAACACAATGGTGTCCCTAATGTGAATACACAGTATAAACACAATTGTGCACCTATACTGTAGAATCCCATCAGGATGTGAAGATTATTCCAAAATAATTACATCCACTTTATTTCCTATAGTATTTAACAATTTAGCTCCCATGTATTTAAATAGGATAATTACATTACAGAGATGTAAGTCGGTATAAATAAAAACATTTGGTCAGAAGAGAACATTGAATGTAAGAACTTCGCAATGGCAACATGTGACGTCACGGAAACGTCACTATAAAGTTCATGATATTTAATGATTTTTCAAACTGATAATTCATTTTTAGGTTGATATTTTAATGACATGCAATTATAAAGAATATCCTTCATTCCTGATATAATTACACAGTATAAATACATTTGTGCTGATCAGAAGCTTAAATAAATCGCATCACGATATATATATGTCCATGATTCGGCCCAAATGTATTTATAAATTGTAACTACATGAGGAAATGAATATTATTCCTATTCCCTAATCATTGACTGCGAGGGGGAAGTATTCTCTATACTCACACTCGGGCCTCTTGGCAGGTTCACGAACCGACTCAGATCTCTGGACGTTACTAGGTACTGTAAACATGCAAAATAGAACGTGCAAAAACATACAACATGCAATTCATGCATATTCCTAGCATTATGATAGCAATATGTACATATAAATACTGAATACAACACAAATATATGCATTTTGTCATAAAATTTGAACCAACAATGTCCCAATCAAACTTAAGTTCCATTCTTATACTTTCTGTATAAATTGGATTGGATAAATGACTAGAAATAAATTACCTGGAAGAAATGTCCTCCCCCCCCCCCCCCCCCCCCATATATCATGATTGGATTACATATCACAAGTTATTACTTGTGTTAAATTGTGGCAATATTTTTTTTTTTAAACTGTTCCTGATAAATTGCCATGGCAGACAAACTGTTTTACGAGAAAATGATATGCTGATGCTGACCGCCCCACCCCCCCCCCCCCCCCACACCAAGAAAATAATCTGCTGATGCTCAAACCCACCCTGCTATTACTTGCCAATTACTATTACAAAGCATTTTATATATTTTGGGAAACTGACTCAAGATGAATGAAGATATATCACAATCTAATCCACAAACCATAAACGAAAAATGGTCAACAATTTCTACCAGAATAGTTCACCTGGTTAACCCTTAACCCAACAAAATGGCCAAAAACGCCCAAATAAAGCTTCAACAGCCTAAAATATCTTCGGTCTGTCTCACTAACACCATACAAATATGGATATCATTGGAACCGGTTCATTGACCACATTGTGGTGGTTACAGTTATGCCAATGCATTCTCTTATATATGCGAGGCGACCTATGGCCGCCTCGCATATATAAGAGAATGCATTGGCCTAAAAAAAATCTTTTTCTTACATTTTTTAACAATTTTTATAATATTTTTCTACATTCTTTGACAATTTTATCATTTTTAATATGTTAAGCCAATGCATTCTCTTATATATGTGAGGCGACCTATGGTCGACTCGCATATATAAGAGAATGCATTGGCACAGGGCCGTTCTGTTGGGTAAAGGGTTAAATATGTCAATCCAAAAATGAGCTGCACAAACAGATTTCACATCAACATTATGAGTGATAATTGGTGATCCTTGTTGGCAAAGTTTTTGTGACAATGTGACAAACATGGATATTTAACTCATAAGATGAAGCGTGACACATAAAGCTGACAACAGTTAGAATCCTACCTTCAATTTGTATCTCAGGAACCGGCTCGGGTTCTGATTCAGAAATCTCTGTAATAAAATAAATAAACGTATCAATTAATATTCATGCAAATTAGGATTATCATACTGATGAGATGTATGGAATAACAAATAAATTTTAGATTATTTCAAGCAATTAGGTTAAAATCCTGCGACAGTTTCAGCATCAGATTACACCTAGTATTAATGCTCGTTTTTCCACGTTCCTAGGATCAAAATAGTTGATATATACTCAAAATAATTTTGTGTACTTTATTACTTTTGACAAGTCATCTTGATAGCATTTTGGGAGCCATAACAGGGGAAATGATTTTATGATTTTAGCGTTTTTTATTACACTATGGGCACCTTCCGAGACACAAACGTTCCAAATGGTGATGAATTATAGTATTTTAATCATATTTTATGTCATAGATTGTTATTAAACTGTATATCAAGGCACTATAAAACAAATTATTCAGTGACTCGAAAATTAAGTGGGCGTTTAATAAGTTACAGCTACAGAGTCACATTTAAGAACATACTAATTACTTCGCAAAGTTTATACATACCGCCTTGCTTCTCTTTTTCCAATGAAAGCTTGTAGTCTTCTATTTCACTCTCAGACATATTTTCGAAAGGATTAGCTTGGTAAGCAGATCTGTACACAACGGCATTATGTTGGAAATCTTTCTGGATGATGCCCTTTGACGCCGATCCTATAACTATCACATTGTCGTTAGTTCCGCTTAAGTTTCCATCCTGAAATTACAAAGCTTCATGTAATGAACATATTCTGTAGTCTGTCAAACAATGAAATGGTAGATTTTTGATTGGTCATATGTAAAATAAAAATGAAGAAAAAATAACTGACTGATAAAATCTGATGACCTTAAAAATGCATAATCCGAATTAACGCTCGCAAATAACTTTCCTTGGCTTCGGGGGTAAAAAATATTTGATTGGAGTCAAGGACCCACCATCAAAGCTCAGACTGATCAGACATTGATTTTTGAAATTTATTATTATTCACCACCGATACGTTTAAGTGGCCCAGTAAGAAGTCAACGAGAAGACGGTCTTGGACAAATTGCAGATGAAGATGGATAACTCTAAAATCAAGTCGCTTTTTGGTGTCGGATATTTGACAAACCGACATTTTGGAAAATGGTATACTATCGTTGACTGTGGTTAGCATTATTTTTGGGCAATTAATCGATTCTGATAACTGAAGCGGCATTTCAAAAAATGTTGTTGTTGTTGGAATCTGATGATATGGGGACCATCAAATCGGATTGAGTATCTTTAAAATGACAAGAACATTCATTACAAAGGCAAAAAATAACATATTTAATTTTTTGCTTGACCAAATATTACCCCCATATATGCATAGTTAGCAATTTAGATAAGCATTCAATTTTTTATTCCACAGAATTATCTACACTTCCATTTATTTCTAGAATTCTTGAAACAACATAAATAACAAGAGCATCGCTTGGGCATGGCAAAATATGCCTGTGGTAATTTGAACACAGGGCCATAACTCTGGTGAAAACCAGCAGGCGGAAACCCAACTTGAACTTGACCTTTAAGTTGGGCTAGTAAACGCACATTCCAAATCTCATTCCATTCAGTTCAGACATACTAAAGTTATCATCTGGAAATTAAAGTTATCATCTGGAAATGAAAATTGAGTGCGAATTTCAACAAGAGTCGTAACTCTGGTGAAAATTAGAGGGTGGAACAAATTTGAAAATGACCTGAATTCTGTGCTAGTAAAAACCACATACCAAATTTCATTCCATTCAGTTGAGACTATCTAAAGTTATCATCCGTAAACGAAAAAAGTGAATGGATGGACACACAGACAGATGGACCAATAACATAGTACGTCCCTTTTTTTTAAATGGGCTTATAAATAGATAGTAATATCACTTTGGGTTAGACTTGTGTTTGAACTGAAAGAGTATAATAATGATACAAATACTAACAGCTAATTTTTGAGCTTCTTCGAGAGTAATACCCTCCAGTAATTTGGACTGAGGACCCGCTGATATTGTTCCGTCATAATAGTCCTTTTTAATCTGAAAATCAAACAAACAGAATGGTAAAGCAGAATAAAGTAAACATATATTAGAGTTAGAATCTGTGTGAAGAAGTTTCTATAGAAATTTGATAATAAAGAAACTTTCCAGAGAAGATGAGGCCTAAGCAGAAATACGTCATCATTTTTTTTCTACACAATTAAGAAGTCATTGAATAATGAATTATGATATTTAACAAGGGAGCTGGGACCAGTGGTCTGTTAATAAGCGACCAGTGAAATAAACGACCAGTGAAATAAACGACAAGTGAAACAAGAGGTACGCTGTTGCGTGGCATTTGCCCCCGACCGTAGCAATTCGGATTAAGCATAGACGAAACTGCGGATATCCGAGGAGGTCTATATGACCATTCCAAAAGAAGTTCGTACTAGAAATTCCGGAAACCCAAAAACAAGCGATCGGAAAACAAAACAAGCAAAAATTCAAATTTTCTAAGTTGAAAAAAGGGCCATAACTCTGGGAAAAAGTCATCAGATCATACCCAAATTCGCACTTGACATGTATTTTCATATAACTGATCCACAAAAATACGGGATTTGCAATCGTACCACCACACAAACGCTATCATTTGGAAACCCAAAAAACTAGAAAAAAATTGAATTTTCTAAGTAAATAAAAAAGGGCCATAACTCTAGTGAAAATGGGTGGACGAAACCCGCGCTATGCATGTAGCTGTTCCCCCATGCTGCTCTATCACCATACCAAATATCAGCTAAATCTGCCAGGCGTTTGCTGAACAATAATGCAAAATGTTTGTACGGACGGACAAAATTGAAATTTTATAAGTTGAAAAAAGGGCCATAACTCAGGCAAAAATCATCAGATCATACCCAAATTCACACTTGACATGTATTTTCATATAACTGATCCACAAAAATACGGGATTTGCAATCGTACCACCAAAGCTCACGCTATCATCTGGAAACCCAAAAAACAAGAGAAAAATTGAATTTTCTAAGTAAAAAAAGGGCCATAACTCTGGTGAAAATGGGTGGACGAAACCCGCGCTATGCATGTAGCTGTTCCCCCATGCTGCTCTATCACCATACCAAACATCAGCTAAATCTGCACAGCGGTTGCTGAACAATAATGCAAAATGTTTGTACGGACAGACGGACGGACAGACGGAGACGTCGACTATATACACACCGACTTCAAGTCGGGGGCATAATAAACGACCAGTGATGAATGAATAATGGGCTTGAATGTCAAATAAAAAAGGAATAATGTTCATTCAACTTGATATTTAACCCTTTCTATACTAAATGGATTCTTCCAGTCAGTTAAAAAGTGTACGTCGGAATGGTCTATTATTAATTTGGAGGAACATTAAGCTGATAAAAGCAGACGACTTATAAATAAAAGTGCAGAAGGAGCAGGAGCCCTAGTTATTGAGGGAAATGCTTAGATGATATGGGATAACTGCTCATCGATGATGCTTTAGTATAGAAAGGGTAAAACATGATAGTTGTATCGAACACTAAACAGAAAGTCAAACTTAGAAACTTGACTTTGGTGTAAACATATTTTATTCCAATCAAATTAATAACATATTTAAACATTTGACAAACATTTGACAGAAAAGTAGAATAATATAAGTGATCGATCGATTGGAAAGATGATTAAACAACAAGCCATTGGGCTTTTATTAAGTTTGCTCCCCTAACTTGACTTTGAAATTGAACCAAACGGCTCACATAATTAAGATTCCGGTGAATGCATTGTCAGTAGTCTGCCAATTGTGCATTTGTGACCCGCCATATCAAATCCAGTCGTAAGTCGGGATTTTTTTTACCCTGTGCCAATGCATTCTCTTATATATGCGAGTCGACCATAGGTCGCCTCGCAAATATAAGAGAATGCATTGGCCTAACAATTTTTTATCATTTTTTTTAAATAAATATTTCTTACAATTTTTAGGACATAAAATAAAAAACATCCATTACCCTGCAGGAAGCCCCACACATATATAGAAGCATATAGAAGAGTGTCGTCTGCTCATGTTTGTCTGGGGCTCTGTATGGGTGAAATTATAAAATTGTTAAAAAATACAAGAAAAAATTATTAAAATTGTAAAAAATTGTTAGGCCAATGCATTCTCTTATATATGCGAGGCGACCTATGGTCGACTCGCATATATAAGAGAATGCATTGGCACAGGGTAAAAAAATCCCGACATACGACTGGATTTGATATGGCGGGTCACATTTAGACAATCAATTAATAACTAATGGAAACACCAAGCCTGGGTTTAGTGTGTCTGTCATTTGCAGAAAGAGGTCGCCAGAGGGTGAATTTAGTGACGCTATCCCACATAGCGGGCTAGAATCACCAAATTCAACCTCTGGGTATCTCATTCTGATAAGGCCTCATCTTCTGGGAAGTATCTATAGTCTCAAATTAACATTGTTTTTAGTTACTTTTTCCAAAATTGCAGAAGATAAATGCATAATTGAGGGGACTAATGGATGAACATCACCAACTTCAACTGGGGAACTTCAATGTAATCTTAGGTCTCCCATTGCAGTTGAGGCCTAAGCAGAATAAGGTCAACAGAGGGTGAATTTGGTGATGCTAGCCCACTGTGCAGGATAAAGTCACTAAATTCACCATCTGGGGACCTCATTCTGCAAATGACAGACACACTAAACTCAGGCTTGGGGAAACACTATTACCCTGTGCCAATGCATTCTCTTATATATGCGAGTCGACCATAGGTCGCCTCGCATATATAAGAGAATGCATTGGCCTAACAATTTTTTATCATTTTTTTTAAATAAATGTTTCTTACAAATTTTAGGACATAAAATAAAAAACATCCATTACCCTGCAGGGAGCCCCACACACATATAGAAGCATATAGAAGAGTGTCGTCTGCTCATGTTTGTCTGGGGCTCTGTGTGGGTGAAATTATAAAATTGTTAAAAAATACAAGAAAAAATTATTAAAATTGTAAAAAATTGTTAGGCCATAGAGCACCATAGGTCGCCTCGCATATATAAGAGAATGCATTGGCTTAACAATTTTTTATCATTTTTTTTAAATAAATGTTTCTTACAAATTTTAGGACATAAAATAAAAAACATCCATTACCCTGCAGGGAGCCCCACACACATATAGAAGCATATAGAAGAGTGTCGTCTGCTCATGTTTGTCTGGGGCTCTGTATGGGTGAAATTATAAAATTGTTAAAGAATACAAGAACAAATTATTAAAACTCAGGCTGGGGAAACACTATTCCGTATCTACCTGTTTCTGCTTAATTTTCAATTCTTTCGGATCCATTCCTTGTGGGGCAAACTGATTAGCATCGTCTATTTTAATCTGTGTTGAACTCCTCTTTGGTGAATCACCATCTGCAACCCACTGAAAGGAATAAAACAAGTGTTACAGTAATGCCCTAAGTAATCGATCCCTTAACCACAGCAGAATTATAAAGCAGAATGGTAAAGCAGAATAAAGTAAAAATACAGTAATGCTCTAATTAATCGACTGCTTAACCACATCAGAATTATGGGTAACTTTTCAGGATTTAGTCGGAAATATGGCTTGTTGCCATTCATCGGAAAGCTCTGTGAGAGCTTTCCGATGAATGGCAACAAGCCATATTTCCGACTAAATCCTGAAAAGTTACCCATAGTTCTGCTGTGGTTAAGGGGTCGATTACTTAGGGCATTACTGTGAGAGCTTTCCGATGAATGGCAACAAGCCATATTTCCGACTAAATCCTGAAAAGTTACCCATAATTCTGCTGTGGTTAAGGGGTCGATTACTTAGGACATTACTGTACATGGGCTTTGCATTTTGACGGATCCGACAGGCCCTAGCCCAGTAAACAGCCCGGTGAGGGGAACCACTGTGCAACTTGCAAGGCTTTTTAACCCTTTCATGCCTGAATTTGCGCTGGTGCAGCATTAGAGATCCTGTGCCATTGCATTTTCATAGATATGCCAGTATCCCATAGGGAGCCTTGAATATATAAGAGAATGCCCTGGCTTACAAGGTCAAGGTAAATATTGTTAGGCCAATGTATTCTCTTATATATGCAAGTTTCCCATAAGGAAGATTTTATTCTATAACATTATCTATGCATACAATTGGAGAAAAATAAAAAACCTCCCTCCCTCATCCAATTTTCGATATATAATTACCTGAGTTACATATTAAAGGTACTCAATCCGATCAGACGCTCCGAAATTACTATTTCTTTGGTTTGGGGGGGGGGGGGGGGGGGGGCAAAAAATATTCGATTAGAGTCGAGGAACCCACCCATCAAAGCTCAGAGTGATTAGATATCAATGTTTGAACTTTGCGATTTCTATTGTTTGTGGGACAGAACTTGCCGGTCAAACGGACGGTCTTGCAAATAAAGATGGATAACTCTAAAATCAAGTGGTAATAATAACCACTTGATTTTAGAGTTATCCATCTTTATCTACATATTTTCTTATCTCTCACTAGTGTGTAATCGTCGCGTGCTTCCCGGGATACTTGGCATCATGCCAAGTAAATTACCGTGCTTGACACCAATACTAGGCATTGCAAAATGATTGCTTTGTTCGTTAATGTTAAATTATTGTCCAACTGAGTTGCACTAACGAAAATAGGCACAAAAACAGAGGCAAATTGGGGGACTAAATGTTTCATCGCAAGGCAGAGCGTGCAATACTGTCGTATACGGTTGTAAAGCGTTTCAGGCAACGCTGTACATGTATTGCATTTTACATGCATTTTTCAGCTTCTTTTAAAGATATTGATGTGTTAAAAAGGCATAAAGCTATAGATTTTTTCATGTGATATACAAGATCTTCAACTCGTTTTGTTGATATATAAGATTTTATGAAAGTCATTTCATAAATTTGATTCACAAATCGTCTACGACTCGTTGTGAATCATATTTATCAAAATTGTTTCATAAAATCTTATATCCCAACATAACTCGTTGGAGATCATCTATATTTTTTGTTCAGTTATCACCTAAACAAGTTCCATATTTGCAAAAAAAAAATAACTAAGAACTTTAACTGGTTTTAAATTAAAGTTTACCTTGGTGATTTTCTTCGGCTTTGTTGTGCCAGATTCTTCAAATTCTTCTCTAGAATACGTATTTGGTGAGTTGACTAACCACTCAGTTCGGCCAGCCTTCTTCTGCCGATCCATAGCCGATTTGAGTGGAGAACTGAAAATCAAAATAATCTATTGAATGCCAGAAGATTGGGAAATAAGTTATACCTTTCAGTCAATAAATTCAGAAACATATTAATGTTAAGTGGCAAGGATAAAGCAATCGGAAACAGTTTTATTTAAGATATTAATCAGAATTATTGTTGACTGCAAATTTTTCTATTAATATATACCAGTAATTGATACAACTTTCCATGTCTTTCCAAGGATAACATTTACTAAAAAAATTCCAATTTTTTTTTTAAAACTAAGATTAAAGGGGGACTGTTCACTAAGTCCGACCATTTATGGGACCATCTCCTATTATACTCCAACACAAAATATGCAATAAATGAATAAATTTGAGCCATGGATTTGTGCAAAATACACTCATGCACTCTATGAGTGATGCAAACATCATGGTAATTATAATAAAAATGAATTTATGACTCCAGCCTTTTATTCATTTTCATTTTATTACCATGTTGTTTGTATCGTTCATAGAGCAAATGAGTGTATTTTGCACTAATCCATGGCTCAAATTCATTCATTTGTTGCATATAATCTGTTGAGTATAAAATGAGATGATCCCATAAATGGCTGGATTTAGTGTAGAGTACCCCCTTTAACATCCAGAAATTATAAATGTAGCAGATCTATGGAGGTATTGAATCAGTATTACTATTAGTGTTCACCGCTGCAAAGTGCTAAAAGAAATGACGATGGACAGAGAGAGGATCAAACCATTTATTTATCACACAATTTCAAAATGTCGGATATAAAAATTATAAACATCACTTCACCCTTTTTTCAAAAATACTTTGTCATAGACAATACTAAATTAATAATATTCAGATCTGGTAAATTACTATTGAGATCTGATAAACTAGTGCTGGTTCACAAAGTACTCTGTGATGGAATCAATGCTCCAGGATGAACAAAGACAGGTAACTCTAAAACTAGAGCCAGAGATGCAACTGTTCCAAAGAGACAGAATACCTGCAGTAATGCTCTAAGTAATCGACTCCTTAACCAAAGCAGAATTATGGGTAATTTTTCAGGATTTAGTCAGAAATATGGCTTGTTGCCATTCATTGGAAAGCTCTCGCCGGGAGGTTTCCGATGAATGCCAACAAGCCATATTTCCGACTAAATCCTGAAAAATTACCCATAATTCTGCTGTTGTTAAGGAGTCGATTATTTAGAGCATTACTGTACCAGTCAGGGTGTTAATTTCATGTTGATAATTGGACTCTCACCTGAGAGGTAAACACCTTGACCCAGTACTGTTCCAAAGAGACAGAATACCTACCTACATGCATTTAACACAACTACTGTATCCAGAGGATATACACAAGCAAATCTTGTTCATTCTTTTGAAATGACAAGACATTGCCGATGTAACATCATGTAATGTTTTTGGAAGATCGGTCGTCCATAACAGTTGTTAACAGAATAATCATCTTATAGGTCTGCATGCCGTAACCACGTTATTAGAACATAGGGGCATTTTCATTGACTGTATATGTGACCCGCCATATCAAATTCAGTCGTAAGTCAGGATTTTTTTTACCCTGTGCCAATGCATTCTCTTATATATGCGAGTCGACCATAGGTCGCCTCGCATATATAAGAGAATGCATTGGCCTAACAATTTTTTATAATTTTTTTTAAATAAATGTTTCTTACAATTTTTAGGACATAAAATAAAAAACATCCATTACCCTGCAGGGAGCCCCACACATATATAGAAGCATATAGAAGAGTGTCGTCTGCTCATGTTTGTCTGGGGCTCTGTATGGGTGAAATTATAAAATTGTTAAAGAATACAAGAAAAAATTATTAAAATTGTAAAAAATTGTTAGGCCAATGCATTCTCTTATATATGCGAGGCGACCTATGGTCGACTCTCATATATAAGAGAATGCATTGGCACAGGGTAAAAAAATCCCGACTTACGACTGGATTTGATATGGCGGGTCACATATATTAAAGGTCCATGTAACTATATCAGAAATCTGAATGCCAAAATCGAAAAATAATGCGCAGAATCCAAAATGAAAATTTCATGAAATATGACCCAACAGCAACATCGATAAATATAGACAGTTAATCGCAATGTAAATTAAACACTCACAATAAGCAAGCGATGATTCTATCAAACAATCACGCCATATAGCAGACAATGACCAGCTGTAGATACATGCATAACGGCCAACAGCCCTCCTTATTGGCTACAGCAATCAGCAATGCCAAAGCCATTTGCTGAAGCAAAATGGGCCACGACGAAGGGTTGCCGTAGCAGATTGCCAAAGTCAAACAATCTGAATTAAAAGGGCTGGGCCAAATACACAAGCAATACTTCGCGTGCCAAAGTTGTTATGAAGAGACGACGGACCCCATTCCCCCCCCAAAATATGTTTACAGGGGATTAACCCTTTTATGATGAGAGCTGCCCTGGTGCAGCATTAAAGACCCTGTGCCAGGGCATACTCTTATATATGTGAGTCTCCCATATATAAAAGAATGCACTGGCTTACAAGGCAAAGGTAAATATTGTTTGGCCAATGTATTCACTTATATAATGTGAGGCTCCCTACGGGGATGCATTGGCACAGGGTTCTCGCAAAATTTCAGGAAGCTCCAGTCATGGAAATGTTAAAATACAAAACACTTACACATATTTAGAATGCTCAATGTCACCATCAAAGACGTAGGTAAATGAACTTGATGCAGGCGGAATCTCGACGTCGCTATTCAGTCTATCCTTCTTTTCTTGTTTCACTAGTGGATGATGATAGACGTAGCCTGTTCGGAAACCCTGAGAAAAATAATTGTTTCAATTAATGACTATCAATGATTCGGTTAGTAATTATTCCAGATATTGATGGCATTAAAGTAACTTGTTCAAATGAACTATCACTGAGCGGCCACTGATTATTAAATGCCGTTATATCAAGACCATGCAGATGGTGTTGAGAAAGGTGCGCAATCTGTTGAATTAACACTTTCTGTTCGAAAGTAAAAACTTAGAGATGACATAGTTCAGTTCAAAAACATTGACGGTGTTCAGACAAGGCAGGTTCATGGTTAACCCTTTACCCAACATAAGGGCCCTGTGCCAATGCATTCTCTTATATATGCGAGTCAACCATAGGTCGCCTCACATATATAAGAGAATGCATTGGCTTAACACATTAAAAATTATAAAATTGTTAAAGAATGTAAGAAAAAATGATAAAAAGTGTTAAAAAAAAGATTTTTTTTAGGCCAATGCATTCTCTTATATATGCGAGGCAACCTATGGTCGACTCGCATATATAAGAGAATGCATTGGCACAGGGCATAACTGTAACCATCACAATGTGGTCAATGAGCCGGTTCCAATGATATCCATATTTGTATGGTTCTATTGAGACAGACCGAAGATATTTTAGGCTGTTGGCTTTATTTGGCCGGTTTTGGCCGGTTTGTTGGGTAAAGGGTTAAATGGAGTAACTAAGAAGGAAATTAGAACGCCGCGAATAATAAAATTAGGAAATGTTCATATATAAGTATATTTATTATAAAAAAGGTTCAACGCAAGAATGTGACTCTGTTGTAATTGGAGTCTTTTGGACGTTTACTCTGCGGTTTCCATCATTGAGATTGACAGAGAGAAGAAATGGAACAAACTTGTGAAGGATGTTGAGTAAATATTGTGGTCGTTTCAAATTCAATTAAGTTTGAAAAGATTGAGCATCATCTTGTCAGCTATTTAAAGGCTCACTTGTGATGCGCTATATATTTCCTAATTAAATTAATTTCAATGCAACAGCAGTGGTGGCACTTAAAGGCCAACTTAATTTTCGAACCCCCAGATCACATACAAAATATATGCCATATTATATACCATTTGAAAAAGGACGCTCCAAAACATTGTATTTTCAACTTATGCGATGTAATAAACTGTGAACGTGTTGTTTTTGTTGAGTTACTGACATCGGTTCTATTCTCAAGTTTCTGCACAAAGTCTATTATTTTCGAAGGCAAGGGAATAACTCTATATATTTAGATATACAGTTATTCCCCTTCCATTGAAAATAAAACTACAGTTTGAATTCTGTTGCATTCTGAGAGCCATAACTGGGGAAATGATTTTACGATTTCAGCTATTTTCTATTACTCTATGGGCACCTTCTGAGACACAGACGTTCCAAATTGTGATGAATTATAGTATTTTAAAAGAGAAAGCATTAGCACAGGAATTTCGCAAAATTTCAGGAAGCGTCAGTCATGTAAGGGTTTAAATTGTTCGACATTTCATTAAAAATCATATAAAATGCCTACAGCATTATTGAGTTGTCATAACAAGGATATTCCCTTGATTACTAATTCCACTTATCATTCTACCAGCTTTAAATTATACTTACGGCATTGTCAAGCTGTCGCATCAAGGCCTCAAACTCCAATTCACCTGGTTTCCACTTTTTACCCGTCATATCGACACCACCACCACCCTGTCGTCCAATTTCAAAAGTTTTCTTTCGAATTTCAGGATCAACTTGTATAAGGTTATCAAGACCTGCTGACATTGCACGGACCTGAAAAATCACAAAATAGAGAAATATGTATATAGGGGTCTGTGTATATTGGGGTGTGTGCATATAGGAGTCTGCATGTTTAGAAAGCCTGGAAATAAGCATCCGGTCATGGTCAAGGACTGATGCACATTTGTGAGTGCTAGATTTGTTGTGCAATTGCAACTTTTAATGAACGAACATGCTGTGTTCCTCAAGTTTTCATTTCGTTTCAAAATTCGCTCAATTGAGTTATATCTTTAAATAAACAAATCACTCGAAATGGTACGACTTTCAAACAGTATGCACCATGTGGTTATGTCATCAAATTTCAGAGAGTTTTGTGTTATTTAATTTTCATTAGTGTTTACCAATTACTGGGGCTCATTATAATTAAAAGTCGTGTTTGGCACATTCATAGAAATATATATACATGTATAGTAGTTTATAAGGAGAAAGTGGTATGAACCAAATTAGAGAAAATTTACTTTATTTATTAGATATATTGCATTATGCATGCATTGCAATAAATTGGAACAATCCAAGAAAGTGAACAAACACTGAATTTAGTATTGTGGATGCTATTGTAGAGCAGTATGTACAGTGGAAACACTACCATTACATTCCTTCAAATTCGGTTGACGTTTGTAGAGCAGTATGTACAGTGGAATACACTACCATTACATTCCTTCAAATTCGGTTGACGTTATGGTTAAAGTGACAAGTTGAGGTTACCTGACAATCAATCAGTTTTAAAGACATATTATGGACTTGTTCGGGTGCGTGAAACTTATAAGTTAGTACCCAGGCGCTATGCCAACCTCGGGAATGTAGCATTATACTAACATCGCCAATTTTTTAAAAGAAATTGACCATACCACTCCATAGAAAACATCATCTGAACTACGCTCAATTGTAAATATTTACATCTTGATTCGAGATGCTACTATCGACGATAAACTAATGCAAATGATTTTTCCATCAAGAGTCTCGAGTCAAAGTCAATATCATTTTCCCCAAGAAGCATTTACTGTGATGGCAGAGTTTTGTTTTAGCTTAATCTTGAGATTAAATTGAAATTACTTGTATTCTGATCCAGTTGATGTATGCACCGATTTTTAATTTAACCTGCGTTTCACATACTGACTTGAAAATTAGAGTCAGCCTTTTAAAAGTTTTAATGAATACACTGATTTTGAAACTTACCTGTGTTTCACATGCTGACATGACATTAAAGGCGTAATGGTAAGCCTCTTCTATTGTGAATCCACATGCAACGACACCATGATTTCGTAAAAACATAATCTGAAATGGAAAATTAAGGCTCCATACAACTTCAGCACTAAGAATTTAGTTTCCATTTGAAAATATGGTAATATTTATACTCATACATGCATTCTGCTGTGGAACGTGAATGCAGGATGTTGGTTGGCTGAAATCACGCCATGTCATGACGCTCGCAGGCCCCAAATTGTTTCCATATTGTATTGAAGCAACTTACAATGCACTACCAGAATATCGTGAAAATAGGCACTAAATCCTCTTTTAGTCTCCTAATTGAGTCTAAATATAAGAAATTGATGTTGATTTAGATTCATTCCATGGAGCATGAATGCAAGTTTGTCTGACATTTTTAGGTGTGGAACTGGCCACAAGATGTTAAGGTAGAAAACAATTTAAGTGGAAGGGGAAAAGATGATCAGGGCGGAGGCTGGGGAGAAAAACTAGGCTATCTTCATTCCTGAAGATAGGCACTTCGTTTCTGAAGATAGGCAGGTAATATTTTTTTGATCGGTTATGTAACTTATGTAACTATTGGTTATGTTGGCCCCGAGTAAAATGGTCAGTCAATGTCTAGTTTAAAGATTGTATATCTTCTGGGCCACAATTACTAGGCCGGAGAATATGATGCCGGACATTTACAAAATGAGGTCCCCCGAGGGTGAATTTATTGACGCCACCCCACACAGCAGGCTAGCAACACAAAATCATCCTCTGGGGACCTCATTCTGCTATGGGAGACCTAGACTCAGATTTAAATTCCCAAATGGTGAAGGTGGGTGATGTGCACCCATTGGCTTTGAGAACAATTCCGCAATAAAAACCAATTTACAGAATGGAGAATTAGAACGCAAGTCTTGTTTACGATTTTCAAATGGTACACAGCAAAAGGGCAGCAAATTAGAACTTGACTAATGTTTGCCATGTGTGTTGTTGTCCATGTGTGTTTAGACATTTGTGTTCATAAAATAATCGGAGAACAAAATCAACACCCTTTCGCGATATAGTTCTTTGGCTCTAGTGGGACTTTCCAAACTTAAGATACAAAATTACACAATTTTTTCTCTCGATATTTTGTGTGCCTGATAAGAGCAACATGTGGTACTGTTCACTTAGTATATATATTAATTTCATGGGAGTCCACCAAATGTGGGTAAAATGTTTGCCATGTGTGTTGTTGTCCATGTGTGTTTAGACTTTTGTGTTGATAAAATAATTGGGAGAACATAATCAACACCCTTTCGTGATATAGTTCTTTGGCTCTAGTGGGACTTTCCAAACTTAAAAACATATTATGGAATTGTTCGGGTGCATGGAACTGATAAATTAGTACTCAGACGCTATGCCAACTGGGGGAATGTAACATTCTACTAACATCGCCCAAATCTCAAATAAATCGACCATACAACTACATAAAAAACACCGTCTGAACTACACTCAATTGTAAATATTTACATCTCGATTCGGGACGCAACAATCGGCGATAAACTAACCCAAATGATTTCACCATCGATACTCATTGCATTTAATAAATATATAAGACTGACGGTGTGTGTTGTAAATTTGAATTAAAATTCATAAAAATAACTACTTTGAGCAAGATTATTCTCCATTTCTATTTGATCACCCTACCGGGGTGTTTCACATCACTTTAAGGTACGAAATTACACAAACTTTGTTCAATATTTTGTGTGCCTGATAAGGACAACATGTGGCTCCGTTTACTTAGAATATATTTTAATTTTAATTTCATGGGAGTCCACCAAATGTGGGTAAAATGTCGCTGGTGGCAGCAGTCTTATCGAGTCATCAAGGGAGATAAACCCTGCATGTTGTTTGTTAGAAGGTAGGTACACCAATGCGGGACGCTTGACACAAATTTATATCTCTTACCTTATTAATTGGACCTAAATTTCTAGCTAATGTTTCTCTTTCTTCACTGTCGACAAGAATGCCATTGTATTCATGGTAACTAGCATTTCCACAAATCAACGATTCTTGTGACAGGGGCAATAACCCACATTTCATCAATGACACCTGAAAAAGAAAACACATAATTTTAAATAAAATATGTTAAATCAACTACAAAACAATGAGTGGCAAATGTCCCAAATGTCAGGTAAAATTAAAAATTCAAGTGTCAATGACACTGTAGCTCAAATTGGAGATAATGTAATACATCAGTCAATGAAACGATATGGAATGTTTACATATTTAAGGAATAACAGAGGTAAACATGAAGAACTTGAGATCAATTGGATGAAAACTGCTGGCTGTAGAGTACGCTGAAGTAATTAGTCATGCAAAGATTAAAATACAAGATGGCTGCCGGCCCAAGTTTTTCATCAAAAATCATTTAAATTTGATAGCCTCTATCTAGAAGTGATCCTGTACATGCCTGTAAATTTTCGAAATAATTTTCCAATAAACGTGGGCTGCATGATGTGCTGATATAACAAATGTAAAATCAAAGATGGCCATTGGAGAGAGATCATGTTTTTTTAACAAATATGGGATAAATCGATGGCTCCCATCTAGAGGTCACCCTGATGATCTATATAAAGTTTGGTGATGACAGGGTGAGGGATGTGTTCGGTAGGGTGAGCAAAAGATGGCATGTTAAAATCATTTAAATTTGATAATTCCTCCCCCCCCCCCCCCCCCATCTAAAAATGATTTTCAAACATTTCAAATGTGAAATCCAAGATGGCCACTGGCCATCATGTTTTTCCAACGATTTTCGGGCTCCCATCTAGAAGTCACCCCGAACATCCATATGAATTTTGGTGACGATTGGATGAGGGTGTGCAAAAGGAAATTGTTGATGGACACACGGGACGCCAATCATGGCAATAGATCAAACTTGAAGTAAAGACGAGCTAAAAACGGCTACTTTCATTGTCAAAACGGCTTGTTGCCATTCATCGGTAAGCTCTCACTGAGACCTTTCCGATGAATGGCAACAAGCCATATCTCCGACTAAATCCTGAAAAATTACCCATAATTCTGCTGTGGTTAAGGAGTTGATTATTTAGGGCATTACAGATAGATGCTACTTACAGCGACAGCGGCAGATGTGTGTAAATGGATGATACATTTAATGTCTGGTCGGGCCTGATGTATAGCAGAATGTAGTGTGAATCCAGCTCTATTGATGCCCAGTAACGTTGACCCTGGGTCGATTATTTCACCTCTCATCTCTACTTTAACGAGAGTGGATGCAGTCACTTCTGGATACAGGATTCCAAATGGATTGATGAGGAAATGTTCTTGGTCTTGACTGATTCTAGCCTGCAAAAACAAAAAATGAAAAGCGATTATAATAAATATGGGGGGGGGGGGGGGGGGTGGTGTAAAACGATAATATTTTGAGTCTCAAAACAATTTTTGAGCGAGGACTTTATTTTTATTTTATATTTCCGATGTGATTATAGAATTCCAGCCCCAAGTACCAAGTTTAACATGTAAAAGCACAATTTTGAGTTCTCAAACCAATTTATTAAATATTTCAAATAGACCCAAGGCAAAATTGCTCTGCCATTGTAATGAGTTCCAGTCCATCTGGTAACGTGCACCCGACCATTTTCTTATTTTTTGTTCTTGTAAATAATTTGGACTGACAAGAAATGCCGTAGAAGAAAATGCTTACATTTCTATGGTGGTCAAATTTACGAATGGGGCACCTTCTTCACTTGCCTTACATTAATTGCTTGGTATTAACCCTTTACCCACAAACCGGCCAAAAACGGCCAAATAAAGCTGCAACAGCCTAAATTATCTTGGGTCTGTCTCAATAAAACCATACAAATATGGATATCATTGGAACCGGATCATTGACCACATTGTGATGGTTACAGTTATGCCCTGTGCCAATGCATTCTCTTATATATGCGAGTCGACCATAGGTCGCCTCGCATATATAAGAGAATGCATTGGCACAGGGCCGTTCTGTTGGGTAAAGGGTTAAATCACAAAAAAAACATTAGTTGTAGCACTTTGCATATGGTAATGGTAAATACTGTATTGAGTAAAATTTGAACACCTCAAAAAGCAGACCAATATGATTTTAGATTATATACCGATACGGTATCATTCGTAGTATTTGTTATTTGTTAGATGAACGGCGAAATGCCAATAAATTGATGTTCACATTGGAAACGCCTTGCAGGGCTTTACCCTTTCTATTCTAATAACTCATTGACAAGCCCTTAGGGAAATGTTCAGATAATAATAACTTCAACAAATGTTTGCTGAACTTATTATCTGAACATTTCCCTCCAATAAATTGAACTCCTTCTGTACATTTTTTGATCTGTCATCTGCTTCTTTTTCCTGAAAACCCCTCCAGATTAAGAATAACCCATTCCAATGTATACCTTTATTATAAATGGGAGATTCCATTTAGTATAGTAAGGTTAACATCATTTATTGAACTGAGTGTACCTTTATAACTGGTTTCGGTTGAAGATATCTGGGTGTGCGAAAATTTTGAACAAGAGTGTTATAATTTCATTATTTGGTTTAACACTTCCATGATGGGAGCTGCGCTGGAGCATCATTAAAGACCCTGTCCCAGTACATTCTCTTGTATATGTGAGTCTCCCATAGGGAGCCTCTCATATATAAGAGAATGCACTGGATTACACGGTCAGGTAAATATTGTTTGGCCAATGCATTCTCTTATATATGCGAGGCTCCACTGGAGAATGCATTGGTACGGGGTTTTCGCACAATATTTCAGGAAGCTCCAGCCATGGAAGGTTTAAATATAATAACTTACACTTATGTGATTATAGATTCCATGTGTCCACCCATTCAGGTCTACTAATCTGTATAAAGCTGCTAATTTACATCGGAGTATCTTCTCGCCTTTTGGGTATCCCATTGACTCGACGCCCCTCAAATCGTTGATGGGAATCACCGGAGAAGCTGAAATAGAGAAGATTATTCAGAGTGAATGCTTTAGTTAATTTTTATACTTCTAACTCTCGGAAAGCAAATATTTATGAAAAGCCATTAGAATTTTGGGTTTTCAGAGTTCAGATGTAATGTAATTCAAGAGAAATTCTCAATTATTATTTTCTTGTTTGTTTTATAGTGCCCACATCAGAATGAGAAATGGGGATGCCATTATTCATCGTTGTTATAAAAAGTAAACTAACATCTTTTGCATGCCAAATTTTTTATAAGTTTTATGGAGTGATTTGTATGTGTACTCTAAATAAGTTATTGGAGGTACATCATACGATAAATCAGTACCTGGTAACATATACATACCGGAAGCCAAAATATAAGTCTAATATGTCCGCATTCCGAGATGTCACATATATAGACATTTTTTAATGTAACCATTATCAGAATAAGTACACATAGTTATGTTATATGCATAATAATGCTTTTAGTTATTTTTTACACTTCTAACACTCCAGAAAGCTAAAATTGATGAAAAGCCATTGAAATTTCTCAGTTTTTTTTACATATGGTTCCGAAACAAACTAATTAAATTGGGGTCACCCTTCATATTTTTGACACCACTGACAAACTATTACCTTCAAGACAGTTGTTTTTATCATTTATCATTTTTCATGATATAATAAGTAATGTTATGAGTGTGAAATGCATTGTTTACATAGTGTATTTTGACAGCTATGGACTATGAAAATCAGAGGAAAAGAAGTCTATGAACATTAAAGTGGACATGGATGAAGGTAATTGGGTCAACAACTTGCTCACCCTGTTTTAGCTACAGTAATGCCCTAAGTAATCGACTCCTTAACCACAGCAGAATTATGGGTAACTTTTCAGGATTTAGTCGGAAATATGGCTTGTTGCCATTCATTGGAAAGCTCTCCCTGAGAGCTTTCCAATAGAGATGAGCGGTTGTGAAAATTTGCCTCGGTTTCGGTTGTGGAAAAAGAGTTGAGTCTCGGTTTCGGTTTTTATTAATAAAAATGACTAATGTGAACAAAATATAATTATGCTTCATCATATTACAAAGAAAACACACCAATTTTATCACCATAACTTGTGAGGTACCTGTCCTTTTATAATTGTAAATTATGTATCGTATTGTTACTATTACATGTATATTGTTAATGTCCATGTCGAGTGGCAGTGCTAGAATGCAAGTGAGTCTGTGTATTGTGTATGACTGCAATTCAGCATCATATGATCATAAGTGTGAAATAATATAATGATCATTTATATTGGCATAAAACTAATGTGTGTGACTAGATATATAGTTATGATTTGAAAAATAAAATTTGAAATAAACAACAAAATGAAAATAAAACATGACTAGAATCTCTCAATCACATTATCTGGCTATATGCCTATTACCATATTTAGGGAACATAATACTGTACACACTATACATGCATCCAATACAAGTCACCTGAATGAGTGCTATTTCTCAACAGTTTACCGACAAACGGTATAATTCATTCCGGCTCCGATTCCGGCATAACATTTTTAACGGCGCACAAATATATTTGACGATTTAACATCCAAACAGTGATAAAAACTAATAGGGAATGTGGGTAACAATCATTGATAGTTGATACCTTTTGATATCGTATCCTCGTTATCAAATTCACCTTTCAGAGTATTTGTACGGCCTTAATGATTAAAAGAACATGATAAATAAACTGACTTGTGTTGTGTTTACTACGGCGAAAATAGGTGTACACGGAAGCAACGTAATTAATTCGTTGCGCGATTTCACCATGCGAACTCCTTTCTGCATATATTACAGGCGGCACACTTAGATTTCTTATCTTTCTTTGAAAAATATTTCCACACATGACTCGTTTGTTTGTCATACTCTGCCATGTTACAGGAAGTTGTGACAACCGAAACTACGGGTTTTCCCAACTTACCACAGTTGTCATTTCCGGTTTTTCCCGACAACCGAAACCGAACTGATTCCACGGTTAACCGCCCATGTCTACTTTCCGATGAATGGCAACAAGCCATATTTCCGACTAAATCCTGAAAAGTTACCCATAATTCTGCTGTGGTTAAGGAGTCAATTACTTAGGGCATTACTGTATGATAACACAAAAGGACATGTTTTTGAAATGCCACCACCCTATATCTGTGAAGAATATAACTGGGCTTGAAAGTTTTTGACATTCCACTGCCATATAGTATCTCGGACATATATAACTGAACCACCATATTATAAGTGCTAACCAAAGCTCTAATATAATTCAACTTACGTGTTTTAGGCATGCAACCGCCATATGATACCCGTCACAAATATATAGGTACTTACATGTTTTTGACATACCGCCGCCATATGATACCCGTGACGTTGGCAGCAGCAGGTCACTGAGCTGTTGTAGAGCAATAAGACTAGCGGGATGAGAGCCACTTTTCATTTGCTCTTCAACAACTCGCTCTAATTCCTCTCGAAACTGTTCGCTGTTAAGTACGAGCTTCACTCGCGATCTGTCGTCCATCTGTCTGAGGTCCTCCTTCACTTCAACGGGTCGTCTCATCTGGCGTTGGTACTCGGGATCATCAGGATCTGCATAACAAAACAAGCTGAGAAACACGATGCATGATTAACCCTTTCATGATGGGAGATGCGCTGGTGCAGCATTAAAAATCATGTGCCCGTATATTCTCAAGTATCCCGTAGGGAGTTTCGCATATATAAGAGATTGCATTGGCTTACAAGGTCAAGGTAAATATTGTTAGGCCAATGTATTCTCTTGTATGTGCGAGGCTCCCTATGGGCGACTCACATATATAAGAGAATGCACTGGTACATGATATTTAATGCTGCGCCAGCGCAGCTCCCGCCATGAAAGGGTTAAATGAACCTCACATTTAACCGAACCCTAAAATAATGTATACACACACGCACAGTCGCAGCAAAAGCACTATAAAAGGGTTGGTTAACTTGGATATTTTGGTAATGGGTCCGGGGCCTCTTCAATGGTGAAAATTAGCCGCCAATTGCTCATTTCTAGTAATCACCTCATATTACAAGGTGAGATCAAGGCTTTTCATCCCTTGCAATAGTAATCTCACAATAGCAAGAGTACAAATTCCATGTTGTAAATAATGTTCAAACTACAGTAATGCTCTAATTAATCGACCTCTTAACCAAAGCAGAATTATGGGTAACTTTTCAGGATTTAGTCGGAAATATGGCTTGTTGCCATTCATCGGAAAGCTCTCGGGGAGAGCTTTCCGATGAATGGCAACAAGCCATATTTCCGACTAAATCCTGAAAAGTTACCCATAATTCTGCTTTGGTTAAGAGGTCGATTAATTAGAGCATTACTGTACCTAAGTAATCCATCATCTTCCCACAAATGCTCATTGTTTGCAGCAGTTCAAAAATTGAATATAGTATATTCAAACTAAGGTTACACCTTCTATGACATTCCTATCAGACAACTTGAACTTCACATGTCATCAGACTGTTGAAAATTTCATTGGAACAAATACTTTTACCCACGCTCCTTTAGATTAAATTTATGCATACCCAGCTACATACAGTATATAATCTTCATTTTACAATTGTATCTTGTTGCCATTACAAGACTGAATTTAGTGTTTCTAACATTTGTAGAATGAGGTCCCTAGATGGTGAATTTAGTGACTACATGTATCTCAGAGTGGGCTAGCATCACCAAATTCACCCTCTGGGGGACCTCATTATGCTTAGGCCTCATCTTCTGGGAAGTATCTATTGTTTCAGTTAATTTCCCCTTTCTGTTGCATTTCTGTATCCCCTAATTTGCAGAAGATACAATGAATAATTGAGGTGACTAAAGGCATCACAAACTTTAACTGAGGAATTTCAAACTGATCCTAGGTCTCCCATAGCCGTTGAGGCTTGCAGTCAATGTCTGACTGTAATAAGCTACCTGGAGGACATGAGTTGTCTAAACAGATGACTCTCCCACAGGTCCCCAGAACAAAAATTGACCCCACCCCCAATAATACTTAATCCTATAGAAAGATATCCAACTTGGCCCGGCCTAATATTTTATTTTTATTTATTGAAAAATTCAGTTTCATAAACCCGGAAGGAAAGTGAATTTTTCCAAACCAATTTGTACAGGGGATGCATCAAATTGAAGAGTAATAACATATCTTTCTAACTATATATGAGGCATTTATGTTACAAAAATTATTTTGGTGTATTTTAACCTGATTGTGGACATTGTATAAAAATTAGGCCGGGCCAAGTTGGATACCTTTCTATAGGATTAAGTATTATTGGGGGTGGGGTAAAAAAAAATTCTGGGGACCTGTGGACTCTCCTTGATAATCATAGATGTTAAGAGATGTTATATGAGTCACATTTATTTAAATTTGATGGCCATCAGGATTTGTGTTTTATTTTTGTTGTTTTTTTGCTATAGGATAAAATCAGTTAAAACTATTTACAAACGTTGGTGGATGATGTCTGCAGTCAGTTTGGATTTGAAGATTTTAGGGTCAGTTAGTAAGGTTAATTCTGCTGGTAATAGGTTAAATTCTGCTATGGTTCTTGGGAAGAAAGAATAGTAGTGGGCATCTATGTTGGATGATATTGTGTGGAACGTTAGCTTTTCTTCGTCGTTGTGTCTTGTAGTAGTGGTTTTAGGGATTAAAATTTTATTAGGGTATGTTAGGAGTTCCTTGTTGATTATTTTGGAGAAAACAGTTAGTCTGGTTTGAGCTAGGCGCTCTTCAAGTTTTTGTAATCTTATTTCACTGAGCATGTTGGTTACCGAGCTCATTGCACATTAATGAATCATACAGATAACATGTGATTCTCAATATTGATTATATTTGTCTGATTGGCTCATCACCAAAGATCTGTGTAACTTCTTCTCTGAATCTTAATTAATTATTGAGTTCAATTTCGTGTTGGTTTCAAGATATCTATTTTGAGTTGCAACTGTTCCATAGATACACAGAACAACACGAGTTTGTTAGTGAGTTTGCTGAAATGACACGAGTACCTGAACGGATGCATAGAACGAGAGGCAGTCTGGAGTTCTATCCTTTCGCAATGGCACTTCGACAAACCCATTAAAACATGTGTTATTACACACCATGCGTTCTCGAATCCGTGAATTATAAAAAAAAAAAAAATTTGTCATGTGTGTCAGATGATGCTTTTATGACGACAACGTTATTTACGTCTTGTGACGTCAACGGAATGAGTGGGTCATACAGATTTCTAAATATAGCACAGTAGCAACACTTAATTCTAGGAACAAGTATGTAATTAATGTACAGTAATTCTCCAAATAATCGACTCCTTACCACAGCAGAATTATGGGTAATTTTTCAGGATTTAGTCGGCAATATGGCTAATTGCCATTTATCGGAAACCTCTCTGAGCTTTCCGATGAATGGCAACAAGCCATATTTCCGACTAAATCCTGAAAAATTACCCATAATTCTGCTGTGGTTAAGGAGTTGATTATATAGGGCATTACTGTACATCTAATTTAATTGTATTTGATGCAGAGACAGAATGATACCTGCATCAGCTACCTGTATTGGGTTGAATTCAACTTAGGTATGACAGGATTCCCCCAAGGTAATAATTACTGAACATAATAAAATTAAAGGAAATTCAAACCTACATGTGTATTTCTCAATAGAATCTATGAATTTCTACCCACCTATAGAATCTATGAATTTCTACCCACCTATAGAATCTATGAATTTCTCCCCTACTGGGCTGGTCGGCCCATTCATATGTACTCACCTATAGAATCTGAATTCCCCCTCCCCAATGGGGCTGGTCAGCCCATTTATAGATACTCACCTATGGAATCTATGATTCCCCACCCCAATTGGGCTCATAAGCTCATTCATACATGTATGTACTCACTTATAGAATCTATGATTCCCCACCCCAATTGGGCTTGTCAGCTCATTCATATGTACTCACTTATAGAATCTATGAATTCCCCCCCCCCCCCCCCCCACTGGGCTGGTCAACCCATTTCCCCCCACTGGGCTGGTCGGCCCATGCATATGTGCTCACCTATAGAATCTATTAATTCCTCCCTCCCCACTGGGCTGGTCGGTCGGCCCATTCATAAATACTCACCTATGGAATCTATGATTCCCCACCCCCACTGGGCTCGTCAGCCAATTTATATGTACTTACCTATAGAATCTATGAATTTTCCCCCCACTGGGCTGGTCGGCCCATTCATATGTGGGGCACTCTCCGACATCCCTCTTTATCGTCCTGAAATATGAAAATGGAAAATGTTTATAGTTTTTGTAAAGGACATGCTCTTTGTAGGACATTGGCTGGGGGAATGGGGCACAAACAGGGATCCCCTGCCGCTATAGCGGAAACCCTGTATATACATACAGAATACAGTACAAGCTTTAGCGACTGCAGATACAATGATATCCATATTTGTATGGTTTTATTGAGACAGACCCAAGATATTTTAGGCTGTTGAAGCTTTATTTGGCCGGTTTTGGCCGGTTTGTTGGGTAAAGGGTTAATCACGAGCCTTTTGGCACAATACCACGAGTGGTGAAAATTTTGTCCTCTCGGCTACTGTGCGTGTATTTTAGTTATACCATAATTATTATTTTTGATTTGTTCCATGAATTAAACTACTCAGCTGTTTACTTTGAATGTATATCCACACCGAGAGACACAAATACGATGCTATGGTATAGGGAATGCATGTGTGTCACGCGTAGTGATGCACACATTTACATAATGACGTCAGTATGTTTCTGAGCGATCAGTCACTTGGAATTACCATTCATATATTTCCTAGTTCATATAACACTAGTAAGTTACAATGCTGAATTTGATTGAAATGCAGGCAATTAATTTTCCTCATATCTAATTGATATCATGACAACTTCCAATTTTAAATGAATGTGACATATCAACTATTTTGCTAACTATGATGTAGTTCTACTATGGGTATACACGTTTAACACATGAAATTACGTTTGAACATTACACCCACAGTAGAGATTTATACCCACAGTAGGAAGCTGTATACCCACAGTAGGGTGTAAAGATGAAGTTAACAAAATGGGTATTATATACACAACAGAACAGGCAATTATGGTATAAATTTATTTATCACATGAATAGCACTATTTTCCTATGTAATATTCGAGCGTAATAGACACGTGTAATATCGTCGCGTGCAATGACGTCACGCTGCTCTTTGGGACAAAGTTCTCTGTCTGTTAATTATTGTTGTTTTCGATAAAAATTTAAGCGATTATATGACCATGTGATAAAAAGTATCTCAAACTCGTTCTATTTTATATGTAATTTATCAACCTCGTCCACTAAATTCTAATTGAGCCTCGGTAAACCTCGGCTCAAATAGAATTTAATGAACTCGGTTGATAAATTCCGTATAAAATAGAAACTCATGTGAGATCCTCTATTTATTAAATGCTTTCAACGTTCAACACAAGTGAGACAAACACACTTTTTTTACCATATCAGGAAGAAACCGTCAAAAGAACGCTCTTTGTCGTTTAGATTAAATACTGCAGAGAAAACGGAAGCTTGTTTTTGTTTGTTAAAGGCAAATCTCGTCTTGTACTTCAATAGATGGTAACTCTTTCTGAGTCACATCGGTATGTAGTCGGTATAAAAGCATTTCTTGTATTCATTCACCTACAGTAATGCCCTAAATAATCGACTCCTTAACCACAGCAGAATTATGGGTAACTTTTCACTGAGAGCTTTCCGATGAATGGCAACAAGCCATATTTCCGACTAAATCCTGAAAAGTTACCCATAATTCTGCTGTGGTTAAGGAGTCGATTATTTAGGGCATTACTGTACTCAGAACCCCCTGAGTACAATAAAAGCATGAAACTACAGATCATGTAGAAACTTTACGTCAGTTTGAGACTTGGAAAATTATGTTGCTTCTCCCATTCAGTTAAAAAATTATACAATCGAATGATCTATTTTTCATTTGGAGGGTTGTTCAGGTAATAAAAGCAGACAATAGACAGACAGAAAAAAGATAATACAAAAGCAGAATGGTTTATCTTCATTAGGAGGGAAATGTTCAAATTAATAAGTTCAACAAACGACCTGAACATTACCTAAGGAAATCCACCCCCATCCATCCAATCAACCCGGCCCCAGCAGGTACAGTAATGCCCTACGTAATCGACTCCTTATAAACCACAGCAGAATTATGATATCTTTTCAGGATTTAGTCGGAAATATGGCTTGTTGCCATTCATCGGAAAGCTCTCCCCGAGAGCTTTCCGATGATTGGCAACAAGCCATATTTCCGACTAAATCCTGAAAATTTACCCATAATTCTGCTGTGGTTAAGGAGTCGATTAATTAGGGCATTACTGTTTTACTTATGTTTTACCAATGAATAGGAATCCTTCTGCATTTGTATTATATGTATCTGTTGTTTGCTTATATTTCCAGATTATCCCTCCAGATAAATAACAGAACATTCTAATTTAGCATTTTATAACTGAACGGGAGAATCCATTTACGGTAGTACAGAAAGGGTAACTCAAGGTTATCACTGTCTGAAGGCAGTTATATTTACTGTAAAATATGCATCGTTATCATTTCCATCGTTTAATTGTATGGTAAAAACTGAATCAAAAATATATAAAATGCAAACAAAATGCTAATCTTATTCAAACACAGACGTAAATGTTGCAGGGTCAATAATTTGTTGAGCAAATCTGCCATCATGGGGACAGGATACATTAAAAATACATACCCAATGCATACACTGATTTCCATACAACAACCATGACACAGGTGGTGTAATTTAATGAGTGACTTGATATGTGTCTATAATGGTAACCACTCATGCATGAAAGTATGATGTAGTAATTGGTATTGTGGGGTATAAAAGTACTGGGACTAGAACATGACTGATCATGCATGTACTATTACTAATTACTTTCGGAGCCCAGATAAGGCCAAACAAAAGACCTTCATTTTCAGTAACTTGCTCAAATTATGTTTGATAATTTTCCATGTACTAAGACTTGATACAGCTCTAGAAATTGCCATTTTTCTTCTACGGCATAGTTTCAGGATTGCATGGAATTCCATATTGGCTTCTATGGCATTTGCTATGGCATTGCCTTTTGCCGTGGCTAATTTCTAAGGCTGGACATACATTGTACATGTACATGTACTTCTCAAGGGTCAGACGGACTCACGACCAAGAGTTTAGTTTGCCTGACATTTGCAGAATTAGGTCCCCAGAGGGTGAATTTAGTGATGCTATGCAGCATAGCGGGCTAGCATCAACAAATACTCCCTCTGGGGACCTCACTCTGCATGGCCTCATCTGCTATGGGAGACATAGACTCAGATTGAAGTTCCCAAATGGTGAATATTGTGATGTAAACCCATTGGGAACCTCGATTATGCAATGTGGCATCTGCTAATTTGGGGATGTAGAAAAAATAAATAGAATCTATGTGAAGAAGTTTCTATAGAAAATTTATAATAAAGAAACTTTCAAGAGAAGATGAGGCTTAAGAAGAATGAGGTCCCCAGAAGGTGAATTTAGTAATGCTAGCCCGCTATATAATTATGCGGGATAGCATCACTATATTCACCCTTTGGGGACCTCATTCTGCAAATGACAGGCACCTTATGCTCAGGCCTGCATGTCATTCAAGAAAAGTTTGCAACATAGTTTTTCCCTTAAGATGTAAATATTTTTAAAATTCAAATCAAACCCCTATGGCAAATTAACCCCATCCCTATGGCAAGTTTTGTCAAGTTCCAAGACTATTACTAGGTTTAGAGAGCTCCATGGTAGATCATGCCATGAATCTCTGATCCAGCTACGCGATTTTGCTTTGCGCTGCTTACAATCACGGAATTTATCCCGGATAATTAATTCAATGTATATTTTGATATCTGCTCACAAAAGTCACAAAAAAGATGGGACCCCCCATACTGTGAAGTAGATTATTAAGTAACAAGTGTTAACAAAGAAATATATTCCCTGCGGTGTTTGTTCAATGTTATAAATTTCCATGTCAGAATGGGTCAGAACATAAAACAGTCCCAGGTTTTGTACTGGTGGAATATGATATGTACGGGTGCAGCTATAGAGTAGAGATTCATGGCTTGATCAAGGCTCCATGGGAACCCTAGAAGATTTCATAAATACATGTAGATCATTGCTAGGACCAAACTCATTTCCCCCTCTTCCGTGTACTAACATTCCATTAAGAGAATGCATTGGCCTAAAAATATTTACCTTGACAATGTAAGCCAGTGCATTCTCTTATATATGGGAGTCTCCATTTTATATAAGAGTATGTGTTGGCCTAACAATATTTACCTTGACTGTGTAAGCCAGTGCATTCTCTTATATATGCGAGTCTCCATTTTATATAAGAGTATGTGTTGGAAAAACAATATTTACCTGACCTTTTTAGTCAGTGCATTCTCTTATAAATGCGATGCTCCTACATGTATGGCAGACTTGCCTACAGTAATGCCCTAAGTAATCGACTCCTTAACCACAGCCGAATTATGGGTAACTTTTCAGGAAATATGGCTTGTTGCCATACATCGGAAAGCTCTCGGGGAGAGCTTTCCGATGAATGGCAACAAGCCATATTTTCGACTAACTCCTGAAAAGGTACCCATAATTCTGCTGTGGTTAAGGATAAGGAGTCGATTACTTAGGGCATTACTGTATATAAGAGAATTCACTGGCACAGGATCCTTATTGCTGCACAACCGCAACTCCCATCATGAAGGGGTTAAGGTTCATTTCTACGCAATTTAAAATATTTTTTCCAGTTTTTTTTAAATCTTCAATTATGGCAAGTTTTCAACAAGTGATGTAAATATTACCGAAACAGGGAGCAAATTAACTGGTATCGCATCGCAATATGCAACCCAAATTTGGATAAAAGCTATGCAATTTGGTATGAATTTTATATGATTTTAGAACAATGCTATCTAATCATGTCAATGTGAGGATATTTGCTAATCAAAATTTCAAAAGTAATTTGCTTCCTGTACTGAAATTCAACCTGCAACCCTATGGCAATTTAAACCCCAACCCTATGGTAATATTAACCCACCGGTCCCACCCACATGGCAATTTGAGCATTGTTTAGGCCTTTATGGGTCGTTTGACAAGTTCAAGACTCCACACAAACTCTGGAAGATTACCTAGATACATGTAGAATATTGGTAGGACCAAACTCATCTCCCCCTCTTCCTTTGTACTAACATTCCTTTCCTATCTAAAATGTCAAGTGTTGATTTTTTTGCTCTAGTCAATTGACCGTGGATTGGTAATTATGCATAATACCCAGACAGCATAGTGCTGCTGGGGGCACTCAGTGTGGTATAATCAACACAAACATGTGTTCTTATGATCACACATCTACTGTTACTCTCAGGGCCTGAATAAACACAGATAGCACCCAGCAGCTGTAGTGTAGAATAATAGTAGACAATTTTCCAAAAAGGGTGGAATAAGAGTACAAACAATGGTAACTACAGTAACGCTCTAATTAATCGACTCCTTAACCACAGCAGAATTATGGGTAACTTTTCAGGATTTAGTCGAAATATGGCTTGTTGCCATTCATCGGAAAGCTCTCGGGGGAGAGCTTTCCAATGAATGGCAACAAGCCATATTTCCGACTAAATCCTGAAAAGTTACCCATAATTCTGCTGTGGTTAAGGAGTCAATTACTTAGAGCATTACTGTACCTGCAACAATAAAATAAAAGTTATTGATATTTCGGAATTAATTTTGTTTAACTTTGTTTTAATGAAAATAAAACCTTCCTAAAATCATTCAAGATCATTTCCAACTAAATCCTAAAAAGTTACCCATAATTCTGCTGTGGTTAAGAAGTCGATTAATTACAGCATTACTGTATGGCAATTTAAACTCACCCTCACGGTAATTTGAGCATTGTTTAGGCCTTTATGTGTCGTTTGTCAAGTTCAAGGCTCCACGGAGGAACTCTTGAAAGATTTTCTAACTACATTTAAATCATTGCAAAAATCAAACTCAACGGAGGAACTCTTGAAAGATTTTCTAACAACATGTAAATCATTGTGAAAATCAAACTCATCTCCCCTTCTTCCCTTGTACTAACATTCCCTTCCTATCTAAAATGTCAAGTGTTGATTTTTTTTGCTGAAGTCAATTGACCGTGGATTGGTAATTATGCATAATACCCAGACAGCATAGTGCTGCTGGGGGCACTCAGTGTGGTATAATGAACACAAACATTTGTTCTTAAGGTAAGCTACTTCATTAAATCACTTGAATAACTTGGCTGCAGTAGTCGACACTTGTGCAACAAAACATTATACAGTTGTTTCCAAAATAAATGTACCAGTATCAGTATACACTCAGGCGAAGAGCAGAGTATCTGGCAATGTCTGATGTAGCAGATTGCTAAGCCTAAGAAAATATCGAAAAATGTTATTCAGTACACGGGAAAACATTTTACAGCTGTGTTCAAAATAAATGTATATACAGTCGAAGAGCAAAATAACTACCGTACCACTGGTGGTACAGCACCGCATAGTGATAAAGCAAATATTGAGATATTCTATAATTCTATATAATATTCCCTATAGCACAATTCTATTCACATTCGGCATTTAGTAGCAATGTATGGACTTAATTATTTTCTCTTCATGAAAGAGTACTAAGGTATGTCGCACACCTGTAAACCAAAATCTTGTTTTATCGTCAGTGTGTACTAGTCTGGGAGAGGCAGGTTGCTAAAATCTTGTTTTTATCATTAGTGTGTACTAGTCTGGGAGAGGCAGGTTGCTAAAATCATCAAGTTGGTTCAGGAATTGGTTCTCAATGGAACGGAAACTGCTATTCAAAACAACAAACAGGAGATACTATGTAATGCCCTAAATAATCCTGAAAAATTACCCATAATTCTGCTGTGGTTAAGGAGTTGATTATTTAGGGCATTACTGTATGTCCCAACAGCATATTTAAAGTATGTTTACCAATTATAATGGTGTCCTTACTCAGACATGATCCATGGACATACAGTAATGCTATAATTAATCGACTTCTTAACCACAGCAGAATTATGGGTAACATTTCAGGATTTAGTCTGAAATATGGCTTGCTGCCATTCATCGGAAAGCTCTCACTGAGAGCTTTCCGATGAATGGCAACAAGCCATATTTCTGTCTAAATCATGAAAAGTTGCTGTGGTTAAGGAGTCAATTATTTAGGGCATTACTGTACTTCTCCCTGATAATAGTCCACTTCGCCATCATAATCAATAACTAAGCAGAGAGAAGTGACTTCTCCCAATTTTAAACCTCTAGGTTGTTCCCTGTCCACAATGTCTTTAAGTCTCTGTATAATTTGAGGCTCCAAACCATCAGACCTTCAATTTTTTTATTTTGATAATTCGATAACCAATAATAAAATAATCGTAAATCATATACTAGTAATTTGTACCTGACTTAGAGACGCAATCTACATTGTAAGTCAACATTCATTTTTACCACTTCACATTTAGGAGAATGACGCATCATGTACTTGCATTTTGCTGCTTATGGGCTTGTTTGCACAGACGTAGAAATAGATTTGACAGCAAATTTTATAATAGTTCATATTTATCTATACCCAGCGACTAAACAGGTTAAGGTTTACTATACACGATAGGTGTGCCGGAAGTTATCCCACTCAAACGGGGGTGTAAAAAAAAGCTGATATACATGTATCAATATCTTTGAGGACTTTCGTTTTGGTTGTTGAGGTGAGACAACGGTACATATACTTACATGTACCTGTATGTCGGTTCGAGCAGGCTTTGCAGTGGGTGGCCAACAGCCAAATTTGTTTTTTAAACCCAAGAAAACTTTATTTGGCGAAAAAGTTCGAAACTTATAGTCAGTGATCACCTCTCAGAATATCGCCAGATCTCACTAAAACCCTTAACCCTTTACCCAACAAACCGGCCAAAACCGGCCAAATAAAGCTTCAACAGCCTAAAATATCTTCGGTCTGTCTCAATAGAACCATACAAATATGGATATCATTGGAACCGGTTCATTGACCACATTGTGATAGTTACAGTTATGCCCTGTGCCAATGCATTCTCTTATATATGCGAGTCGACCATAGGTCGCCTCGCATATATAAGAGAATGCATTGGCCTAAAAAAAATCTTTTTTTTAACACTTTTTACCATTTTTTCTTACATTCTTTAACAATTTTATAATTTTTAATGTGTTAAGCCAATGCATTCTCTTATATATGCGAGGCGACCTATGGTCGACTCGCATATATAAGAGAATGCATTGGCACAGGGCCGTTCTGTTGGGTAAAGGGTTAAAGGTACTCAATCCGATCAGAGGGTCCCCATATCATCAAGTCACAACAACAACATTTCTTCAAAATATGCTTTATCAGAATCGATTAATTGCAACAAAATAATGCTAACCATTGTCAACTATGGTATCAAATTTCCCAAAACGTGTTATTTATCAACATTTTGTTCAACAAAATATAGGCATATTATCACTTGAGTATTCACGAAATTTTGCTGTATTACCACTTGTTTTAGAGTAATATCCATCTTCATCCGGAATTATAACCGAGACCATCCTTTTGACGGCGTGTTTCTGGGCCACACACAATTGAAATTACAAACTTCAAAAATCAATATCTGATAAAGTTCTCCGAGTTTTGATGGGTAGGTTCCTCGACTTGAATCAAATATTTTTTACCCGGAAGCCAAAGAAATAGTACCGGTAGTTTATGGGTGTTTAATCGGATTGAGTACCTTTAATAGTTTATAATCATTAGTTGATCACCCATGTGTGTTTGGTTAACAATTTACCAGAAGTCTTCCTTGTTTAACAAATACAAAACAATGATGTTTAGCCACTAAGGGGGCTTTCTTAATCAGTTTCAAGACAATACTTTACTGCTTTGTTATTTCAATATAACACCTCGCCACACAATACTAGTGCTGTAGGTATTATATGCACTAAATGACCTATAAAGTACAGTAATGCCCTAAGTAATCAACCCCTTAACCACAGCAGAATTATGGGCAACTTTTCAGGATTTAGTCGAAAATATGGCTTGTTGCCATTCACCGGAAAGCTCTCAGTGAGAGCTTTCCGATGAATGGCAACAAGCCATATTTCCAACTAAATCCTGAAAAGTGACCTATAATTCTGCTGTAGTTAAGGGGTCGATTACTTAGGGCATTACTGTAAATTAGTGCACATTTATGTTGGTGAATGGTGAACCATCCCGCATAGACTTATTTCATAGTTTCTTTTTAGATTTTAAATTTCTGGTTTCTCTTATCGATCATCCTGTGCACTAACTGTATATGCTCTAACTTCCCCTCACACCCCCTCCATATTTTTGATGGTAGAATAGGTAGCTGCCCCCCCCCCCCCATCCTGCTTTCACTCTCCTTATTTCTGTGTGATTATGATTCAGCAGGGCTGTTTGGGTGGTCGTGAATGTGGGTGTTAAATAACACTTTCTAGAATGATAAAATCTCTATAATCTAAGCATCTACATGTTATTTTAAAACCTAGATGAAAAAAAAACACACACACAATGGCCAGTGATTCACACAGTATCATTTATCAAAACGAGTAGACAAATAATATAAACACGGGGTCATGTAATGTTCGCCCACAACATAACCATATATATACTAGTTCCGTATATCACCAGTATGTAAACACCATTTTAATACACATGAGACTCGTTTTAGTAGTGACCTGCAACATGTCACGACAGTCTATCTACAGCATATTCAGCAATTAAAAAACAATTGAAAAAATTCCCATATGTTGCAAGTTTTTATCAAGATATCTTTGTGCAGCGACATAGCAATTTGTCAGATCTTTGTGATTAAAATTCCTAGTGGGGAGATAATGGTGCTCTATTCAAAACTTCTCACAACCCAATTATTTAGAAACATAATGCCAAAGAAATTACACACATGCCGAGATAATAGAGGCATTCGAATGTGACAGTCAACACTGTGAAGCAAATAAAATTCTCGCCTGGACTATCCAGGGCGTCACAATAATTATGTGTACTATTCTGTATATGGAGTATTTAGCAGTACGCTATAACAATTTACGAGTAAATTTATAGGAATAGGGAATGCATTGTTCAATCTGTTTAGGAAAATGAGTAGAACGGAAACACCTTATCACACTTGAATGAAAAGTGAAAAATTCAGAATATACTGTAATAAAATTTGAGAAATAAAATTCACGAAATTTACAAGAATAAACTGTAGTAATAATTCCTGTTCATTTGTAGTTACTAAATACTAAAGAACTAATTAAACAGTCTGATAACTGCACTTTTAACTCAGGATTTTCCATTCTTTCTGCACATATTTGCAAATTCCATACTCTAATCATGAAATGTTCCTTCAAATACAGGTATTAACCCTTTACCCAACAAAACGGCCAAAATCGGCCAAATAAAGCTTCAACAGCCTAAAATATCTTCGGTCTGTCTCAATAGAACCATACAAATATGGATATCATTGGAACCGGCTCCTTGACCACATTGTGATAGTTACAATTAGCCCTGTGCCAATGCATTCTCTTATATATGCGAGTCGACCATAGGTCGCCTCGCATATATAAGAGAATGCATTGGCCTAAAAAAAATCTTTTTTTTAACACTTTTTACCATTTTTTCTTACATTCTTTAACAATTTTATAATTTTAATGTGTTAAGCCAATGCATTCTCTTATATATGCGAGGCGACCTATGGTCGACTCGCATATATAAGAGAATGCATTGGCACAGGGCCGTTCTGTTGGGTAAAGGGTTAAAATATGCAAATCATTCTGAATCATTAGGAACAATCTTGTCCACATGTATTATCATTTTTATCAAACAAAGTGCACCATAACATAAATATGTAAATATGTCCGTTTGTTTGCCAGTAAAACTATTCAATCAGGTAAATTTCTAAGTTGTAAAAGGGCCGTAACTCATAAATCATTGGAACAAATCCATATTCGATCTTTTATATCTGTAATATTGGTTGAGAAATACCGGTACACAAACCGGTACCAACTTTGCCTTTGATAAAGTTATCCAAACTGGATTTATCTGCAGGAAACTAAATTTAACAGAGGGACAGACAGACGACTGACAACATAATATGACTGTTGTTTTTTAGTGAGCATATCAAAATGAATTCAACAACCACCAGCTGCAAGGGAACTTGAATATGTTTACAAGATCAGGCATGGATAGGTCAAATTCAGGAATACATATGTATTCAAGGCTGTTTTGCAACATTTTTCAGAGATTTACAAGTCCCAAAGTGAACCAAATTCGAGGATTTTCAAGCCTGGGACCATCAGTCAGGGAATGTTACCGTAAACCCTGAAAGAACTATGGAATTAATTATGCTCACTCCACAAGACTATTCCTTGAATCCAAGGCTCAAAGGAAACCCCTGAAGATTCCGAGGATAGACAACTCAAAGAAACGCGACTGCACAGTTAGTCCCGATATCGACTCGTTTTTATGTCACTTCGCAGCTCAGATAACAGTATCATATTATTCTCTGTGATTGGAAATCAATCGAGCACAAATTGATTGTGGAAATTAAATTTAAGATCTTAAGAAATTCTGTGGAAATATTTTCATGATCAATTTTGTTGCCCGATCCAAAGTTGTTATGTGGCAAAGGTGCAGGGAAATTTTGTGAGTTCGAGATTGTGTTAGAATGAGTGGGATGACAGAGATAATAGAATTTACTCGTCAATTACTCAATGGTATAGGTCTGGCTATTTAACCGTTTCTACACTAAATACTCATTGACGAGTAGTTATCCCATAGGAAATGTTCAGATAATAAGTTTAACCATTTCTATACTAAATACTCATTGGTGAGTATTTCCTTAGGAAATGTTCAGATACTAGTACTAGTAATAAGTATAAACAAACAACCATTTGTTGAAATTATTATCTGAACATTTCCATCGAATAAATTTGACTCCATCTGAACTTGTATTATCTGTCATCTGCTTATTTTCCTGAAACCCCTCCATATGAATAATAGACCATTCCAATGTATACTTTTATAACAACTGAATGAAAAATCCATTCAGTATTGAAAGGTTAACCCTTTACCCAACAAACCGGCCAAAACAGCCCAAATAAAGATTCAACAGCCTAAAATATCTTCGGTCTGTCTCAATAGAACCATACAAATATGGATATCATTGGAACCGGCTCCTTGACCACATTGTGATAGTTACAGTTATGCCCTGTGCCAATGCATTCTCTTATATATGCGAGTCGACCATAGGTCGCCTCGCATATATAAGAGAATGCATTGGCTTAAAAAAAATCTTTTTTTACCATTTTTTCTTACATTCTTTAACAATTTTATAATTTTTAATGTGTTAAGCCAATGCATTCTCTTATATATGCGAGGCGACCTATGGTCGACTCGCATATATAAGAGAATGCATTGGCACAGGGCCGCTCTGTTGGGTAAAGGGTTAAAGAGGAACTACCATGGATTATCCTGCAGTTTTCAAAGTATAAATTAGAATGTTATATTCTTTACTTCTTTTGTAGGGATGTTCAAATTGTAGAAGTAGACAAGCAGGAAGCACTGAGGATTCATTTGTAGGAATGTTCAGCCAGTAAGTTCAACATTCTAGAGCTGTTTGTCAAACTTACTACCGGTAACTGAACATACAGTAATGCTCTAAGTAATCGACCTCTTAACCACAGCAGAATTATGGGTAACTTTTCAGGATTTAGTCGGAAATATGGCTTGTTGCCAACAAGCCATATTTCCGACTAAATCCTGTAACGTTACCCATAATTCTGCTGTGGTTATGGAGTCGATTAATTAGGGCATTACTGTACCTACAAATAAATGAATGGGAATCATGTAACCACCCACAAACAGTATTTTCTGTTGATATTGAATGGTTAAACAAATAATATTTACACTGCTACATGTATTCGCGCTGTGTAACTTGTATGCAGGATGTTGGTTGGTTGAAATCACGTCATGTGACGTTGGTCGTAAACCCCAACTTGTTTCCATATCGTTGAAAATATACTCAAAATTCTCTTTTAATCTGCTGGTTGTATGTAAATATAGTAATGTCCTAGATAATCGACTCCTTAACCACAGCATAATTATGGGTAACTTTTCAGGATTTAGTCGGAAATATGGCTTGTTGCCATTCATTGGAAACCTCTCAGTGAGAGCTTTCCAATGAATGGCAACAAGCCATATTTCCGACTAAATCCTGAAAAGTTACCCATAATTCTGCTGTGATTTTAAGGGGTCAATTATTTAGGGCATTACTGTATAAGGAATGGATGTTGATTTGCTTGCGTTCCATGGACTATGAATCCAAGTCAGTCTGACATTTTTATGTGTGGACCGCTTTCGCATTTAAAAAAAAATGTCAGACCAACTTGCATCCATACTCCATGAAACGCAAGCAAATCAACATCCATTTCTTAAATAAATCGGTAATAACTGAGATAAGAGAGAAGTTGACCTTTGCTTTCTCATAATTATCCTCATCACATTTCATACAGGATGCAATCTAGACCTTGTTTGGGGATGAATTACCCTAACCCTTGAATAACGGTAACCCCCCCCCCCCCCCCCCCCCCCCCCCCCCCAATGGACAAGCCATGAAATAGTGTCTGACTGACTCTGATATTTGCAGAATGAGGTCCCCAGAGGGTGAATTTAGAGTTGCTATCCCACACAACAGGCTAGCATCACAAAATTCACCCTCTGGGGACATCATTCTAGATAGGCCTCATCTTCTCAAATTAACATTGTTTATTGTTTAATTTTTTCCTTCTGTTCAGTTTCTATATCCCCCAATTTGCAGAAGATAAAATGCATAATTGAGGTGACTAATGGGTGAACATCACCAACTTCAACTTGGGAACTTCAGTTAGAACGTAGGCTTTCCAGAGCAGTTGAGGCCTCGGCAGAATGAGGTCCCCAGAGGGTGAATTTGGCGATGCTAGCCCATCCTGCAGGATAGCGTCACTAAATTCACCATCTGGGGACCTCACTCTGCAAATGACAGACACACTACATTAATTCCCTAAGTAATCGACTCCTTAACCACAGCAGAATTATGGGTAACTTTTCAGGATTTAGTCGGAAATATGGCTTGTTGTCATTCATCAGAAAGCTCCCGAGTCGATTACTTAGGGCATTTAATATTGTATTTCAAGGTTTGCTGATGGTTAGTTTATATACTGAAGGAGTAACACACACAAAAGTGAAGAAGTGTATGCACTGGTTTCCAGAATGCGGTGAAAAGTACACAGCTTTTGTTTTTTGTGGTTAAAAGTGGAAATGGGGACACAGAGTTCTAAACCTGTCAATCGTTTGCTATCCTACGGTAGTATGGTAATTTAAAGTGATCGTCAGCCATCCTACGGTTGTATGGTAATATTATGTCCTAAATTCTAATTGTTTGCATGATTCCCACAATTTAAATATTTAAACTGTTTACAATCAATTTGTAGTAGTGACTTCTAAATTTACCGTCCGTGTATTAGCGTAGTATCTAAGTACAAACTGACCTTGTAATGTAGCAGAGTGAGCAGACATACATGTAAATTTGAGCGAGAGAATGAGAGTCAGCAAAAGTTTAAATTCACTCAATTGTTCAGATATTCAGGTTGAACTTGTTATCTAAATATCCCCACAAATAATTGAATGGAATCAAGTGAGTTTCTCATCCTAGCCTCTGCTTTATTTTATCCAATCAATTTTGAACAAATGAAGAATAGATTAATACAATCAAGATGGATATAGCTTGTCTGACATTTGCAGAATGAGTCCCCAGAGGGTGAATTTAGTGATGCCATCAGGCACAGCGGTCTAGCATCACTTAAATTCACCCTCTGGGGACCTCATTCTGCTGAGGCCTCTACTGCTATGGGAGACCTAGGATCAGATTGATGTTCCCCAGTTGAAGTTTGTGATGTTCACAGATTACGATCACTGATTACGATTATCCCAACCCTGGTTCACTAATTATTCACCTCGATTATGCATTTTATCTTCTGCAAATTAGGGGATACAGCTTTGAGGAATTAATTCGAGAATCAATTTAACCCTTTCATGATGGGAGCTGCGCTGGTGCAGCATTAAATACCCTGTGCCAGTGCATTATCTTTTATGCGAGTCTCCCATAGGGGCTTACAAGATCAAGGTAAATATTGTTAGGCCAATGCATTCTCTTATATGCAAGGCGCCCTATGGGGAATGCATTGGCACAGGGTTTTTGCTAAATTTCAGGTAGCTACAGTCATGAAAGGGTTAAGTATCAAAAGAAGAAGTCTTGTTTTTTTCTTATCTGAAAATAATTCTGACCTCTGAATCATACTGTGTATGGTATACTGGGGTATCAGTAACAAATGTCTGACCTCTGAATCATACTGTGTATGGTATACTGGGGTATCAGTAATAAATGTCTCGCCTGAGAAAACCTGAGCTGCTATATTAGCAACATTCCTGTGAGTCACAGAAGTTTTATTTAAGATTTTTGTTTTTTAACTTTAGATTGTGATGGGTGTAACAAATTTAATTGTTCCGGCAATGATTTCAGACTTCCTGAGCAGAATAACATGCTATTCTTTGGCACTTTCACAGTCAAGTCTGGATATATATAACTCAGTAACGCTATCCCACACAGCGGGTTAGCATCACCAAATTCACCCTCTGCAATTTTGACGAGTAGCTTGCGAAAATCGTCAACAAAACTACCGCTCTTATCCTCCATTCTGCCATTAAGTTTTAGTGTGGGAATTGTTCGCAAAGCACATAAGAAATTTGACTTTCAGGCGATCAGTTTTGCCATTTTTGCTGGAAAATCCCGTGCTAAATATAGAAACCACAAACTAGAACCCAGCCAGTGACAGAGTCAGAAAGGAAGTATGACTGGTGCGCTTGTCTGAGAGTAACCAGTTATTGATGGGTTAATAGCATTACTAGTAAATCAGGAATTTGTGTTAAATGGTCTCATGAAAACTGAAGTACAAGAGGGCCTGGATATGAAATCATCCCTCAGTCAGGTTATTTATGAGGTGGGTGGAACCTCATATTAACATTACCGCAGTAATTTAGTTAACAACTCCCATGTATGAAACACAGACACAGACGGCAAGCATGTTCTATCTGTATTCTCGATCAAAACACATAGGATTAGCCTATGAATGCTATGAAACTTTATACGAGATGGGTTCATATGGGGAGAAACCTAAAAGAATTCATGGATATCCGTTTGTTTACTGACTGATATCAACCAGAGAATGTATTCATGTGTATATGCCTCCATATGATTCTAGCAGCTGTGACTCGCAATCATTTTATAAATATGAGCCCAGCTAACCTCACTCACATGAAAACAACCTGCTGGGCAGAAGATGAACTTGTCTCATATTATTTTTCATGAATGATGCTGAATGATGAAGGAGTTTATTTGTGTGCACTGACTAAACTACTAGTACATCCCCAGAGGGTGAATTTACGGACGCTATCCCGCAAAGCAGGCTAGCATCACCAAATTCACCCTCTTAGGACCTCATTCTGCATGGCCTCATCTGCTATGTGAGACATAGACTCAGATTGAAGTTCCCAAATGGTGAATATTGTGATGTACATGTACACCCAGTCACCCATTGGGAAAATTGATTATGCAATTTATCTTCTGCAAATTAGGGGATATAGAAACTTCCCAGAATCGAAAAAGTCAATAAAAACAATGTTAATTTGAGACTATACTAGTAGTTACTTCCCAGATGATGAGGCCTAAGCAGAATGAGGTCCCCAGAGGGTGAATTTGGTGATGCTTGCCCGCTATGTGGTATAGCGTCACTAAATTCACCCTCTGGTGACCTCTTTCTACAATTGACAGACTCACTAAACTCAGGCTGACTGACTAAGCTACATCTACAGTGAACCTTTACTACTGTACACACCCATATATACATGTACACTAATGCCCTAATTAATCGACTCCATAACCACAGCAGAATTATGGGTAATTTTTCAGGATTTAGTCGGAAATATGGCTTGTTGCCATTCATTGGAAAGCTCTCCCCGAGACCTTTCCGATGAATGGCAACAAGCCATATTTCCGACTAAATCCTGAAAAATTACCCATAATTCTGCTGTGGTTATAGAGTCGATTAATTAGGGCATTACTGTATGTTAAGTATTGGTACCAACCAATGAATATTAAATTCATACATATACATGTATACATGTGCCTTAACCCTTTCATGACGCCAGCTGCGTTGGTACAGCATTCAAGATCCTGTGCCAGTTTATTCTCTAAATTTCTCTTACACATGTATATGCGAGTCTTATTTGCTCCCGCTAATCAGAAGACAGGTGTAATATTGCACCCCATAATATAATCATAAGTCGGGTTTTTCTCAAACAAAATGTCATTGTGGCATTTATACGCACATTTGCCAATAATTGAACTGAGATGGGAAATGGTCTAAATAAACTTTAAAATAGTTCAATATTGAATCAACAATTAGTCACTATAAGCATTTTGACAAGAGGGATAATTTCGGATTTTAGTAACCGTGAAATAAAACTACATGTACATGTACGAGTGAGAACTGGTGCAAGAGCAATCGCTCCGTCTCCTGGGAAAGACTGGGTACATGTATGTGGAGGGACTCAACCATGGAATGTAATCATGTACAGTAATGCCCCAAGTAATCGACTCCTTAACCACAGCAGAATTATGGGTAACTTTTCAGGATTTAGTCGGAAATATGGCTTGTTGCCATTCATTGGAAAGCTCTCCCCGAGAGCTTTCCGATGAATGGCAACAAGCCATATTTCCGACTAAATCCTGAAAAGTTACCCATAATTCTAACTTACATGTAGGGCATTACTGTATATATATGCCTCCCTACTACGATAGTCTAGCAGCTGTGACCGGGCATCAATGTAATGTCAGAGAGCTCATGTGAGAACAACCTGTTGGCCTTGGGGATGAACTTGTCTGGAATTTGTTTTTGGTGAATGATGAACAAATTATGTGTACTGACTACACTATGCTGTACGTATGTATATTTTTACCAGTACATCTATGTGGAGGTAATCTGCAGGACTTATAATTTGTATGCGAATCAGAATCGATTCTTGCAAATGATTCTCGCTAAGTGAAACATGTGAATCAACTATGATTCTCCCATAAATATCTCTGCTTTGTTATAGGAAGAGTCATATCATAGCTACTACATGGTGTTTCTTTTATTTGGCAAACAGTAAATCTTTCAATATTGAAAGCTACATGTATGCATGTACAATAAATATTGCAATTATGCATTGCTGTCACATTCACATAAACTCACTTGACTGAAGATACAGGGAGAGGGTAACTTATTAAACATCTTAACCCTTTACCCAACAGAAGGGCCCTGTGCCAATGCATTCTCTTATATATGCGAGTCGACCATAGGTCGCCTCGCATATATAAGAGAATGCATTGGCTTAACACATTAAAAATTATAAAATTGTTAAAGAATGTAAGAAAAAATGGTAAAAAGTGTTAAATTATTTTTTGTTTTAGGCCAATGCATTCTCTTATATATGCGAGGCGACCTATGGTCGACTCGCATATATAAGAGAATGCATTGGCACAGGGCATAACTGTAACCATCACAATGTGGTCAATGAGCCGGTTCCAATGATATCCATATTTGTATGGTTCTATTGAGACATACCCAAGATAATTTAGGCTGTTGCAGCTTTATTTGGCCGGTTTTGGCCGGTTTGTTGGGTAAAGGGTTAAAGTAAGATATTACTGTTGAGAAATTGGCTAAATTCATCTCTGATAGAAGTTTAAATTAAAGGCACGCGTCGCAGTCACAAGACTTGCTCTTATTGCATTGAGTTTCCAACAATTTTTTTTTTTATTTTGATTCTCGCACCATCAATATTATGAATCAACTTTGATTATCATGAAAATGGATGGTTTTTAAGACCCGAATCTGTGTTTAACCCATTACCTACTGATTGGATTCTCCCACTCGGTTACAAATGTATACATTGGAATGGTCTATTGTTCATCTGTAGGGGTGAAGTACTGGATTCTACAAAGTTTTATATATGATTATAGTCTGTACGTGTGCGTGGATATGGATACAAGCATCTATTCTATTATTTATACTGATACCTGTTTTAGGGGGTAGCAGGAAGACAGCCCGATAGGGCTAGGCTACCCCCGACAATATACTGCTTTACCTTATTATGTATTTCTGCCATTGTATAAATCATGTATATTGTAAATAAATTATCCTAGGGGTTTTCAGAAATAAATAAGCAGACGACAGATAATACAAATACAGATGGAGACCTATTTATTGGTGGGAAATATTCGGAAAATAAATTATGATCATTTGTTGAACTTATTAACTGAACATTTCCTAAAGGATTATAACTACTGTAGCTTTCTAAAATTTGGCGAAAACTCTGTGCCAATGCATTCTCTTATATATGCAAGCCTCCCACAGGGAGCCTCGCAATAATAAGAGAATACATTGGCCTAACATATTTATCTCAACCTTGTAAGCCATTGCGTTCTCTTATATACATGCGAGTCTCCCAGGGAGCCTCGCATACATAAGAGAATTCACTGACGCAGGATCTTTCATGCTGCACCAGCGCAGCTGGCATCATGAATGTGTTAAAGACATATTGCGGGTTTATTTCAGTGAATAAATCTGATTATGGTTATACTAGTAAGTTAGATAATGTACAGTAAATGCTGTTAGTAATCGACTCCTTAACCACAGCAGAATTATGGGTAACTTTTCAGGATTTAGTCAGAAATATGGCTTGTTGCCATTCATCGGAAAGCTCTCAGGGAGAGCTTTCCGATGAATGGCAACAAGCCATATTTCTGACTAAATCCGGAAAAGTTACCCATAATTCTGCTGTGGTTAAGGAGTCGATTACTTACGGCATTACTGTAGTAGCGAGATTCTATATAATCACCATTCGAAGAATGTAGCAATATTAAAGTTAGTATCGAGATTCTATATAATTCCTTTGTAAGAATGTACTAGTAGCAATAAACTAAGATTGCTGAAAATTCCAACCACATCAACTCGATCATTTCAGAGAACACAATGGCTGAACCACGCACAAATACAATTTAAAATGGCCATACAATAAGCAAAGCCATGGGGAATGCTGTGGCAACATGTGGAATATAACATGCCACTGTATTAAATTTGCTGTGGGACATTTTTCCTAATTTCGAGGGCTGTCATTTTGGTCAGATTATAATGACGTCATTAAAAAGAGTCCACACCAACTTCAAACAGTGTTATTGTAAAAACTATCAACACTTCAAACCTCTGTCAGCACTTATCTAGCTCATTTAGTTGGATGAATTGCAACGTTTATATATGGGACCAAATATGGCGATATCATGAAACAATTGACAATAACATAAATGTCATTAAACTCGCCATCCGTATGACAATCAATGACGTTCCACTCGCCATCCGTACCACGATCAATGATGTTCCACCCACCAAAGGGTTAATTTTAATGCTGTCTGATGAATCATTATAAATGCCAGTGTCCCTGAAACCCATTCTGCATCACGTTCCAATGAATACAGCATCTGTTGAGCTAAAACATTTAATATAATTCTATGTCACGGGAACATGGCATACAGACATGAATTATTTAACAGGATTCTGTCTGGAGAATTATTCAGGGTAACCCTGACTAACCATCCAAGATACGGTACATTATTTATTCTCATGAATGACAAATCAGTTATCGGAACAAGCCCGTTACACATGTAGGGCTTTGCAGTGACATAGATGAATGCATAATTATACCATATACAGGCATAAATATTGATGCGGTATTGATTTGAATGAATGATTCATGAATAACATGCAGAAGGTGTTGCATGAGATCTCTTCTACAAACAGGAATACCTTGTTTATAGGGAATTATCGTTGTTTCAGCTGTTAGGCCATTTAAGAAATGAATGTAGTTTGAGGGTGTTTTATTAAAGGGTATAGCACTGTAGCCATGTTTTCAGGAAGCAGTTAAAACTAATTATGCTCCAACAACAAACAGCGGGAGGGGGTTTAAGAGGGGGGGGGGGGGGGGGCTCAATAAAGGCATAAAGACAAACGCCCTCATATTAGACACATGTATATACAGATATGCGTTCTACAATTTAGATACTAGTATCTGCTGTGCCATTAATAATAATAATTGGATCCATTTACTACACATTTTTGGCCATAATTACGTTCAATGTGTGGAGCAATTATTACCACATAAACCGACATGTAGCCACCTAATGTGGCGCAACTACCAATTGAGCATTTCTGCCCCAAGCCAAGTACATGTAATCAGTTTATGGGCAACTCCCCAATGATAATCATAGTACAAAGTCGCTTGTCGAAGGCGGCCAATACATTGATTTATCCAACGGCAGCAAGAGGATTGGAACACATGATGTCTTGACATCATGACCATTACGAGTCGCACATGCTAACCATTCCACATTGAACAACTATTACTTGGTAAAGCTGAAGGGGTCACTCTCACCAAAAAGGGTACACAGGGTTTGAAAATGTGCTGAAGGGTACACAGGGTTTGTGATCGGCACTAACACAGTTACTTAAATTGTGTTTCTGAAGCACTTTTTTTGGTGAGAGTGACCATTTCAGCTTTAGTAAAGCCAGTACTTGAAATGTCAATTAAAGCTTTCAAGATTCAAATTTGTTTAGGTTTTATTCAGCAGTACCCCAATATCAATGGTTTATACCACATACTGTAAAATAAACAATTTAAACACAATTAAAGGGGTACAGTACATTAAATTTATGTAATTTATGGGGCCATCTTCTATTATTCTCAACAGAACATATGCAATAAATGAATGAATTTGACCCATTGATTAGTTTGCTCTAGTAACGATGTAAACAACATGGTAATTATAATGATAATGAATTTATGACACGAACCATAAAATCATTTTCATCATAATTACCATGTTGTTTACATCATTACTAGAGTACATGAGGTATTTTGCACTCATCCCTGGCTCAAATTCATTCATTTGTTGCATTCATTCTGTTGAGTATAATAGATGGCCACATTAATGGCTGGATTTAGTGTACAGTCCCCCTATAATAATAAGATCATGTAGTTGTTAATTATATCATAATAATCCTCTTAACCCTTTACCCAACAAAACGGCCAAAACCGGCCAAATAAAGCTTCAACAGCCTAAAATATCTTCGGTCTGTCTCAATAGAACCATACAAATATGGATATCATTGGAACCGGCTCATTGACCACATTGTGATGGTTATAGTTATGCCCTGTGCCAATGCATTCTCTTATATATGCGAGTCGACCATAGATCGCCTCGCATATATAAGAGAATGCATTGGCCTAAAAAAACACTTTTTACCATTTTTTCTTACATTCTTTAACAATTTTATAATTTTTAATGTGTTAAGCCAATGCATTCTCTTATATATGCGAGGCGACCTATGGTCGACTCGCATATATAAGAGAATGCATTGGCACAGGGCCCAATGTTGGGTAAAGGGTTAATGGCTGGATTTAGTGTACAGTCCCCCTATAATAATAAGATCATGTAGTTGTTAATTATATCATAATAATCCTCTTATAAATGCATTGACACAGTGGGTAAGGCCAAAAAAAAAATATTATTTGTTTCCTATTACGGAGCCAAAAAATTCCAGGTAGGTAGGTAGGGATTTTTTTTTTTTGGTAATATTATTTTATTTTTTCCCTGAACAGTTAAGAAGTACATTAATGCTTACTCTTTATTCTTGTGTTAAGGCTGTCCATGTATATTGCAAGTAACTGTTAATGTAGCACAATATGTGGACAAACAAATGCCTCCCAGGCACTCAACAACATGTATGCAGCTCTATTGTAATTATTCTCTCAGTTTAGCTTGTGGTGGCACATCTTCCTCAGAGCACAATATTGACATATCAACAGACACATTGCACAGGGTGTAAATATTCCTCAGACACCCCTCAATTGCATTGAAATATAAAGTCCCACACCACACTGAAAATGGTACCTTGACTGAGATACCACACCTCAGCATTAAAATTGCCCCCTACTTTGAACTTCCTTATGCACACTGGCATATGCATGCTTGTAAAGTTTATACACCCAAACAAACCAGTAGATAATTTCATGTGCTTTTTTAGTGCCCATCCCAGAAGGGTGTTTGATATGGTAGACATGCAGTCAGCTTTATACTGTCTGTATATACATACTAGTAACTATGCATGAACACAATGAATCCTTGATTGACTGGGACGAGGAACTCTAAATTCTGATATAGAAAGTCTTCTACATGTATATTGCTCTCTAACAAATAAGACTTCTTCCCATAAGACATAATATTACCACAGGCATATTTTAAAGACTGCAGATTTATTGGTGTTGAATCATGAATGTGGATTCATCTGCACAACCACAAATGGACATGTATTTTAAGTAAATTGTTTTTGAAAATTCCATCTAAAATTATTGCTGCTTAATGTAAACATAGTATATATTTAGCGATATAGATGTGTTTACATGCCAATTACATGCATTAAACAAAATTTATAAAAAAAATTTTTTTTTTTTTTTTTTTTTTTTTAAATTTTTGGTTGAAGTTTGAAAAAAAAAGTCCAGGTCGGCCCAATTTCGGCAGGTCGGTCGGGTAACCGGAAACACAGATGTTTTTTTTTTTGGCCTAATCACCTGGTTTAAGAGGTTGGTGAGTACCACGCATTCATAATGTGCAAATGCACAAAAACATAATATACGAGGAACTGACACAAAACATAGCAGTGTGACTGTTACGAGCAAATGTTAGTTCATTTTTGAAACAATTTGATACCTTATTTGTTCTGAAATACTTAGTGGTTTTCCATAACATTCTGACCAAAGTTGCCAGTCGGAGGTGCGTGGAATACACCAGTCCATACATCTTGGAGAATCCTTCGACTGACAACTTTGGTCAGAATGTTAGAGCAAACAAATGTGAATTTGGACATAAATGAGGTATCAGCTAGTTGGAAAAATAGTATAGTATATGCTCGTACCGTAGCTCTCAAAATAATAAGTAATATCTTAGTTTATTACCTTTTTTCCTCGCTTCTGGTTGCGTTTTAAATCGCCTCGGCCATTTTGAATGCGTGATACTCACCAACTCGAAACCACGTGATTCCCCACCGTGATTGAGCTATAATTGATATTAACGGGGTAAAGATCATCTGATACCATGCAATCTTTTATAAATTCACATTTTGCCTTTATATCTATTGGATTTACAAGTACAGTAATGCCCTAAGTAATCGACCCCTTAACCACAGCAGATTTATGGGTAACTTTTCAGGATTTAGTCGGAAATATGGCTTGTTGCCATTCATCGGAAAGCTCTCGGGGATTAATGTATTTTAATTGTTTGATACCTCTGGGGATCCTGTAGCAAAATTGTCTGGGATACAAAAAATTTTGCATGAAAATTATGGATTTCAGTCAAAATTTGCAGAAATCTGGTACTTGGTGGATTCAATGTAAGGAGCATAATTGACTACTAAACATAATGACTTAATAACACAAACAAATCAGGGTTGTTGGGTACCAGCAGACGATAGATCGGACCATTTCAGCTTAAAATAAACAAAGACCATGAGTTCATTGCCAAGAAAAATGGCTCAAAGCACGGTACACTTGATGTACAGTACCCGCTCCCATGTCAACCAAAATTCCTGAAAATACAGCTACTATGGCAAAAAACAACAAATTACTATCTATCAAAGCAAATCATCAACTGTAGGCCAACTCAATTAAGGCCAAATAAAAAAAATCCAATTTGTTGGTCAAAATTCCAGAAAATAAAATCCAATTTGTTTCCGACAGATAAGTTAAGGAAATTTTAACTTTTTTTATTTTGCATATTATTTTTTTTTAAATGAGCTTTGCTGGCATTATTCATAGGCAAACAGAAGATAATAGATGTCAGTTGAAGTGCTGTTAATTGCAAAAAAAAAATTTTTTGCCAGAAATGTAAGTGCCGTATGGGAATACATGCATTACCCCCATTCTGTACCCACCCCTGCTCGGGGGATGCAACCCTCGTAATATGAATTCGGCACATCATGCTGATATTTTTATTCTTCCAAAAGATCGGATTCGATTTTGATTCTCCTCACTTGCAACTGATTTTAAGCCCCGAGAATTGGCGAGAAAACATTGTCAAATTCTTGATTTGGTTCAATTTTGCACAAAACTGGATTTATTTGGAAGCTTTTAAAATTTGCAGTAGCACTGCTGTATTTATGTATTTTGTTCACTGACAGCTCGCAGCATGCTTGCAAGTCATAACATCTTTCCAGGCAGGTAACAAGTCTGAATTTTAGTCTGTCCGGCAGAATGAGGTCCCCAGAGGGTGAACTTAGTGACGCTATCCCGCACGGTGGGCTAGAATCACCAAATCTACCCTCTGGGGACTTCATTCTGCTTAGGCCTCATCTTCTGATATAGGTATATATCTATCTATAGTCTCAAATTAACATTGCTTTTAGTTACTTTTTCTAGTTTGTTCAGTTTCCATATCCCCTAATATGCAGATAAAATGAAAAATCAAGGTGACTAATGCGTGAACATCACCAAATTGAACAAGGGAACTTCAATATGATCGTACATGTAGGTCTCCCATAGCAGTTGAATGAGGTCCCAGAGGATAAATTTGGTGATGATACTAGTAGCTCACGGTGCGGGATAGCGTCATTAAATCACCCACTGGGGGACATTATTCTGAAAATGTCAGACATTAAAGGTATAAAGCAAATCGGAACCAAGTATGTTTTTTATTTTGGCCTGATCTTTATAAAATACCCGAAAATAAGCAGGCATACCTGCATGTTATTTACACATAAAACAACCAGGTCAAGATATTTTATCACAGAATTCGCCTCTGAACTTGTTTTTTACCTAGAGAGACATTAATACCAACACTAATCACTACCACCTGCTGAGGAGAGTGGTAGCCGATGAATTATTGGTACTAACTAGAACATTAGATATTAGATGTATCAAAGGCTATCATCTACAAAATACATTTTATAAGTGCAGATTCTAAATGTGCTAGATCATCAGGAATGTACGGTAACTCGATTGGGAGGGGGGCATCCAAGCCTGGATATAAGAGGTCGGACACGGTCATTGACCGAGCCGAATACACCGATGACCGGCGCTGCCTTATTATCGTCCGTCAGTTTGTCCGGCGCCCATTATCTTCACAAAAAATATATAATTAAGGGGAAAACAACAAGTAGATGTATTATCCGCGGCAAAGACATTCAATTACCACTACTGTGCACTAAATATCAAATCCCCCCACCAATACAACGCGTTTTACCGAAAACATGTTAATGATCCGTTCCGTATACAGTATTACAGGACCTATAAATGTAATTTTAATGCAACCTCTAACCTAAATTGTCCGCGATTGATGATTTATCGCTGACTTCACGTCCGCACTTTTTACAACTTTCTATTTTTAGAATGTGAAAACCCCAGAAAAAATGGCTGCCACTGGGGGGAAACTCCAACCAAGAAATACACTTCGTCGTGTTTTTCTCGTTTGACGTAAGATACACGGAGATGTCACAAGTTAAATCAGCACAAGTGTAATATATTCCACAAGTTAAGGGTGTTAGTTGGAGATTTAGCGGAAGAAATTCCGAACAAATTCATACCGGGTAGTTTTTAAATCGCCGCGTTTTGAAACATGTGCTCGTGTTTACTTGGGGGAAGCACGGCGTATAGTATTTTTGAAACTGTAAAAGAATTCAGCAGAGACATACTGTAAATGACAGCCTTGTCTGACTTTGCACCCCTGTCACATTATGACATGATAATATGAGCTTCAGCTAAAAGTGATGTAAAACATCATAATTCATAACATGGTACATCAATGAATCTAATTTGTGCATTGGAATGGGCTAAAAAACAACTAATTGCTGCTATTTATTGATACCAGGTGAATGACAGACACACTTTTCAAATGTCAGACGCCGAATCTTTGGTGCCTGTCATTTTGTCAGACACTCAAAAAAAAATTATATCCAGGCTTGGGGGCATCCACCAGACGTGATGAGTGGTAGCCAATTAATTATTGGTTCTAAATAGTACATCAGATATACATGTATCAAAGGCTATCGTCTACAAAATGCATGTTACAACAGTATGGTTAATTTGCAGACTTTGTACATGTATGCACCAGTACTAACAGGAGCTACCAGTACATTTATTCGGTTTTGATTGAGGAGGCGGATGGGTACTATTGCTACTGATTACTCTAGTGTCCCGAATAAACATACGTGTCTGTTTATTTTTTACATGAAAATTGCTGCCCTGTATGGGCTTATTCCGGTCTATATGTTTATTACTTTTTTCAATTTCAATCTGACCTAAATCGTATAAAAATTGCCAGCTGTGACAAGCTGTAGTATTTTACAGACAAATTTATAAGCCACAGCTGGCAACAGCCAATTACGCATCCATGTCATGACACTCAACCCCATCTATAGTTTATACCACTAGTAGTACATGTACCAGTAGTAATACATGTACCGGTATTGGTACTGGTAGATATCGAAAACTGGATGTCATTGACTTTGAATTCAATTAGTTATTGGACACTCAAGTACCAGCAAATGCCAAGGGAGGGTTGACAGATTGATAGCCAATAATCGGCTTGTTCGAATATTGAGACATCTAAGAATTTGTCAGGCCTGTACTTCTATTCCGATCTGTTCTATTATTGAAATTTTTGCCCAATCGTCCACCCTGTACTACTATATACCAGTCTGTTCTTCTATTCAGGACACTAGAGTAGTACATTACATTTACATTTATGTAGTATAACTGTACATTGAAGAAATGAATACTACCAAGTCAGTGCCATCATAAATCTGATACATGTATTTATCAGAGGCTACCATCTACAAAACATATTATTGGAATAGTATGATAAACCCTTTCTATGCTAAATACTCATTGACGAATGCAGTAATGCCTTAAGTAATCAACTCCTTAACCACAGCAGAATTATGGGTAACTTTTCAAGATTTAGTCGGAAATATGGCTTGTTGCCATTCAAAAGGAAAGCTCTCCCCGAATGGCAACAAGCCATATTTCCGACTAAATCCTGAAAAGTTACCCATAATTCTGCTGTGGTTAAGGAGTCGATTACTTAGGGCATTACTGTACATGTAGTCCCCTTAGGAAATGTTCAGATTATAAGTTCACCAAAACGACCATATTTTCTGAACATTTCCCTCCAATAAATTTGACTACTTATGTAATTTTATTAACCCTTCAATGACTGAAGCTTCTTGAAATTGTTTGCGAAAACCATGTGCCAACGCATTCTTCTATGTATTTTTCCAAAGGGAGCCTCGCATATATAACAGGATACGTTGGCCTAACAGAGGTTAAAATCTTACGAGAATCAGAATCATGACCAAGAAAAGCAGCCTATTCACTGTAGAAAGGTATAAAGTGATTCTCGCATATTTTGAAGGATTTTAAGGCCTGCCTAACAGTATGTCTTGAGTCGACCTTGTAAGCCATTGCATTCTCTTATATTTGAAATGCGCATATATTAGAGAATGCACTGGCACAGGATCTTTAATACTGTACCAGCACACACTGTACTCTCTACATATACATGTACATGTACAGTAATGCTCTAAATAGACTCCTTAACAACAGCAGAATTATAGGTAATTTTTCAGGATTTAGTCGTAAATATGGCTTGTTGCCATTCATCGGAAAGCTCTCCGACTAAATCCTGAAAAATTACCCATAATTCTGCTGTGGTTAAGGAGTCGATTATTTAGGGCATTACTGTAATAGTATCATTCATGTGCCTGTGGCTATCAGGCCTAAATTGAAGGGAGGGGGAATACCAGTAGCGACTAGTAGCCAATGAATTATTGGTACTATTAAACAAGCCTATTCTAGATATTACTAGTAGATGTATCAAACGCGATCTACAAAATACATTTAACAACAGCCTGATTAGCGCAGACTGTATGTACCATACAAATTAGGAACATGCATGTAACATACCCCTGGAGGGGATCCACTATTGAGATGAGGTGCTGGCCTATTATTATTGGTACTAAAATAATAATTGACCCATTCTATTGCGAACATCAGATAGTGATTAATGTGGATTAGCTTTATGTTTGGAGCAATTATTACTCCGAAACCGACATACATGTAATATGCATGGGCTCAACTTCCGATTGAGCAATTCTGCCCCAAGCCAGATACATGTACTCTGTTTACAGACTGGAACTGACATGTTATGTATGGGCTCAACTTCCGATTGAGCAATTCTGCCCCAAGCCAGATACATGTACTCTGTTTACAGACTGGAACTGACATGTTATGTATGGGCTCAACTTCCGATTGAGCAATTCTGCCCCAAGCCAGATACATATGTACATGTACTCTGTTTACAGACTGGAACTGACATGTTATGCATGCGCTCAACTTCTGATTGAGCAATTCTGCCCCAAGTCAGATACTCGGTTTACAGACCAGAAGTCATATACAGTAACGCTCTAAGTAATCGACTCCTTAACCACAGCAGAATTATGGGTAACTTTTCAGGATTTAGTCGGAAATATGGCTTGTTGCCATTCATCGGAAAGCTTTCCCATAGAGCTTTCCGGTGATGGCAACAAGCCATATTTCCGACTGTACATGTACTAGTTATTTTAAATATTTGATTTGGAAAACAGACCATTACTTTCCTCTTTTTTTCAGTCTGATCATTGAACGTCTCAGGGAAACAGTCACCAAATTCACCCTCTGGGGACCTCATTATGCAAATGTCAGACACACTATTTGCAGGCCTGTGCACCATCTGTTCATACCAGGGTAGCAACTTTACATCTGCCACATACTGGTCAGAGACATCATAATTGTATGATGATTGATATCCCATCTATCAGTGTGCCAGAAACCTCACAGCACCATTGTGGAGTTATGTCAATAATAATTGCAGACAGTTACTCAATGAATAAGAACATACCAGTAGTGTAGCTGCCAGCTGGTGGAATTCAGTTTAGGAGTGTCCACCTACCAGTATGACATAACATAACTCTGAATTCACAATTGCTCCTCACCCTACTTGTGTTACAAAACATTACAAGAGCATCATCTGGCCACAACGGACATACATGTACATGTGCTGGTACATGTATATTCTGGTCAGAGACTGGAATCTCGTCCCACAACACATGATGATATTATGTACCAGTACACCATTGAAATATACAATAGTAGCTTGAGGGCTACAACTTAACACATGGCCAACAGTTTCATTATTCCCAACTTTGGAAACTTTCATTTGTACACCCCTTTCCTCTTGGACTGGAAACTTTCATTTCTGACCGCCAGAAGTTCACACTAATATTGAGGAATGTTCATCTACCCATACCGAGTACTACCATTTTTTCATTCTGATAGTTGCAGCATGAACTGCGTAGCTAACATACAGCCAACACTCCTGACACTACATGCGAATCTATGATTGCACTCACACCTCTCCTTGTGCTAACAACATCACAAACAGCGCCATCTGGCCACAATACACATCTGGCACATTTTGTGACTGGAATCCCGCCTCACAACACAATGTTGATATAAAGTACTGGAACACTATCAGAAATGTACAATACAAGAAGCTTTGGGGCTAAAACTTGAACGGGTCATACCCAATGACATTCCAACTTCCATTTGTACACCCCCCTTCTCATGCAATACCTAACTAAAAAAAATTAAGCACTGTATAAAAATTAAGACGTTTTTTTTGGTTAGAAAAACTATCATTTCTTATCAGTATCTCCAACGGGAAGTCGGAAACTCATAATATTGAGTTATTTTATTTACCCATGTACAGTAATGCCCAAAGTATATGACCATTTTTTGTTGCCAACAAGCCATATTTCCGACTGAATCCTGAAAAATTTCCCATAATTCTGCTTATGGGAAATTTTTCAGGATTTAGTCGGAAATACATGTATGGCTTGTTGCCATTCATCAAGCCATATTTCCGACTAAATCCTGAAAATTTTGCATAATTCTGCTGTGGTTTAGGGGTCGATTATATAGGACATTACTGTGTACCTTCCATAGTTAGTTTATACATCACTACCTCAGCCACCCACACCCATAAGAACATCACTAACAGCACCATTTGGCCATGGCCACAATACACATCTGGCACATTCCGGTCAGACAGCATAATTTTATGATGATTTGTATCCCCATCTACTGTACCTGTATGCCAGAAACCTCCCAACACCATTGTAAAGTTACGGCAACACCATTGTAAAGTTAGCCTATCAGTCTATGGTATGTCAACAATAATTTGCAGATTCCATAAACATGACATACCATAGCTGTGTGAAATTAATTTAGGAGTGTAACTCTGAACTTAAAACTCCATTTTGAAGTTATGTCAACAATAAATTTCAGATTCCATGAACAATAACATAGTAATGCTATAGCTGGGTGAATTCGATTTGGGGGTGGCCACCTATGACCTACATATTATATCCTGGTGTGTGTAACTGGGAATTTACAACTGCACTAAAGCCACTCACACCAACACCCCTGTTGCTAAAAACATCACAGACAGGGCCATCTGGCCATAACAATTCACATCTGCAGAGTTTTTTCTACCTATTTTGGGAAAAGGGTCCAGGTGGGGTGGGGGGGGGCCCTTTCTATCAAGCCTGAGTTTAGTGTGCCTGTCGTTTGCAGAATGAGGTCCCCAGAGGGTGAATTTAGTGATGCTATCCTGTATAGCAAAATACAATTGTAATACAGTATACTAGAACCAGTACATTATTTGTATAATATCAGGAATGTATATTAAAGTAGCCCGGGGGGGGGGGGGGGGGGGGGGGGGGACTCAGTTTGGGGGGGGTAAAACTAATTATACAACTTAACAGTTTCCCTCACTCCTTTGGTGTTCCAATTTGGAAAATTACATTTGTACATTAATGCCCTAAATAATAGACTCCTTAACCACAGCAGAATTATAGGTAACTTTTCAGGATTTAGTCGGAAATATGGCTTGTTGCCATTCATCGGAAAGATCTCACTGTACATTTAAGTAAAAATATTTGTTTAGTGATATAAAAATTATAATTTCTGATCTCGTACTAGTAGTACGGTAGTACATTGTAAGTTGGAAATTAATGCTAATAAAAGGTCAGCCGACCACAGTGTCCCCTGACAACATGGCAAGTCAATGCCGCTTTGTTAAAGAAATTAAAAGTCGAAAAGAGTTAATAACTTCGTCAAAAAATAAATTTTTCCGTCATCTACATGTATATACATGCTGCACATCTTCAATATATGGGCAACAATATTCTGAAGTTTCAAATCTCTGGGATGAAATCTGTAGGAGATGATTACACCATGAAGGTACTCAAAAGTGTGACGGACGGTACGATGAACGAAGCCCGTTTCTAAAGTCCGCCAAAAATTAATTTTTCGGGGAACAATAATGAGGTATTTTTATTTATTAGTACCTACAGGTACAGTATATGGCAGTTGACTTGGAAATCCCACCATTGTTTGTTTCAGCCGGATATCTGCATTATTATCTCAGCACCCACACCTGTCATTAACGCTTACATGACAATCTCATTCTAAAAACATCACAAACAGAACCATATGGCCACAATACCTGTACACAATATGTTGTACATTCCGGTCAGAGACAGACAGCATACATAATTATGTGATGATTTATATCTACTGTATGTGTGCTGGAATTTCACCATACAACTACCTGGTAGGATCAATATACTGCAACAATATAAACTAGGACAACTCAATTGATATCACAATTGTTATAAACATAACAATTCTCTGTTAACTACAATACATTCTTTGTATGAGAACTCAATTCATATGATGATTCTTATTCACTTGACAATTTTCTGTTTACTACAATACAACCTTTGAAGTACTAGTATTTGATAATATTTAAATGGTAATTCAAAATACAATAGAAAGGAATTTCATATGAAAGCAGAAATTTACTTGACATGCAGAAGTAATGTACATGTATTCAAGTAAATTTAAATGATAATCTCAAAATGGAACGGTATTTGATGTTCACATACCTACTAGCAATTTTGTGTATTAAACCAGCCCACTTCTGCTCCAGAAATTTATTACACAACTAACGCAGAGAAACAAAACAAGAAGACGAAAGCATATGCAGGCATATACCAGTTCATTCCTTCTCTGTGTGACTGTCTAATAAATAACAATAAAGGAAAATGACAATGAGTCTGAATGAGGAATTATCCACGATACAAGTATATGCAGGCTAAATCATTTCAATACATTTATAGATGGTAAATAAAAACACTACATTAACAATGAAAGCAGGACAATGAAGAATTACTCACAATAGTACCCGGGTATGAAGCATATTGTTCTCAATAATAATGAATCATTGACCCTCTATGACAAAGCATAGGCAAGCCTGCAAATATTGTGTCTGTCACTTGCAGAATGCGGTCCCCAGAGCAGGCTAGCATAACCAAATTCACCCTCTGGGGACCTCATTCTGCTTAATAGGGAGAGATACATGTAGGATCAGATTGAAGTTCCCAGTTGAAGTTGCTGATGTTCACCCATTAGTCACAATTGTGCATTTTATCTTCTGCTAATTACCTTACAGTAGTGCCCTAAGTAATCGACCCCTTAACCACAGCAGAATTATGGGTAACTTTTCAGGATTTAGTCGGAAATACTGAGGTGATATAGAAACTTCCAAGGGAAAATGTAACTAAAAACAATGTTAATTTGAGAATATAGATACTTCCTAAGCAGAGGGTGGTGCTAGCCCACTGTGCAGGATATCATCACTAAATTCACCCTCTGGGGACCTCATTCTACAAATGACAGACCAGGGAAGGATCCAGAGATTTTTTGGGGACACCTGTTCTGTATTTGAGTATGTCCCCATATAAATTTGGATGTTAAAATATTCAGTACTGGACACTTGATTGTGCAAATAAAGGCTCTATATAATAGACTATAACATCTGCAAGTTGATGATTTGCATTACTAGTACATGTTGTTGAATTATAGAAAAATTCCTTGAAAATATGGAAAATCCAACTTGAATAAATACTATCCACTTGGAATTTGGGTCTCCAGAGTTTGGGAGCCCAAACCTGTAACAGGTATCAAAACATCCCTGGATCCTTCTATGTGACAGACACACTATTTGCAGACTTGAGCATAGGACAATTAAGAATGAGAATGAACTTGTAATGAATGATTACAGCACTGAGCCTCCTTAGTATCATTAATTATTTATCATGTCCATGATGTCACCAACAACTGTACAGTCTTGAAAATCTGTCATGAAACTGTTAAAGACATATTGTGCGTTTATTTCAGTGAATAAAGCTGATTATAGTGATAAGTTAGTAGCAAGATTCTGTATAATCTCCATTGGAAGTGATTATAGTGATAAGGCCAAAACAAAAAACTTGTCCGTTTCCGATAACATTGGGATAATTTTCCAGACAGGCAGCGATTTTTTTCTATAATTTTTTTTAAACCTTTCAGCCGTAAGCAATATAATAATGTACCCCGCTGGACAAAACAAGTGTCCATTTGGCACCGCGGTGTATTTGCCGTTCGGCCGCGGTGTCAGAGTTTGTAAAATTCCGGCACGTATGCCGGGGTGGGTGGGTGGTCAAAGCCACCAACAAGCAATTTTTTCCGCAACTAAACAAATAATTACCTGCTTGTTTTTTAGTGTTTTGGTAATGAGTTGGGCTTCAAAACCACTTTGAATGAGAGAAATAATGTAATTCTAACTGGTAAACTGACTGCAGGCAGTTATCGTGTTGTATTTTGTTGCAAATTTTGAAATCCAAGATGGCCGCTGGTGGCCATGTTTTTTTGGCCGAATGACTTCAAAATGACTCATTCCTATTTACATGACCATGTTAACATCCATGATAAATAGTATGCACAGAATTTCATATACAGCTGTTTACAGTGATTTTCCCCCCGCAAATCTCTGTTTTAGTGTTAAAAGGGGTGGTGGGTGTCAAAAAATGGTCGGAAAAAACTGCCGAAAACGGAAAAAAATTTGGCGGTGGGGGTGGGTGGGTACAAAAAATGATCGAAAGGGAAAAAATGCCATACGTGCCTGAAATTTTTTTTCGACCCCCTCCCCTGATGGCATTGCTTATTGTTGACAATTTGTTGTGGCCAATTTTGAGGACTACATGAGTCATAAAATATATGTGCACTGGCATACAAGTATGGTAGTACTAAAATACTGATAAAAAATAAGATAAGATTTATTTGTCCATATATGAATACTAGTACAGATATACAGGCTAGATTAACAAAGTTTTTCCGCTGTGGACTCAGTTATGGTATGGACGAACAGGGATATAAGCCAAGAGCCTGATACTACATATTTATGCCTTAATGGCATACATGTACTAGTACCAGTAGGTGCCTAAGATACGAACCCAAAACCCCATACCATTTATTTTTGAACATTGGACACAGATACCGGTATACATGTACATGTAGGTATACCCCCCTCACAAAAATCACTGGCTACAGTACCAGTACCTTTATCCCTTTCATGACGTGAGCTACGCTGGTGCCGCAATAATGATCCTGTGCCAGTGCATTCTCTATATATCATATGCGAGTCTCCCATAGGGACATAGGGAGACTCGCATATATAAGAAAATGCACTGATTTACAAGGTCAAGGTAAATATTGTGTATTCTCTCAAATATTTGAAGCTCTCTATGTGGGGACTCACATACATGTATATACATGTAAGAGAATGCATTGACACAAGTTTTCACAAAATTTCAGGAAGCTTCAGTCATGGAAGTGTTAATGGCATACTAGTAGGTACCTAATATCTGAACACAATACACCATACCATTTATTTGGGAACATCGGACACAGTTCTAATAGGTGCACTCCACCTAAAACAATCCCAGGCTACTACTAGTAGTACCTTTAATATGTCATGATTAAATGAATTATTCCAGCAGTGGACTTCAAATATAATCTCCCCTCATGCCTTCACTGAGAATAATACTCAGCCTCTTTCCAAAACTACTGCTCAGCCACTATGGACTCCAGCATCAGCCTTGGAAAATTAATAATGACATTAATTAATATGCTATCTGCAGTCCAAGCAAATACATTACCCTACAGTCCACTGATATATACAATGTAATTATCATATGGAAGCATTGAGGTCCATCTGATACAATTCCATTAAGCTCTCATGGGGGTATGAAAAGCAATTCGATGAGAGCTTAAATGCCAGGGATCATCAGATGGTTATCAGCCCATCACACGCACAGATGACTATTTCTCCTTTCATGGATTTATATAAAAAATAGCCAGGGTCATGGCATGAATTAACCCACTAGAATTTTGCTCACTATTTGATTTTGTCAGGCATAGAAAATATTTGTACTCAGTACATTTTTTTCATAAATTTCAAGCAGTACATTAGTTTTCCTGAAACTCAATGAGTCGGTAAAAAAAATGGTATGTTTGTTCCCCTCAAACTCAACTGATCACCCACACTGCAACCCCACCAAAGCTAGGAAAGTCTGTGAATCAGCTTGGGTAAGTAAGCATGTACATGCAGCCCTCTTAATTCAGATTGTTTGGATTCGGCAATCCGCTACGGCAACCCTTTACAGTGGCCCAGTTTGCTGATTGCAGTGGCCAATTATGAGGGCTGTACGTGTAGTCAGAAGTACTGTTAGGCCTAAAAAATAAGGCAGGTTTATTCCCCTAAAAGAGCCCTTAAGAATATGGGCAGTCAATATGTTGATTTTTGGTGTGTTGTTGATCTTGGGGAAAGGGTGCTACACAGCTGGCTGATAGTGAAAAACAAACTTTCTAATTGATAGACAAAAAGAATTTGTGAATCAGCCCATTTTTGGAAGGACTGACAGATTAGCGGGGAAAAAAATTATTTTTTCATATTTCCCAAACTGTTTTCAACCTTTCTAAGAATTTCAGTCATTAAAAGTTTATTCAACCTTTCTAAGAATTTCAGTCATTAAAAGTTTTCACCAAAACAAGCGGCACAGCACCATTTATAGAGTATTAGAACGAAATCAATTTTGTCTGTGAACATACCAGACCCCCCCCATAACTACGCCACTCCAGTGCACAGATCATACCAGACCCCCCCCCTATAACTATGCCAGTCCAGAACACAGAACATACCAGACCTCCCATCTGGGCTAACATGTAACTGTTACCAGTTAGCATGTATGGTAACTGATTAACATTTTATCTAATTAACATTGTATCTAAATTCACAGCTTATTAATACAATTATCAAATGGAATTGTTGGGATCAACAGATACCATTCCATTCCGCTCCCATGGGGCTATGTTTGGGAAGCAATTTGATGGGAACTCAGACAGACCATTTTATGGGCTCTACATGCACTGATGAATATCGATTATTGTTTCTTCTCTGGTTATCAACAATTCAATCAAACATAGACCTGTTAGCATATACATGGGCAGATTCACCCTATAAACAACCTACTTATTGATTATTTGCCAGACTCACTCATCGATGATTCAAACTATTAGTAAACCTGTTATAATGGCTCAAATAAAGGGAGTCAAATTAGCCTTGATTAACACTGGGAGTGGCAATAAAATGCTCTTCTCCGCTACTCACAGATTTTTCTTCGATACCAATGGACAATCACTACTACAGTAATGCTCTAAATAATCGACTCCTTTAACCACAGCAGAATTATGGGTAACTTTTCAGGATTTAGTCGGAAATATGGCTTGTTGCCATTCATCGGAAAGCTCTCAGTGAAAGCTTTTCAATGATTGGCAACAAGCTACATTTCCGACTAAATCCTGAAATATTACCCATAATTCTGCTGTGGTTAAGGAGTCGATTATTTAGGGTATTAATGTATTGATTATTTGCCAGACCCACTTATCGGTGATTCAAAGTATTACTAAATCTGTTATATAATGGCTCAAATAAAGGGAGTCAAATTAGCCTTGATTAACACTGGGAGTGGCAATGAAATGCTCTTTTCCGCTACTCATAGATTTTTTCTTCGATACCAATTGATGGACAATCATTAGTACATGTACATTGTGGCTTCCCATTTATTCATTTGTAGGGGAGCACACAGGTCAATTGGCATTGATTTAACTTCAGGAGTGGAAATAAAGTACTCTTCACATAGACATCCTTCTCTGCTTAAGGCCAAAACAAAAAAATACTCTGTTTCCGATAACATTGGGAAAGTTTTCCAGACACGCAGGCAGGGATTCTTTCTTTTTTTTTGCAAATTTTTTTTTTTTTAAACCTTGGATAAAAACATATTGTCCCTTGTTCATTCACTCTGCAGTAGGATATCTACCAATGTTGAGCTTAATAACCACTTATTTTTGCTTTTGGGAATGAGAAAATGATAAATATTCCAATTGACACTCGTGACAGGTAACTACCGGTATATAGACTAGCTTTCTAGAGAAAATTGAAAAAACAAATTGAGGCAGGCAAGAAAATCTCAGCCAGGCAGGCTATCGGAAACAAAGAGGTTTTTTTTTTTTGCCTAACTGGATACGAAGTCTTGATGGGTAGTTACTTGATTCTCATTCATTTTGTAGGGAAAGGCATTAACCCTTTATCCAACAAAACGGCCAAAAACACCCAAATAAAGCTTCAACAGCCTAAAATATCTTCGGTCTGTCTCAATAACACCATACAAATATGGATATCATTGGAACCGGTTCATTGACCACATTGTGATGGTTACAGTTAAGCCCTGTGCCAATGCATTCTGTTATATATGCGAGTCGACCATGGCCTATATTTTTATAATATTTTTCTACATTCTTTGACAATTTTATCATTTTTAATATGTGTTAAGCCAATGCATTCTCTTATATATGCGAGGCGACCTATGGTCGACTCGCATATATAAGAGAATGCATTGGCACAGGGCCGTTCTGTTGGGTAAAGGCATTAAATCAAAATGGGAGCTCAGGCAGACAGTTTTATCAGCTCTACATGCCTCAATTAATATTGATTATTGTTTCTCCTCCAGTTATCAACCATTCAATAAAACCTGGACCTGTTAATACATACACGGGCAGATTCACCCTATAAACAACCCACTTATTTATTTTTTGCCAGACTCACTCATAGACGATTCAAAGTATTACTAAACCAGTTATAATGGCTCAAATAAAAGAGTCAAATTGGCCTTGATTAACACTGGGAGTGGCAATAAAATAGATTTTTCTTCGATAAATAAGTACCTTCCCATTCATTCATTTGTAGGGCCCTAGGGCAGCACACAGCTCAATTGGCATTGATTAACTTCAGGAGTACAGTAATGCCCTAATTAATCGACTCCTTTAACCACAGCAGAATTATGGGTAGCTTTTCAGGATTTAGTCGGAAATATGGCTTGTTGCCATTCATCGGACAGCTCTCCCTTCGATTACTTAGGGCATTACTGTACATGTAGTCCCCTTAGGAAATGTTCAGATTATAAGTTCACCAAAACGACCATATTTTCTGAACATTTCCCTCCAATAAAATTGACTACTTATGTAATTTTATTAACCCTTCCATGACTGAAGCTTCTTGAAATTGTTTGCGAAAACCATGTGCCAACGCATTCTTCTATGTATTTTTCCAAAGGGAGCTTTCCGATGAATGGCAACAAGCCATATTTCCGACTAAATCCTGAAAAGTTACCCATAATTCTGCTGTGGTTAAAGGAGTCGATTAATTAGGGCATTACTGTATTCTTCTCTTAGACGTGATCACATCTTATTTCTGCTTAATAGGATATGAAGTCTTGATGACAGGTAATCACTTGATTCCCATTCATTCATTTGTAGGGATGGTATTAATAAGATGGAAGCTCAGACAGACTGTGTTATCGACTCTACATGCCTCGTTGAATATCGATTGTTTCTCCTCTGGTTATCAACCATTCAACAAAACCTAGACATGTTAGGCTGTTAGCACATACATGTACATCCAATAAACAATCTACTTATTGATTTTTTTCCCTCACAGTATTACTAAACCTGTTATTTATATGCCTATTAATGGCTCAAATTGGCCTTGATTATCATTCGGAGTGGCAATAATATGCTCATCTCTCTGCTTCTCATAGACTTTTCTTTAATGGATTCTCACTAATGGACAATCATTGGATTCCTATTCATTCATTTGTAGGGATGCTAATTACAATTGGAATATCAATATGGCTGGGTAAATATGCAATATTTGTGTCTTATGTAGTACTAGTATAATGTGTTGATTGACCAGGGATAGTTTTGAATTTGTATCCCCAAATGTCTTCAATTTAATATTTGATTTAATATAAATGAATTATATTCAAAATATGCCAATGAAATAATTTGGGCACCATATTGAATATGGGTCAGAAGGAAGAGGAGCAACAAACCAGTTACAATATACGGTAGTACATACCAGTACTGGTATGTTCAATATATACAGTAATGCCCTAAATAATCGACTCCTTAACCACAGCAGAATTATGGCCAATATGGGTATTAACACAACTAAATCCTGAAAAGTTACCCATAATTCTGCTGTAGTTAAGGAGTCGATCATTTAGGGCATTAACTTGCCATTAAGTGTATTTGGTCATCAATAGTGTTGAAACAATTAGGGGCTTTCAGAAGTCAACTAGTCAACAGGAGAAGTCGACTTCTAGTCAAATAATAGTCCAATGCCATCTCCTGGTCAAGCCTTGAAATACATGTAGGGTGTCTGTCATTTGCAGAATGAGGTCCCCAGAGGGTGAATTTAGTGATGCTACCCCGCATAGTGGGCTAGCATCAGCAAATTCACCCTCTGGGAACCTCATTCTGCTGAGGTGTAAGCAGAATGAGGTCCCCAGAGGGTGAATTTGGTGATGCTAGCCCGATATGCGGTGTAGCATCACTAAATTCACCCTCTGGGGACCTCATTCTGAAAATGACAGACACACTATTTCAAGGCTTGGGATCTTTACACCTTATGTTAATTTACTACTGATCGCCATACCGTATTATGGCGATCAGTAGGCCATGTTGGGAATTGGTTTCAACTAATCGACTGGACGCCAGTCATGGATGCCACGGGCATGTGATACATGTAAGGGGTGACAGGGAGATACAACATGTACCCGGTACTGGTACATGTAGACAATAACAGTATTCCAGAATTTTTGTCATTTGTTTAGCTGCAGTGCAGTCTGGACCTTTATGGTCGTAAAAGAGTAAATTAACCGAAAGACAAGATACATGTACCGGTAAGACACATTTTGGTCATTGTGATGGCATGTCAAGCCATAAATGCAGGTACAATGGGCATGAAGGGTTTTACCGGTAGCATTTATACTAAGGGTAAATTACATGTAGCTTACAGAATTGACCGTAAACAGCAGTATATTATTCTGGTCCTTGGGAAGATGCAGGGAGTTAACTGTCTGCACCATTAGCACACTGGAGCTGCAAACTAGAAGTCTAGCATCTTAACACATTTAGTGCCAGCTAACTAATTTGATCTATAATACTATATTACGGTACATGCTAGGAAAATGGAGATTTATAATTATAGGAGGATTAAGGAAAGGCTATCAGGGTTATTTGGGGCTGATGCGTAACGCAGATACTGATACCTGTACATGTATATTGGGTTAGTTTTGTGATATCAAAGCCGGCCTCGTCAACTCGAAAACACCAGTAACATACATACATGTACCAGGAAGGTAAATTTCACCTCTTAATTAGTGCAGCTGGAGGGGTCAGCTAGATTACTATGTTATCAGATTTTTGCAGTTTTGGACCAAGAAACATTCTAGATATTCGGACAATAAGAGACATTGGATGTGTGTAAATAAATGGCAGTACTTAGCAGACGACAACTAGATAGCAATTTTCAATCGCTAAGCATAAATTTACATGACATATCAATTTTGAGATGAAAATATGTGATAATTAAAAATGTGCTTTAACTTCCAGTAACAGCCTTCATAATTGGCTACGGCAATCATCATTGCCGAAGCAAACTGGGCCACGGCATACTGTTGCCGTAGCGGATTGCCGAAGCCAAACAATCTGAATTAAGAGGGCTGCAGTAAGTAGAAACTTAAGGGAGTAGTTGACTAGTTGTCAAATTTCGCACATTAGACTGGTCCTTGTCCCAATCGAACCAGATTTGAAGTAAACCTGGCCATTTCTGCCTTAGGAAAGACCATAGACCTGTCACCATCATTAGGCCTACTTAGGAGCCTTCAGCACAATTCATTCAGAGCAATGGCATAATTTATTATATTTAAAGCACTATTAATTTACACTCGGGCTTCAGACACTCAGATTCTGCGCAAATATGAAGGATTATTTTTTACATGTCAAAAAACGATCGCTCATCAAACAGAACTTAGCAGCAGAGAAAGGGGTACATGTACATGTATACCGCATATCATAATGTACGGTCTCCATCAATCTCCTTCGTCCTTGGCCAATGCTTACAAATTTGCATTTGGCCTACATTTGGAACAGTACCCTTCCAAACGTTGTGCGGATGCCTGTCAGTGTTTCCATAACACATGCATATTGATGAAATTCCAAGCACATCCATTTATCTTCATTGAGAATAAGTATGAACTGACAGACCCCTTCACTGCTGCTAATGGGTTCGTTGTCATAATGTTTTATACATAAATGCACACGTGTTGATATCTTTTTAAAGTTCATTTTCTTCGGTTCTATTCATCGATCAAACAACCATGCAGTTTTTCCGTCCCTGTTTAATACTAAGAACAATATGTGACCGTGACAAATTTTATTGCAGTTTCGTCATTGTGATAAAAGAATGCCTTTATCAGAACTTCCGAAGAAAATTAGTTATGAATTGAAGCAGACGGCAATATTTACAGTAACATTTCAATCTCGCGCCGACTGAGACTGGTGAGTGGTGTACATAAATGCACACGGTATAAGCACACGGTGTGCATTTATGTAATGTATATGTATAAAACGTTACGACAACGACCCCATTAGGATTAGCTTCACTACTTCAGGAACTCAGCAAATTGAATCATGATTGATCATCAAATGATGAAATCGAGAAAATGGAAAGTTGTGCAAGTGCCACAAACTCAGACAAGTTACTACAAGTATAACCAAATTTTATTCTAATAGCTTCTGTTTTGCTACTGTTGACCACTGTTTTGGACGTGCATTCACACACAATTTCAAATCAGTTCCGCATTGGAAATGTCATGTTATTGAATTAGGTCATTTCGGATACAGTTCGTCGCACAAAAATCAGTTATTCAACATGGCGACTAGCAACGCGTGCAAGATAAAAGTGTTGTATATTCACGACTATAAAATTGCCAAAGTAAATATTTATGAATGCAAAAAGAACATCAGATCTGAAAACCCAACACGCTATGCCCGTGATGCAACACGAAATGCCTCACGAATGGCCGGTTGGAATTTCCTGTATTCGGCAAACCCCCGCATACCGGCTTGTTTTGAAGCATCAAATATCCATTTTACGGTCTGAAATCATTAAAATTCAACCAGTTTTATACTTATTAAGGATTTATCTGTGAAGCATAGGCTAGATTAACACTCACCGGCGTAATATCTCCAGAGAAACTAGGTTTATCGCAGAAACTCTCGAAATATCACGAGCCCAAGTCACCAGTACAGCGAATCAAATTCCTGGAGGGCAAGCTAACAGCCGTCAAGGCTGTTCCGGTAATTGGACGTGCTATTTATAGATGCAATATATTTATCGATATTTTCGCCCAAAAAAACAATCAATAAGTCTCAGTGAGTGCACTTATGCAATTTATTCCATTTATATACATGCTACTGCTGAAATATTCTAAGCTTATTGAGCCATTCGGTCAATCAACTTCATTTTCTAAACCATTCCTGATAATTCTTGGGAAGCGAAAAGTATATAGGTTAGACAGTCGGAAGATTGAGTTCGATATACGATGAAGCAAGTGCGCGTGCATAGAGCTTCTAATCGATAGTCTATTTTAAATCTAATGGATTGAAATCTGTGGATCAAACACCGATGATGCTGAGTGGTCGAGTTCTGCCAAGCGTGACGACATCAAAGAGAATTATAGAAATGAATCATCGACATTTTATATCTGCATGTTTATCAGTCACCGCCATGACGTCATGACCCTAAATATTCCGCATGTATACAGTGTAAACCAGTAGCGGCGGCAAATCATTTGATCTTTGCTCTTTGGCGATTTGATTGCATGTGTAGATTACTGCTATATACTGCAACGTAATCATTATAACTAAACAACTGTTGCATCAATCAGCAACAATTGGTTAGCTTGACCCCATAAAAGAGCCTGTCACAATTAACCACATTTTTTCTATCTGGGCCATAACTATTTCTCGGATGCACAGGGTTCGACGGTCGATCGTGATTGGATGGGTTAACTCAAGACCGTTCAATGTAACCAATTTAGAGGTTGAGCTAGCTTAATTGCGCGTAGGTCGAATGTATATATATGCATACTTATGTGCTTTTGGTGGTATCACCTGCAATGCTTTACATATACTCGATCAGTCGTTTTCGTTATAAATATCATTATGCTGGTTGTATATATATAAGCTCAGCCTTCACTTTGTTTTGCGAATATTAATATCTTGAACTAATTTTAGGCTTAACCCTTGTTTCCCAAATGAATCACGTACCATAGGTTATAGATGTAGTTATAAAAGTAGGACAAATATAGCCATGTAAAACATATTACAAAAGGTCATACAGTTAAAAACAGTTTGAATGGACCATAAGATGTTACAGTTTAGATTGTATATACAGCAGTTATTAAAACAGAAGAGAACATATCTAAAATAAAATAGTGTCAAACATTAATATGAATGGTTAATTTCAGTTTCATTTATTAGATTTTGTTTAATAAAATTTATTGATTTTTAAAGAAGTGGTCTTTGTGGTGTAATAAGACTCATCCATCGCACCGAGGATAACATTGAAAAGTCTTACCCATAAATTTAATGGGCAGACTTATTTCCACAATGGTCCTCAGTTATAGATGTAAGATGTTATCTGGAAAGAATTTCTAAATTTCAAAGGACCAAGGAATAAATATAGTTTATAATTAACTTCAAGAGATATATTTCCTTATTAAAGTATTTGTTGAAATTTCTTAAGAATGTTAGTATCATATATTGCCAGGGTTACCGGTACCGAACTTGGTTTGATAGTGAAACCGTTTGAAATCATTTAAGAATGACATATTCATACAAATAGGCACTAAGATATGTGGTGAATGAAAGTGTGAGAGAGATGTTGTATATAAGCTATTGCAAGTTGAGAAATGCAACCACGTGACGGCTACACATGAGTATATAGCCCCATACGGCCCAGGGGTGTCTATGGGTTCTGTTTTGTTTCAGCAGCCCTCTACAAACATATAAGCAGAGAGGCTACGTATCAAAATCAAATGGTGGCCGAGTTGAACTTACTCCAACACAAAATCCATAGACCTCCCCGGAATAATATTCAAACTGTAAAACCTGCATGAATGTGAGAATAAAACCTATAATATTATCTATCTGGCCAGGAAAATATAAGAGACAGACATAGTAACCGATTATACTATAGTGAATGGTTCCAATTTATACCCCGTGCGGTAGGCATATATAGGCCTACTGGAATCAGCTTGGCCGCCCACTTAACTTTGTCCCAGCTTATATTCCTTCATTTTTCAGTAATTTTTGTGTTAACTTTGCAGATATATTTTCGTTCCAAGGGAAGCTGTGTACAAGTGATTATGATGTACGTCCAACAGAGCGTGTTGTTAAAACGGTATATATAAATTAAACGAGAGGCCGATCATGATTGGCAAATGTTTAACCCTTCCCTGACCACAGTAACTTACTATGATCGGAATCATAAATTAGAGTTTTGATGTTGAATCGTCGAGTATACTGTTAAGTATTATTATTGACAAATGTACATAATATCACAAATTATTGCAATTTATGGGTCAAATAGGGAGACTCACATATATAAGATAATGCACTGGCACAGGATCTGTAAATGTGAAAAGGTGACCCGGACATGGCATACTTGGTGTTAGTTTTTCAAATGTTACCTTTTTTTTTTTTTAAATTGAGCAAGGAGTTGAATCTAAATTAAATTAAAACCATTTTTTTATTTATTAATTATTAAAAAAAAATAAAAAATTCTCTTCTTAAATTGAGCAAGGAATTCAATCTAAATGTTTTTTTGTTTATTAAGAGTGAATATTTTTCGAAAAAGGGCCATAACTCCATAAAAAAACAAACATTCAAACTCGATCTGTATTTTGGGCTCAGAAACTCATATACAAAATTTGGTTCCGATCGGATAGAAAATGTTTGAGTTATCGCATTATGCGTAAAGTGTCTACAGACAGATGGACGGACGACGAGTAGTCAATCCGGATGTCGACACTATGTATACCATACTATGGTATGGGTACACATAAATATATATCAGTTTAAAATGAACTCTACACTTTAAAAAGTGCATCGATAAACAATACATAAAATATGTATTGTTTATTGATGCACTTTTTAAAGTGGCGCGCTCCTTTTAAACTGATGTATTTTTTAATTTACAAGTTATTCATTTTAACGACATGAACCTGTGGTCCGTTTGACTTTTTTTTAGTGGAGTTATTCACCTTTTTCAACTTACGAAATATTTTGTGCAACCCCCAACCCGACAACCTTGTAATTTTGTCCGAGCTTCTACTGTAATTTTTCAGGATTTAGTCGAAAATATGGCTTGTTGGCATTCATCGGAAAGCTCTCAGTGAGATTATTAAGGGCCTTACTGTATTTTGAAACTTTGTACAATTATTGACCATCGTTGGATCATATGCACCTGCAATTATATATGAGATTCGTCAGCGCTTTTTTACTATACATGTAGTTATCCATTTATCGACCTAATTCATAGTTTGAATATGGGTCCAATTCAATGAGTTTTGGTTGAGTTAAATTGCCCCTTTTCAACTTTATACATGTAGGTTACAATGATCCTCAACGCGTGCTCAGATCGATAACCTCATTGGGATTATTTTTATCGGAACAAAAGTTAATTGGTTTGTGTGGTTTATTTAGCACAAAAAAAAGATACATGTCAAGTTCAAATATGGGTTTGGTGCAATGATTACGACCCTTTTTTCAACTTTAAATTTGAAATTGACTTGTCTGCCGGATAAGAGAGTGATTTCCGACAGATAACTCCACTTTGGATTGTTTGATTGACACCAAAGTTGGAATGGACGTGTTATTTAAATTATATGTCAACAATACATACCAAGTTCCAATATGGGAACGATCCAATGATTTTTGAATGAGATAACCCTTTTTGGCTCAAGTCAAGTTTGAGCTATTGCCATGGGTTGGTCATCCATGTTAGTGATCCGTCAACAATTTCCGTTAGCACACCCTACATGTCACATCCCTCATCCGATCATCACCAAACTTCATATGGATCTTCGGGATGACCTCTATATGGGAACTTACATGTTTTTTTTATCTTCCAAATTTCGTTAACCTTTTAATCGATTTGCACACACTGCAGCCTACATATTGGCAAATATTTGAAAATTAACATGCCAATATGGGAGCTATCAAATTTAAACGATTTTCTTAAATGAAAGTGTCAATGACACTGTAGCTCAACTTGGAAAGGGAATAATTTCATGTGTTACAGTCAATGGAGTGATTAGAAATGTGGAAAGTTGAAAGGCCTAGTTATGCAAAGAGTAAAAACCAAGCTGGCCCCTGTCACCCATGTTTTTTTTGCCAAATGACCCCAAAAAGACTCATTCCCATGTCATTGTTAACATCCATCACAAATTTCATGATGATCCGACAAAAGATACGACCTGTAGCCTGTGTCAAAGGATTTAGTCATGTAAAGAGTAAATACAAGATGGCTGCTGGCGGCCATGTTTTTTGGCCGAATGATCTCAAAATGACCCCTTTCCCATCTACATGTCATTTTTAACATCCATGACAAATCTCACGATGATCAGACCGACGATACAACTTGTGGCCCGTGCCAAAGGATTTAGTCACGCAAAGAGTAAAATTTAATTTTGAAATCCAAGATGGCCACTGGTGGCCATGTTTTTTTGCCAAATTACCCCAAAATGACTCGTTCCCATCTACATGTCAATGTCAACAGCCGTTATAAATTTCATAATGATCCGACCAAAGGTAGGACCTGTAGCCCGTGCAAATGATTTAGTCAAACAAAGAGTAAAATCCAAGATGGCTGCTGGTGGCCATGTTTTTTGGCCGAACGACCCCAAAATGACTCGTTCCCTTCAACATGTCAATATTAACATCCATGACAAATTTCATAATGATCAGACCAAAGCTACGACCTGTGACCCGTGCCAAAGGATTTAGTCATGCAAAGAGTAAAATCCAAGATGGCTGCTGGCGGAGAAGTTTTTTGGCTGAACGACCACAAAATTACTCGTTCCCATCTACATGTCAATATTACATGTAACATCCATGACATATTTCATGATGATCAGACGAACAGTACGACCTGTAGCCCATGCTAATAGATTTAATTTTGAAATCCAAGATGGCCACTGGTGGCCATGTTTTTTTGCCAAATGACCCCAAAATGACTCGTTCCCATCTACATGTCAATGTCAACAGCCGTTACAAATTTCATAATGATCCGACCAAAGGTAGGACCTGTAGCCCGTGCCAAATGATTTAGTAAAATCCAATATGGCTGCTGGTGGCCATGCTTTTTAGCCGAACGACCCCAAAATGACTCGTTCTCATCTACATGTCAATATTAACATCCATGACAAATTTAATGATGATCCGAAAAATGATACGACCTGTAGCCCCATGCTAATGGATTGAATTTTGAAATCCAAGATGGCCGCTGGCGGCCATGTTTTTTGGCCGAACGACCCCATAATGACTCGTTCCCATCTACATGTCAATATTAACATCCATGACAAATTTCATGAAGATCCGACCAAAGCTACGACCTGTTGCCCGCGCCAAAGGATTTAGTCATGCAAAGAGTAAAATCCAAGATGGCTGCTGGCAGCCATGTTTTTAGACTGAACGACTCCAAAATGACTCGTTCCCATCTACATGTCAAGGTCAACATTCATAAAGATCAGACAAAGGTACGACCTGTAGCCCGCGCCAAAGGAAATTGTTGACGGACACACAGACACACGCACGACGGACGCCAAGCCATGGCAATAGCTCAAACTTACAAAGTAAGTTGAGCTAAAAATGACCGCTAGTAGCCACCGTGGATTTTACTCTTTGCATGGCACACCCTACAGGCCACATCACTCATCTGATTGTCACCAAACTTCATATGGATCTTCGGGATGACATCTGGATAGGCGCTTACTATTTTACTTTCATAATTCTAGCATCCATCTTGTATTTTACTCTTTGTATGACTAAATCCTTTAGCACACCCAACATGTCACATAATTACATCGATCGTCGCCAAACTTCATATGGATCTTATTATTAGCTCATCTTACTTTGTAAGTTTGAGCTATTGCCATGGGTTGGCGTCCGTCGTCTGTGTGTGCGTGTGTCCGTCAACAATTTCCTTTGGTGCGGGCTACAGGTCGTACCTTTGGTCTGATCTTTATGAAATTTGTCATGAATGTTGACATTGACATGTAGATGGGAACGAGTCATTTTGGGGTCAAAAAACATGGCCGCTGGCGGCCATCTTGGATTTCAAAATTAAATCCATTGGCGCGGTCTACAGGTCGTACTGTTCGTCTGATCATCATGCAATTGGTCAAGGATGTTAATATTGACATGTAGATGGGAACGAGTCATTTCGGGGTCATTCGGCCAAAAAACATGACCGTCAGCAGCCATCTTGGATTTTACTCTTTGCATGACTAAATCCTTTGGCGCAGGCTACAGGTCGTAGCTTTGGTCGGATCTTCATGAAATTTGTCATGGATGTTAACAATGACATATAGATGGGAACGAGTCATTTTTGGGTCGTTTGGCCAAAAAACATGGCCGCCAGCAGCCATCTTGGATTTTACTCTTCGCATGACTAAATCCTTTGGCACAGGCTACAGGTCGTACCTTTGGTCAGATCATTATGAGATATGTCACGGCTGTTGACATTGACATGTAGATGGGAACGAGTCATTTTGGGGTCATTCGGACAAAAATGAAAGTGTCAATGACACTGTAGCTCAACTTAGGTAGGGGAATAATTTAATGGTTGACAGTAAATGGAGGAATAGGAAAGGTGCTAATTGAAATGTCTAACATGCGCCAAAGGATTTAGTGATGCAAAGAGTAAAATACAAGATGGCTGCTGGTGGCCATTTGTTTTGGCCAATTGACCCCAAAAGAACTCGTTCCCATCTACGTATAATTGTTAACATCCATGACAAATTTTATGAAGATCTGACCAAAGCTACGACATACAAATTTCATGATGATCAGACGAACAGTACGACCTGTAGACCGCGCCAATGGATTGAATTTTGAAATCCAAGATGGCCGCTGGCAGCCATGTTTTTTGGCCGAATGACCCCACAATGATTCGTTCCCATCTACATGTCAATGTCAACATTCATGACAAATTTAATAAATATCAGACCAAAGGTATGACCTGTAGCCCACGCCAAAGGATTTAGTCATGCAAAAAGTAAAATGCTGGTGGCAATGTTTTTTGACCGAATGACCCCAAAACGACTTGTTCCCATCTACATGTCATTGTTATAATTAATGACAAATTTCATGACCATTTGACCAAAGCTACGACCTGTAGCCCGCACCAAAGGATTTAGTCATGCAAAGAGTAAAATCCAAGATGGCTGCTGGTGGCCATGTTTTTTGACCAAATGACCCCAAAACGACTCGATCCCATCTACATGTCATTGTTATCATTCATGACAAATTTCATGATGATCAGACGAACAGTACGACCTGTAGCCCGCGCCAATGGATTGAATTTTGAAATCCACGATGGCCGCCAGCTGCCATGTTTTTTGGCCGAATGACCCCACATTGATTTGTTCCCATCTACATGTCAATGTCAACGTTCGTGACAAATTTTATAAAGATTAGACCAAAGGCAACCTATAGCCCGCGCCAAAGGATTTAGTCATGCAAAGAGTAAAATCCAAGATGGCTGCTGGCGGCCATGTTTTTTGGCCGAACGACTCCAAAATCACTCGTTCCCATCTACATGTCAGTGTTAACATCCATGACAAATTTCATAAACTTCCGACCAACACAACGACCTGTAGCCCGCGCCAAAGGATTTAGTCATGCAAAGAGTAAAATCCAAGATGGCTGCTGGCAGCCATGTTTTTTGGCCGAACGACCCCAAAATCACTCGTTCCCATCTACATGTCATTATTAACATCAATGACAAATTTCATGATGATCAGACGAACAGTACGACCTGTAGCCCGCGCCAATGGATTGAATCTTGAAATCAAAGATGGCTGCCAGCGGCCATGTTTTTTGGCCGAATGACCCCAAAATGACTCGTTCCCATCTACATGTCAATGTCAACATTCATGACAAATTTCATAAAGATCAGACCAAAGGTACGACCTGTAGCCCGCGCCAAAGGATTTAGTCATGCAAAGAGTAAAATCCAAGATGGCTGCTGGCGGCCATGTTTTTTGGCCGAACGACACCAAAATCACTCGTTCCCATCTACATGTCATTATTAACATCAATGACAAATTTCATGATGATCAGGCGAACAGTACGATCTGTAGCCCGCGCCAATGGATTGAATCTTGAAATCCAAGATGGCTGCCAGCGGCCATGTTTTTAGGCCGAATGACCCCAAAATGACTCGTTCCCATCTACATGTCAATGTCAACATTCATGACAAATTTCATAAAGATCAGACCAAAGGTACGACCTGTAGCCCGGGCCAAAGGATATAGTCATGCAAAGAGTAAAATCCAAGATGGCTGCTGGCGGCCATGTTTTTCGGCCGAACAACTCCAAAATCACTCGTTCCCATCTACATGTCATTGTTAACATCCATGACCAATTTCATGATGTTCCGATCGAAGCTACGACCTGTAGCCCGCGCCAAAGGATTTAGTCATGCAAAGAGTAAAATCCAAGATGGCTGCTGGTGGCCATGTTTATTGGCCGAACAACCCCAAAATGACTCGTTCCCATCTACATGTCAATATTAACATCCATGACAAATCTCATGATGATCAGACGAACAGTACGACCTGTAGCCCGCGCCAATGGATTGAATTTTGAAATCTAAGATGGCCACCAGCGGCCATGTTTTTTGGCCGAATGACCCCACATTGATTCGTTCCCATCTACATGTCAATGTCAACATTCACGACAAATTTCATAAAGATTAGACCAAAGGTACAACCTGTAGCCCGCGCCAAAGGATTTAGTCATGCAAAGAGTAAAATCCAAGATGGCTGCTGGCGGCCATGTTTTTTGGCCGAACAACTCCAAAATCACTCGTTCCCATCTACATGACAGTGTTAACATCCATGACAAATTTCATAAACTTCCGACCAAAACAACGACCTGTAGCCCGCGCCAAAGGATTTAGTCATGCAAAGAGTAAAATCCAAGATGGCTGCTGGCAGCCATGTTTTTTGGCCGAACGACCCCAAAATCACTCGTTCCCATCTACATGTCATTATTAACATCAATGACAAATTTCATGATGATCAGATGAACAGTACGACCTGTAGGCCGCGCCAATGGATTGAATCTTGAAATCCAAGATGGCTGCCAGTGGCCATGTTTTTTGGCCGAATGACCCAAAAATGACTCGTTCCCATCTACATGTCAATGTCAACATTCATGACAAATTTCATGAAGATCAGACCAAAGGTACAACCTGTAGCCCGCGCCAAAGGAAATTGTTGACGGACACACGAACACACGGACGACGGACGCCAAACCATGGCAATAGCTCAAACTTACAAGTAAGTTGAGCTAAAAATGGCGTCCATCTTTGATTTCAAAATTAAATCCATTGGTGCGGGCTACAGGTCGTACTATTCGTCTGATCATGATGAAATTTGTCATGGATGTTAATGACATGTAGATGGGAACGAGTCATTTTGGGGTCCTTCGGCCAAAAAACATGGCCACCAGCAGCCATCTTGTATTTTACTCTTTGCATGACTAAATCCTTTGGCGCGGGCTACAGGTCGTAGCTTTGGTCGGATCTTCATGAAATTTGTCATGGATGTTAATATTGACATGTAGATGGGAACGAGTCCTTTCGGGGTCATTCGCCCAAAAAACATGGCTGCCAGCAGCCATCTTGTATTTTACTCTTTGTTTGACTAAATCCTTTGGCATGGGCTACAGGTCCTACCTTTGGTCAGATCATTATGAAATTTGTAATGGCTGTTGACAATGACATGTAGATGGGAACGAGGCATTTTGGGGTCATTCGGCAAAAAAACATGGCCACCAGCAGCCGTCTTGGATTTAAAAATTCAATCTATTAGCATGGGCTACTGGTCGTACTGTTCGTCTGATCATCATGAAATTTGTCATGGATGTTAATATTGACATGTAGATGGGAAAGGGTAATTTTGGGGTCGTTCGGCCAAAAAAACATCTCCGCCAGCAGCCATCTTGGATTTTACTCTTTACATGACTAAATCCTTTCACATAGGGTACAGGTCGTATCTTTTGTCGGATCATCATGAAATTTGTAATTTGTAATGTTCCCATTCACAATGACATGTGAATGGGAACAAGTCTTTTTGGGGTCATTCGGCAAAAAAAACATGGCTGCCAGCGGCCATCTTGGATTTTACTCTTTGCATAACTAGGCCTTTCAACTTTCATAATCACTCCATTGACTGCAACACATGAAATTATTCCCTTTCCAAGTTGAGCTACAGTGTCATTGACACTTTCATATTGATAAACTTCCTGAAAACAAAGACCTCCAGATGGGAGCTTACCATTTTAAGCTCAACATGATGCCATCTTGGATTCAACTCTATGTACATGCATGACTAAATCTTTTGCACACCCTACAGGTCACATCTCTCATCTGATCATCACCAAACTTCATATGGATCTTATTATATTGAAAAAAATTCCTGAAACCCAAAATTAAAAGTGTGGTGACCACTTTTTCAGCCAAGGTAGGCGACTCTTGGGATTATTTTGCATTTTAAATGTTTAATACTAATACTGGAATAGTATCCTTGATGCATTTTATTTGCTATTGATATGCACATCTGAAAATCGATTCTTTTCTCAGATGGAGCATTTTTGAAATGATAAAAAAGTAGACCAGGAAGGTTACAAAAATCCTGAACTTTAATTACGTCCCTGTGAACAGTTTATTTTAAAGATGTCTATCTCTTCCCAGAAAGTTCAACATAGTTTCTGGGAGAAAAATAATAAATATCAATGCGGACATCTGTCCGGAGTTTTTATCAATTAATATAAATTAAGATGTTAAGACAGCGTTAGTTATTCAAAATTTTGACATAAAAAAAAATTAATTTATTATAAAAAAAAAAAAAATTGGGTTAAATTGAGCAAATAGTTCAATCTAAATTATTTAGAAAAAAATATTTTTAAACAATCAAAGAAAGTGTCAAAACTATACGATTAAGACCAATCAAGGGTGTTCATTGTCTCGCTTGCTGTGGGACAATCAAAACCAAATATGACCCAAATAGTCGATAGCTGGGGCACAGCAAACCATGTGTGAACGGTGCCTGAGACATGTGTGTGCTGACAGTGATAAGGAAACATGTATTCTATTGAAATCACATAGTGATATTTATTACAATTCACTAATACTTGATTTTTTTACTTGATTTTTTTTACATCAACATATGAATGAATTTCACAGAACAATAACTGGTATGGGACATTTCTCCCAAAACAATCAACACTCTGGTTAAATGGGGCAGGACATGTAACTGTCTGAAATTGGTCAACATTAGTATCATACGCCAACAGGATCTTTATTCGAAGATAATTCCTTATTATTAATACCTCGGTTGATGCTGTACGTCGAAAACAAGTATTTTACTATCGTGAATATATATTCAAGCTTTCCAGTGTGTGTAAATTAACACTAACATTTATTGTACAGTCACCAATGGATTATAGAAAATGTTGCAGTTATAGATATCATTATCCCCCAGAAGGAGATATAGAAATTTTCACTTTATACTATCCCATGAGCGAGTCAACGATTCACCTAAGTGTACCAATGCGAGACAGGAATATTTCAAGATCCTCGTGAATTGGTAGAGTTAACCTAACATCCATTATTATATATCACAATAAATTATACATACTTCTGGGGAAATCTATGGATTAATATTGGAATTATATATTCCTCTGTGGTGTGCAGAGAAGTACAGACTCCGCAATGCCCTAAATAATCGACTCCTTAACCACAGCAGAATTATGGGTAACTTTTCAGGATTTAGTTGGAAATATGGCTTGTTGCCATCACTGAGAGCTTTCCGATGAATGGCAACAAGCCATATTTCTGACCAAATCCTGAGTTCCCCATAATTCTGCTATGTTTAAGGAGTCGATTATTTAGGTCATTACTGTAAGATTGAGTTAAGTGGATAAAGATCAGCTGTTGGCTTTGGTGCATCAATTGAAGGCGACTATGAGAAAATGTATTGTTTTAAATGTACATAAATCACACATATGTTCAATTAAATAAGACAACATTGACCTACATTTCATTATACTACACCCTACAATCTTCAGGGTGTGCCATAAACATAGAACACAGTCTTGTGAGCATTGTTATTGCACTCGTTTGTCATGATGCGAGCTAATACTCGAACCTCCAGTTCTCGTTTTACCTTTGCGTCACAACTAACTTGTGCAATAATGTTAACCAGTTCACGCACTTGTGTCATCTATTGTCTCTCGTCACTTATGAGATTTTCGGTATCCGACTCAAAAACACTAAATATCCTCTATGGACCAATCTCAAACTTTCATGTCAGCCTGCAATCTGCAGTAATGCCCTAAATAATCGACTCCTTAACCACAGCAGAATTATTGTAACTTTTCAGGATTTAGTCGGAAATATGGCTTGTTGTCATTCATCAGAAAGCTCTCAGTGAGAGCTTTCCGATGAATGGCAACAAGCCATATTTCCGACTAAATCCTGAAAAGTTACCCATAATTCTGCTGTGGTTAAGGAGTCGGTTATTTAGGCCATTACTGGACATCATTAAAATCACGGCAATTTTATAAATGTTTGAAAATGAATGATTATATAATAAATTGTACGGAAATTCAATGGTTATGGTATATTCTGAGGAAAATGCTGATTTGTACAAATTATATTATTATTCTTGATTTTCTCAAATATCTTGAATCAGCTACTTCAATCTGATCCGTTCCGGTGACAGAAACAAAAATTTGACATGAAACTTCTGACAATGAAGACAGACGTACACCAATAAAACACCTCTAAAATTGTATCAATTGGAATTTATTTAGAATGTTTTGACATTTTAAAGGTTATTGACCTGAATTCAATCTATTCAAAAAGACATTCTAGTGTGTGCCATATACAGATAAGAGTCACAACAGTAACAGTCTATTATTAAAGGTACTCAATCCGATTAAGCACCCCTAAATTACTATTTCTTTGGTTTCGGGGGTAAAAAATATTTGATTCGAGTCGAGGGACCCACCCTTCCAAGCTCAGAGTGATCAGATATCAATTTTTGAAATTTGTTAATTTCTCAAAGTGACAAATTACGGACAAATTGCAGGTGTAAGATGGATAACTCTAAAATCAAGTGGTTATTATTAACAATAAGTTATTGTGGTTATTATTAACAATAATAACCACTTGATTTTAGAGTTATCCATCTTACACCCGTAACTTGTCCGTTTGAGACGTGGAAGTGGACCACATCTCCAAAAATTAACAAATTTCAAAAATCAATATCTGACCACTCTGAACTTTGAAGGGTGAGTTCCTCGACTCGAATCAAATATGTTTTACCCCCAAAGCCAAAGAAATAGTAATTTAGGAGTGTCTAATCAGATTAAAGATTTAAAGTGTATGTTTTCTCCCGTGAAGTAGTTACTGCCAAATTTTATGCCTGAGACAGATTCTTACCCAAATGAACCAGAAGCCCAATTTGTAGTACTGTGAATGGCTTTAATTTTGCCTGATTAAATTTTCTTGGATTCGTAAATTTGTGGGTCCACCGCAATTAACTGTTGCCTACTAACTCCCAATAATAACAATTAAGTCCAAGAAACAGGAGTGTAGCCACCTCAGCGGCCATCAGAAATTGCGCATTCCGGACCCGCAGGCATAATAACACATCGCATGAATGAGCTCCCGTCATGAAAGGGGTGAAGTTGGCAAACTTTTCGTATCCGTTTTTAATTTTGTGGTTTTCTGGAACCACAAAAAGTGGAGTACCACGAATAAATGTACTTTTTCTTGAACTTGAACTAATCGGCCACACTCAGCCAAAAACTATGTTGACTCATGATATTATTTAATAAAGCAAAGTACATACTTCACCAACAAGCTGAATTTCCAAGGCATAGAAATTATCTCTGATGTGATTGAAAGTTATGGAAATTTATGGAACCAGTGTAAAATTGGAATTTAAAAGTTGCAACAAAAACCAAATGAGATGTGGATAATAAATATACCTAATAAGCACCTAAGATTAATATGATACAAAGAAGTACAATTAGTCTCTCTATGGATTCCCAGAATACTTTATAGATGAGACAACACAGGTACACTAATAAGAAGATAGAAAACAATCAATTTTAAAAGGATGTGAATGAATTGTTGATTATATGCATGAATCAGTTTATTCACAATGAAATTTACTCTTAAAGTGATGTGAAGCACTCCGGTACAGTGATCAAATAGCAATTGAGAATAATCTTGTTCAAAGTAGTTATTTGTTACAAATATTAATCCAAATTGATGATACACACTACCATTCTTATATATTAATTAAATGCAATCACCCTCGATGGCGAAATCATTTGTGTTAGATTATCGCCAACAGTTGCATCCCGAATCGAGATGTAAATATTTACAATTGGGCGTAGTTCAGATGATGTTTTCTATGTACTGTATGGTAGATTACTTTGAAATTTTCAGCCATGTTAGTAGAATGCTACATTTCCCAGGTTGGCATCGCACCTGAGTACTAACTTATCGATTTCACGCATCCGAACAAGTCCGTAATATGTCTTTAAGATCAGGCCTCGAAATATGGTGCTGGACATTTGCAGAATGAGATCCCCAGAGGTTTAATTTATTGACGCTACCCTGCATAGCAGGTTAGCATCACTAAATCACCTTCTGTGGACCTCATTTTGCTTAGGCCTCATCTTCTCTGGAAAAGTATCTTTATTATCAAAGTTTTTTGGTCTCTTTAGAATGTTTCTTTTTCTTTTTTAGTTTGCGTTCTTCAAATAACTTGCGATCGCTGTAGTTTATGATTGTTGTTTTCGATGAATATTGCGCGTTGCTTCGGGTTTATTTGATCATGTGATAAAAGGTATCTCACACTCGTCCTATTTTATACGTAATTTATCAACCTCGTCCTCTCAAATTCTATTTGAGCCTCGGTAAACCTCGGCTCAAATCGAATTTAGTGAACTCGGTTGATAAATTCCGTATAAACTAGAAACTCATGTGAGATCCTCTATTTATTATCACAAACTTTCTACTCAAAGTCCCGTACTAAATGATGCGGAAAATAGTTGATAAATCATGATATCTACTGGATTGTTCTATAAATAGGACAGATGGGTTAATAACAAGATCACGCGACGTCATGAGTTATTAATAGGAAATGTAATCCTGTTTATTAAATTTTGAATTCTTGAATCACATTGTTGTGCATTTGATGGATACATGTACATATATACACGGATCAGCAAGGTATTTCAGGCCTAATGTGCTTCGTAACATTGGCAGATCACATAATAAAACACTTATTGCATGGTTTCGAGGTTGACATGAGGATTTATCAACCCTTGGAAGTTAATATTCACCTCGGCCTGCAGCCTCGGTGAATATTAACTTCCTCAGGTTGATAAATCCTCATGTCAACCTCGAAACCATGCAATAAATGTATAATGTTACAGTTAAAGCAACATATTACGCTCGACCCCACACTACTTTATGAACCATTTTAACGAGCAAGACAAGACTGTCATTATTAAGTGAAATCAACGAATAGAAATTAATGCCTGTCCAAATTTTGAATAAAATCTGGAACTACATCAAATTAACGTCGATACTTGCCAAAAGATACAACATAAACTAGATAACTGTATTTGATACCTGTAAAATTGAGTTTTTCATCCAATCAATCAAATCCAAATTATGATACTTACAGTAATGCCCTAAATAATCGACTCCGTAACGACAGCAGCTTTCCGATGAATGGCAACAAACCATATTTCCGACTAAATCCTTAAAAATTACCCACAATTCTGCTGTGGTTTGGGGCATTACTGTATACTACACTGATTAGGGCATTACTTATTGTATGAATGAAGCTCACATGACGGAGTGGCTTATCTTCAATACAAGGGTACAGAATAACACGTTAACAAGTTGACTGCCGACTATGAATTATCTCGTACTTTTTGCATGTAATTGAATGAGAGTTGGCAGTCAACGTGATAATGACCAAGCCATGAAATAGTGTGCCTGTCATTTGCAGAATGAGGTCCCCAGAGGGTGAATTTAGTGATGCTACCCCGCATAGCAGGCTAGCATCACCAAATTCACCCTCTGGGAACCTCCAGAGGGTGAATTTGGTGATGCTAGCCCGCTATGCGGGGTAGCATCACTAAATTCACCCTCTGGGGACCTCATTCTGCAAATGACAGACACCCATATTTCAAGGCTTGAATACTGTAGGTATTTTAGTTTAAATTAGATATACATTTTATATGGTAATGATAGAATTTTGATCAAAATAATATACCGCACTCAAACATATATCTATTAGGAATGAACGCGTGGCTCGAAAATAAATGTAGCAAATTATCAGAACTCTATCTTAGGCCATACAAAATAATGCCTTGATTCAAGTCTTGAAATAGTGTGTCTGTCATTTACTGAATGAGGTCCCCAGAGGGTGAATTTAGTGACGCTACCTAGCATCACTAAATTCACCATCTGGGCACCTCATTCTGCTTAGGTCTGATCTTGTGGGAAGTATATATAGACTCAAATTAACATTGTTTTTAGTTACTTTTTCCCTTTTGTTCATAATCGAGTTGACTAATGTGTGAACATCAACTTTAACTGGGGAACTTCAATCTGATCCTAGGACTCTCATAACAGTTGAAGCCTCAGCAGAATGAGGTTCCAGAGGGTGAATTTTGTGATGCTAGCCAGCCATGTGGGATAGCACCACTAAATTCACCCTCTGGGGACCTCATTCTGCAAATGACAGACACTATTTCAAGGCTTGCCTAGATTATCATCATAATATCTTTTCATGTGCTGGGGAATTGTGTTTTTTATTTTTAATTGTCTGAATAGTGACCTGTGTCAAGAAACATATGAAACAGACGGATGAACACTGATCATTTCTATTGTCGCCTGATTATTTAATTTTCAGGGCGACAAAACGTCCAGCAATGAAAATATACAGATAATCCAGATATAATCCAGGATTATTTTTATGTGACCTTACGGCGGCCTCGAAAACAAATGCCATTAGCAAATTGAGAAGCTACGTCTGAAAATCTTTCGTATCCTCCTCTCCATTCTGAACCTCTTCTCCATTCTCATTTTCCTGTTAAATAGAATGAGTCATCAATATTAAAGGATGGTGTAATGATTAATTAAGACATGGTACATTGCCTTTGATATGTATTGAGCACCATGTTTCATATATATATTTATCACATGATTAGCACTATTTTCCGATGTAATATTCGAGCGTAATAGACACGTGAAATATCGTCGCGTGCAATGACGTCACGCTGCTCATTGGGACAATGATCGCTGGCTGCAGTTAATTGTTGTTTTAGATAAAATTTTAGCGATTATATGGTCATGTGATAAAAAGTATCTCAAACTCGTTCTATTTTATACGTAATTTATCAACCTCGTCCTCTAAATTCTATTTGAGCCTCGGTAAACCTCAGCTCAAATCGAATTTAGTGAACTCGGTTGATAAATTCCGTATAAAATAGTAACTCGTTTGAGATCCTCTATATATATATATATATATATATATATATAAAAAAAAGAGTAGGATCAGACTGTTTGCAATTGTTTTCTCCCTGGACCAATATCAAGCAAACTTGGTGGGTTGTTATATTGGTGTTAGATAGTTTTTCAAAACTTTGATTTAAAAATTGACTAAAAGATCAAAATGTGTGCAAAGCTACGCTGCTGAATAAGGCTCCCAATGCCTGTTTCAGCCAGCGATAAAATAAGTTAAAATGATTAGGCCATCCCAAATTAATAGTTTCTCAGGTCATTTTTTTCTTCAGATCACTGAGGGAGGGAGGATTTTTTTATATTCCAAATCGCAGTGATGGATCACTACTACAATCCTACTGGGATTGGATATTCTTTATGGTGGTTGGTGGCCAACTCCTCGCTGAATATTTTGTTCACCATTTGGCAGTGTCAGACCATGTATCACGGAAACGACAGACCATGTTCATATTCTTAATTTATTATTTTTGTACGATATTTCAACCAAATGTGGATGTTTTCCTCATTGATACGAAAACTTCCAGGTTGGGTTGTTCCAATTTCGCGGAATTTGGAACCAGGAAAAAACGAAACTAAGCGAAGTAATAACAGCAGTGAATGAAGTGAAGCTTCCCACAGTAACTTTCTCTTGCAGAAAAAGTGGAAATTTTTTCCTTTTCTGAAATTGTATTTGTTTCCACCCTCTGAAAGACAGATGTAACATCTTTATATCAAACAGCTTTCCTGGCACATTTCGTTTCTGAACACGCCGCGATTAGAAAGTAAAACTACTTGTGAATTTCCCCAATGTTGAATGATGACTATGACATTTAATCTTCAAATGATAGATCTATTTTCAATTTCGTTCAGGATTTTGGCAAGGTATCATATCTCTGTTATTCACAAGTTATTAAATTGCACATCTTTTACTGTACAATCTACTTTATAGGTTTATCTTGTGTTTATCTGCCATTTGAACAGATTTGAATGCCAAAGTTTGTTGGTTTTGTTTGAAAGTCCAGAATGCAATTTTTTGCATCTGCGATAATGATCAAATTGTGATTTTTCAGCAGTCACAAAAGTCATTTATTGTAATATGATATTGACAAATTGTGAGGTTTGCATCATGAAGAAATCTATTGTTGTGGCCATAATAAATGAGTCCAAAAATTGAGACCAGAATGAAGTCCCCAGACGGTGAATTTAGTGACACAATCCCACACAGTGGGCTACCATCACTCTGGGAACCTCATTCTGCTTAGGCCTCATCTTCTGGGAAGTATCTATAATATCAAATTAACATTGTTTTTTGTTACATCTCTTCAGTTTCTATATCCCCTAATTTGCAGAAGATAAAATGAATAATTTACATGACTAATGGGTGAACATCACAAATATAAAATAAAATGGGGAACTTCAATCTGATCCTGGATCTCCCATAGCAGTTGAGGCCTAAGCAGAATGATGCTAGCCCACCGAGGCACATCAGGGACGTCATTCAACATGGCCTCATCTGCTATGGGATACATAGACACAGATTTAAGTTCCCAGATGGTGAAGATGGTGATGTGCACCTATTGGGCACCTCAGTTATGCATTGTATCATCTGCCAATTTGGGGATATAGAGAAACTAAACTAATAAAAGGTCGCAGACCACATGTCCCCCGACTGGAGTGGTAAACTTCATGATTGGATTTGTTAGAAGGATACTATTTGCAACAATGTTATACAATATATAGATGTTGCAAACCACCGCAAAATTTCTTGGACAAAACAACCCGATGAACAAACGCATGCAAACGCGAAAAAAATGATATTTTTGTATTAGCTATATAGATGTTGCAAATCACCAACATGTTAGGAACAATATCCCAGAGTTTCAAATCTCTACATTTAAAACTGTAGGAGGAGTTGATTACACCATGAAGGTACCCAATCTCATCCAAAAGGCAAAAATGTTCCAAATTATCTAAGTCGAAAACCCCCCAAAAATATGGAAAATATAATATTTTTTATTAGCTATATAGATGTTGCAAATCACCAACATGTTAGGAACAATATCCCAGAGTTTCAAATCTCTACATTTAAAACTGTAGGAGGAGTTGATTACACCATGAAGGTACCCAATCTCATCCAAAAGGCAAAAATGTTCCAAATTTTCTAAGTCGAAAACCCCCCCAAAAATATGGAAAAAATGATATTTTTGATTAGCTATATAGATGTTGCAAATCACCAACATGTTAGGAACAATATCCCAGAGTTTCAAATCTCTACATTTAAAACTGTAGGAGGAGTTGATTACACCATGAAGGTACCCAATCTCATCCAAAAGGCAAAAATGTTCCAAATTTTCTAAGTCGAAAACCCCCCCAAAAATATGGAAAAAATGATATTTTTGATTAGCTATATAGATGTTGCAAATCACCAACATGTTAGGAACAATATCCCAGAGTTTCAAATCTCTACATTTAAAACTGTAGTAGGAGTTGATTACACCATGAAGGTACCCAATCTCATCCAAAAGGCAAAAATGTTCCAAATTTTCTAAGTCGAAAACCCCCCCAAAAATATGGAAAAAATGATATTTTTGATTAGCTATATAGATGTTGCAAATCACCAACATGTTAGTAACAATATCCCAGAGTTTCAAATCTCTACATTTAAAACTGTAGTAGGAGTTGATTACACCATGAAGGTACCCAATCTCATCCAAAAGGCAAAAATGTTTCAAATTTTCTAAGTCGAAAACCCCCCCAAAAATATGGAAAAAATTATATTTTTGATTAGCTATATAGATGTTGCAAATCACCAACATGTTAGTAACAATATCCCAGAGTTTCAAATCTCTACGTTTAAAACTGTAGGAGGAGTTGATTACACCATGAAGGTACCCAATCTCGGACGCACGGACGGACGCACGCACGGACGGATGAGGGTCATTTCTATAGTCCTCCGACGGAAACGTCGGGGGACAAAAAGTAAAATTGTAAAGAAACTATAAAACTGGTTAATTTGATAAGATACTTCCCAGAGAAGATGAGGCCTAAGTAAATGGACGGCCTATGATGGCCAGGGTCCGCGCTGGACCGAAATTTAATTTTGCCAAATAATTTGCCAAATGAAAATATTTTTTGCCAAATTCTATTAGAATTTGCCAAATGTTATCCCTGATAGTATCATTGTATGCAAACTTGATTGAGTTTTATGTTTCGACACTCGCGGTTTGAATGACGTTTGATATCGATAGGAAAGCAGTTAGTTAATAATTATACTCTCATCTCTATTGTGGTTTATCACACAACAATAAACCAATCATCGAACAATAAAATGGTATAAGAGTGGCTTCACCAGAAGGGAACATCACAAGAGGATTAGCTATGTAAACACCACCATCACACTCAATATTGGTAATCCCTCCACCCATTGATAATGTTACCAGATTAACCGTGTCTTATTGGAGGTGTTAACTTTTCCGAAACCATATAAAACACCACAAATATATATAATTCTATTGTAAATTATTGTCCAACTTCGTTGCATTAACGAAAATAGACATAAAAACACAGAATCAAATTGGGGGACTATATTTTCCGTCGTTAGCCTGAGTGCGCAATAATATCGTATATGGTTGTGAAGCGTCTCAGCCAACGATGTAAATGTATGCATTTTTAAGCTTTTAAGGATTTTGTTTTGTTAAAATGGCAGAAGCATTGTAATTTCCTAAAATGAATGGTATTGATTGACCGATAATTTTCAACTTTATTGAGGAATTAACAAGTGACTTGCCAAAACTTTTGCCAAATGAAAATATTTTTTGCCAAATGTGAATTATTTTTGCCATTGGCAAATTTGGCAAGTGGCAGAGCGAACACTGATGATGGCCCGGTGAACTGTCCACCTAACTGGTTAAGCCACTACTAAATAAAGTTGAAGAACATACCAATCTGTAGATCTGTATGCTATGCTGTTCTTGACAATGTTGGCACAATTCCCATGCACTCGAAAAAGATTCGTCACAGGTCGCACACTGTAACTCACAGGGCTCTGATTCACCTGCAAAAAAACATTCAGCATAATAAGATAATATGCAATAACCCTTTACCCAACAAAACGGCCAAAAACGGCCAAATAAAGCTGCAACAGCCTAAATTATCTTGGGTCTGTCTCAATAAAACCATACAAATATGGATATCATTGGAACCGGCTCATTGACCACATTGTGATGGTTACAGTTATGCCCTGTGCCAATGCATTCTCTTATATATGCGAGTCGACCATAGGTCGCATCGCATATATAAGAGAATGCATTGGCCTAAAAAAATGTTTTTAACACTTTTTACCATTTTTTCTTACATTCTTTAACAATTTTATAATTTTTAATGTGTTAAACCAATGCATTCTCTTATATATGCGAGGCGACCTATGGTCGACTCGCATATATAAGAGAATGCATTGGCACAGGGCCGTTCTGTTGGGTAAAGGGTTAATGCAAAGCATACAGAACAACCCCAATATGATAGACTCCAGGGAATGAATCTGGCAAATGATTGTGTAAATAGTTATGAACCTATATTATTATCCATCCCTTAACTAACACTATTTCTGATTGGGCAAATGCCGCCATGTGATAATCCGGGATAAAGTCATATTGGACTCCCGAATGTCATATTGGACTCCCAAGTGTGCAATATGACTTTTTTTATCGGGACTCTGTGACATCACGAATTAACTCTATTGCGAACTTAATTGGTGAAATTGTGATGCGCACACAACACTAGAGGATTTAGCAGACGTTTCACTTCTGCATTGAGTTTTTTTTCACTTCTGTGTTTACTGTTCCAAATCATGCTTTCTGATGATCAAAATACAGGCTTTTATAGAGAATTAAGTGCCGATAAATACCAAAAATAACCACACGTACAGTTATGAGTTTTTCTTGTACTCATCCAGATTGTGGTGAAAAGTCATATTGGACTCGACACTGCGTGGCTCGTCCAATATGACTTTTCACCACAACTTGGACTCGTACAAGAAAAACACATACTGTACACAACATTGTATAATACATGTATATAATGCAGCCCTGGAATCAGTGCTGGCTTTTAAAAAATTCGAGAAGGCTAAAAATCTCTCTCGCCAGAGGGTACTTAGATCATGCCATCAATCTCTACTCTGGTTAATGCCCGTAGAGATCATATTCCACCAGTACAAAACAAGCCTTGAAATAGCGTGTCTGTCATTTGCAGAATGAGGTCCCCAGAGGGTGAATTTAGTGATGCTACCCCGCATAGCAGGCTAGCATTATCAAATTCACCCTCTGGGAACCTCATTCTGCTTAGGTGTAAGCAGAATGAGGTCCCCAGAGGGTGAATTTGGTGATGCTAGCCCGCTATGCGGGGTAGCATCAATAAATTCACCCTCTGGGGACCTCATTCTGCAAATGACAGACACACTATTTCAAGGCTTGGTACAAAACCTGGGAACTGTTTGATGTTCTGACAGGGAAATTTATAACATTGAACAAACAAGACACGGAATATATTTCTTTGTTAATACATGTTCCTCAATAATCTACTTCACAATAGGGGGTGGTCCCAGCTTGAGATTGCATGCATTTATGTGACTGTTGTGAGCCGATATCGCAATAAACATTTAATTATTTACCCAGGAAATATTCTATAATTGTAAGCTCACAAAGTCACTTAAATCGTGCAATTTCGAGTTGGGACCTTCACCTACAGTGAAGTACATTATTAAGGAAGAGATAACGAGAGGCCGATCACGATCGGCAGATGTTAACCCATCCCTTGGCGATAAAAATTTAATATGATCGGATAAATGAGAGTTTTGGTGTTCAATTATAGAGTATACTGTTATGTACTATTATAGACAAATGTACATAACACAAATTATTGGAATTTATGGGTCACTGGCATTTATATAAGAGAATGCACTGGTACAGAATCTGTAATGCTAAACCGCCACAGCCAGCAAGCCCATGGGTTAAATGTGTAGGTGTGACCTGGACATGGAATACTTGGGTTAACAGAGTCCAATTTAAGTTTACAATAATAATGTGTCCTAGTATACAGATAAGCAACCTCACCACTGACCCATTAATATCAATTATATAGCAGCACAGATGTCCATGTCTACTGTTAATAGCATGTGATGTTTATTGTTGAATCTTTATTTTAAATTAGATGCCATAGCCTTATGTATCATATTATTTGCACATTGGCATAAGTCCAAAGGCAATTGGTGAATTGGATTTAATGTTGCTCCAAACAGATTTACCAGTACATAACACAAGATTTTGGACCGATTTAATCAAATTTGGTGTGGTGATTCGGGGTACCCTTGGCAGAGTTATATTAATGGTGTTAGTTTTTCAATTTTTTTTAACTTATTTAAAAAAATTAAAGGGACACATTGGAAATCTTTTTATCATAATCATCAATATCTAAATGAAAACAAATGACAATGTCAATGACATTTTTTTTATTATTATTATAAAAGTTAAAAAAAATTAAAAAAAAAAATCGATTCAATTTTTCAATTTTTTTCTCGAAAAAGGGTCATAACTCCTTTAAAATTAATCGGATCAAACCCATATTCGAACTCGATCTGTATTTTGGGCTGAGAAACCCATATAGAAAAATTTGGTTTCGATCGGATAAAAAATGTTTGAGTTATCGCATTACTCGTAAAGTGTCTACGGACAGACGGACAGACAGACGGACCAACGACGAGTGGTCAATCCGGGCAACGACACTATGTTTACCATACTATGGTATGGGTAAACATAAAAACTAAGAAATATTTGCCCCGCGTTATTTTTTCGACTTTATAAGGTTCCCTGTCAAAACTTCAAAAAGTTCCCAGGTGGTGAATATGATTTCTATGGGCGTTCTATGGGTGCATTTCCTGCATTTGGTCTTTGTTTGGAATAATCCAGTTGTACATATAAAACAATTCAAGTTCCAACTTCGATGTTACAAGTTTAACTTTGATTTCCATGAAATATATTAATTAAACTACATCATAGATCATGACTGAAATTTAACCCTTTCAGTGCCAGGTCCGATTTTTGTATCAACCCATATACCCTGTGACAATGCATTCTCTTATATATGCCATAGGTTGCCTCGCATATATAAGAGAATGCATTGGCCTAACAATTTTTCATCATTTGTTATTATTTTTTACAATTTTTTACAATTTTAATAATTTTTTCTTATATTCTTTAAGACTTATTTTGTAGGTTTAGTGCCAGGGAATCTTACGTTTTTCATGGGCATAAAAATTATTACTATGAATACTTGGTGATAGTTTTGAGTTATAACATGCCCTTAAGGTTTTATCCAGTTTGTTTTTAAATTTGCTATAGCATGCTTAAGCATATCCAAAAAAATATTAAAAAAAAACAAAGAAAAATTTAGGGCCGATTTTACAGACCGTAAATTAGGGCCGATGAGATCGGCCCCTGGCACTGAAAGGGTTAAAGAGTTTATATATGATGATGCACAGCATTATATAAAAATTCATAATGAATTCATGTTATAATCTACTTTAGAGTTTGACAGCATCTGTGTTTATGTTGCAAAATGAAACTAACTGCAGGAAGGAAGCATGCCGTTAAAAAAATATGAATGCGAACGGAAACAAAATGTGTTAACACATGGGGAAATGTCCGGAAACATTGTTGTACTGGAGCCTGTGGATCAGGAGAATTGTAATGCGTTTATTTCAGGCAATATATGCCCATATATAGTCATACATACAACATATAATTACAGATTAAATATAAAGAAGTTGATTCCAAATAGCATTCAAAATACTGTTTAAAGATTTATAAATTCTTACACGAAATCCATACACACCCTTTCGAATCAACACTGTCAGAGAGCACATTCTGTCACCTACAAACATCCCACTCGCACTACATGATCTCTCATAACCCATAAATTTTCTGTATGCATTATTATAACAAACTGTAAGTTTTCCATAACATTGTTTGGTATAGTTCATCCAAAGATGAGCACAATATAATGGAGATACGAACATTTGAAATAAATACATTTTCACATTAGGCGAACATTTGTAAAACTTTCTAATAAGCATATTTGAGAGAGAGCATATAGACAGATATTGACGCATAATATCATTATCATCGGAAAAATCGTTGTTGAGTATATGTCCGACATATATTACAGTCAACGAACACCTTTATTATCAATTGTCTAATAATAATTGTGAATTTTATTTGAATTGATGCGAGTTAAAAGTGAAAATGCAAGACGTAACAATTTTTACATGTGGAAATAACAAGTCGGTATTTTGAACTGCAATTGCTGTAACTTCATTCTCACGACTAATGGGTCAATAAAATTTAACTCTTATCTATACTTTACGAAAAATTACGATTTTGAGCCAGTTGAACTTGTCTAATAATGACTCCAATCGTGGTCACGTGCATTTATTTTGCGTCTTGTTAATCGCAGCAACATAAAATATGAATTATGTCAGCAGTATTCAGGAACTGGGCACGTGCGACACACAGACTTTGTAGCAAACAACATTATTAGCTACTTCGTAACAGATTGCTTGAGCGAACATGATTACTGTCATTTTCTCTGCGAGATTCCCATTCATGTTCGATCAAAGGACCGTGATGCAGTGACTTTGTCTTTAACTATTCCAAAAACTTAATGGACAAAATATAGCTTACGCCAGTTAAAAGTTGCACGAGCAGTAAAAAATGCTCGCGCAAGATGTCCAGCCCTGGGGATTTGACGAAAATTGGCCAAGGCACAAATTTATTTTTTAACAAGGCATTCTTGTAACAATATTGCCATTTCGAGTTAAAATAACATTATAACCCAGGTATGCTATTTAGTTTTTGAGATATCAAAGAAATTATAGACAATACTCTATGCTTATATCTAATTCACTCAAAATACTGTCATCTAAATTCTTGGTTATTTTGGGAAAACATTATATGCAGGCCACTTGATACAATAACATTTTTGGAACCCAATGAACTTGTTTTACCTAGTCAATAGTATTTCCTAGGCAAAATTATTTTGCCTCTGCTTATACCTTGGCATTGCCTATTGCATGAGCTAATTCCCATGGCTGATAATGCACAATATTAACACAAATGCACATATTGTCTTACATTAAATTTTCAAACCATTTGGATACGAGTAGACTTGGATATACAGGCCTTAAATTTGTGGTTTCAAAATAATAGGTCGCTGACCAAAATGACCCCCGATGAAGGTGGCAAGTTTGAAGGATTTATGGGTTTCACTTCCCTATACTACAAACTGTAGGAGGAATTGATTGTACCAATATGATACAAAGTGCATATTCACTAAATACGTTGCACATCTTCAATGTGTCGAAAAAGGGTCAATCAATAAGTCTAAAATAAAAAACATAAAACATTTCAATTACAATGAAAATGGCAATAACAGCCAAAATGACTCCGACTGAACTCAAAATCACAGGTGGGCAGGTCCCCATGCTGGTTGACATCTGTGTCAAGTTTAAAAAAAAAAAAAAAGGTGGAAAATAAAGGAATAGAGGCTCGGACAAAAGATGAGTCCCATGGATGTACGATTCTATGTTGAAAAAGGGCAATAACTCTGCCAAAATGACACCGACTGAACTCAGGTTCCCATGCTGATTGATATATGTGCCAAGTTTTAAAAAATTGACCTGAATATGACAGAATACAGACTCGGACAAAGTTCCAGATGAACGCACATGTATACACCCAAATCAACCTTTGACTATTCAGCTGTAACTTTGCCGATCTCATATTTAAATCAGCCCAAATCAACAGTGCGTGACTACTATCCTGTAACTTTGCCCATCCCATACGGACATCTCACCTTCGCATTTGCTGCAGCTTGCCGGTTGGCACTTCAGTTTCTTGTGTTGTGCGAGTGATGAAATGTTTGCAAACTGTCTCCTGCATAAGCCACATACTAGTATATCTGACTGAGCTATAAAGGAGAGGAAACAAGAATGAAGCTTGGATAGTGTGTGTCTGACATTTGCTGAATGAGGTCCCCAGAGGGTGAATTTAGCGAGGCTATCTCGCACAGCTTGCCAGCATCATTAAATTCACCATCTGGGACCTCTTCTGCTTAGGCCTGGGAAGTATCTGTAGTCTCAAATTATCATTGTTTTTACTTACTTTTTCCCTTCTGTTCAGTTTCTATATCCCATAATTTGCAGAAGATAAATTGCATAATCGAGGTGACCAATGGCTGAACATCGCCGAGATCGTAAATTATGTTACAGAAAACAATCCATTATCTTAATGACAGATTCTCAATGTCCAACTTAAAGAAAATTTATGTGCTTATTTCAGTACTTCAAATTGATATTTATGACCTGGCACCTGAACCTATTTGAAGGGATCATTAAAGGCCCACTTAATTTTCGAACCCCAGATCACATTTATAAAATATGCCATATTATATACCATTTGAAAGATGAAGCTCCAAAACATTGTATTATCAACTTATCAGGTGTATTTAAACTGTGAACATGTTGTTTTTGTTGAGTTACCGACATGTTTTGTGCTTAAGTTTCATCTGGATTGTAGTGCAAAAATGTGTTATTTTCAAGAGAGGGTTAACAACTCTATATCTAAAAGATAGAGATATTCCCCTTCTATTGAAAATACATTCTAGTCTGAATTCTGTTGCATTCTGGGAGCCATAATGGGGGGAAATCTTTCTATGATTTCACCAAATATCAAGGCACTATAAAAAAATTATAATCTGTGACTCGAAAATTAAGTGGGCCTTTAAACTATTATTGTCAAGATATTCAACAACAATGGATGTCCCCTTTCGTAGAACACGACATCTGAACTACGCAAAATTGGAAACAATAAGTCTTCCATTCATCTTGAACAAATCGCCGATAAACAAACGACAATGGTTTCTGTAAAGACAGTCATTTTATTTGATTTATACAATAAAATGACATTGTGTGCTGGCAATTTTTATATAAAATTTATTAAAACACCTGCTTTGAGCTAGTTTATTCAATGCACATCCAAGTGGAGCGATTCAAAGGTTTCTGAAAATTATTTCAGAAGCATATTACTGTTCTCGAGATGTCATGTCTCGGAGAGCTTTCTGATGAATGGCAATAAGCCATATTTCCGACTAAATCCTGAAAAGTTACCCATAATTCTGCTGTGGTTAAAGAGTCGATTACTTAGAGCATTACTGTAACTCACTCATTATTAACTCACATACCTTTATTTGTGACAGTAGTAACGGTTGTAGAGGTTGAAGTATAGGCTGTCGGTCTGACGGACGCTGCTGGCCCTGCTGATTGACCCGCTCTGACCCGGGAGACTGGGGTCTGTGCAGACAGTGTGACCAGGTTTCTATTTGCTCCAGACATCTGGGAAGCATCAGGTCGCATTTGTTTAGGTGCAGTCGGATTACTCATAGGTCTCCCTCTGCCCATCTGCAACGGCCGCTTCTGCATACGAGGTGCCTCTGGCTGGAAGCTGAAAACAATAGGAGATTTCAATACTGAAGTTAAATAAACCACCAAAATCTTCGGAAAAACAAGAAGTAGCTTTTGAGCCATTCATTTCTGATCTTTATCCTAGTTGACGGACAATCTCAATAGGGGTGCCACGATTAATCATATAATCGACGAACCACTGATAAAGCCGACAATCGATTACCATTTCCGTCGTTGATTAATCTGTGTTATTTGTGACATCAGAAAATTCTGGGTATTATTGAATACCGTTTTTGTTTTACAATTTAATCTATAACCGAGGGGTTAACAACCTTTGATCACGTATCAAAGAGATTCTGACAATGAGTACTACTAATATCTTGCAAACAGTCGGCAATTCATTTGATGATGTGAGATGGTTACTCTTTATGTCATTGTATATTCTACAAATTGGCCGCACTGCAGCATGGACTGGTGAATGAAACTCAATATTATCCAATACTTAACTTGTTCTGAGTCCTGAAATTTGTGTGTTGGGGCCCACCTTTGTGATTGTTATCCACGCTCTGGAAGTTTTCTGAAACTCATAGTTTCCGTAACATTAGATTCCTTTCTTTAGGAACCGCCGCCAGTCCCACATGCATTCCTAATTTTATACTGTTTGTATATTTGGCTATGCAACACACTGAAATTAATCGCTAAGTTCATTCTAATGAACTCACAAATATTATAACCATGACGATGACGATAACTGGCTGGTATTGAATACATTGTGCTCATTAGTCATTACCATTTGTTTATGATCCACTTTATCACTGGTGGTTTATGATCCACTTTATTAACGTAGCAATTACATCAGCCAATGCCTGAAACAACCAGCGACACCAGTTAATCAGAATCAGGCCAATAGGCCATATTACGGAATACTTTCACTGATGTTATTAATATTAGGTAAAATTAATTGATTGTAGTCGACTATTGACAACCCATTATCCATTATCAATAATAGTGGCACCTCTCCATCTCAATATGCCAATCCAAATAAACAGGGCCAAAAAAGGGTATTTTTTCACAAATGTGAAGCAATGAACAGTTCATGCTATGTCAGTGCCTAAGCAGCCTTACACATTCAAATAGTATGCATCAGAGATGCTGTGGTCAAGTTGTGGCAGAAGCAAATGGGCGCTTGAAACCACAAACCACATTTAGTCAAAATCAACGATGTTTGTCAGTTATCGTGCTAAATAACAAAATAAGACATTCGGTAAACAATCTAGGAGGTATAACTCCTGAAAAACTGGAATCGCATCAGAGATACGGGGTTGAGTTGCAGTAGCTGTGCCAAACATAGGCTTGGATTGAAAATGCATTAATTTTAACTGACAATAATACACAATGATGCTGAGACAAAATATTCCCACGCGAACCGACCTCGACAAAGTTAATGTGATATAGCGTTAAAAAAAATGAACCAAAATGAACTAATTAAGGGCTGTAACTCTTCCCAAAGTAGATGGACCTGAAAGGTTTTTTAACTCAAATTCAAATGTTTAACTGGAATTGCACATGTAGATATATTGACATGTAAAAGCGTAAGCATATCATTTCATGTACATGTACTAGTAAATATTTGCATTTTTCCATTTACCATCTTTTCATATATAATTTAATCATAAGCTGTCAATCCACAAAATACTATACAAGATAGTCAATGACTGTGGAGTGCTCACCTGACTGTGAAGACTGGGACTCTGAAGACTACCTGTATAATATTCAGTGCTTGTCAAATCATATGGCTAACAGTTTGACTGAATATAAAAATCTTAGTACTGCTCTGTCATTAGATTTACTGCTAATAACCCATCAGTACTTAACCCTTTACCCAACAAAACGGCCAAAACCGGCCAAATAAAGCTTCAACAGCCTAAAATATCTTCGGTCTGTCTCAATAGAACCATACAAATATGGATATCATTGGAACCGGCTCCTTGACCACATTGTGATAGTTACAGTTATGCCCTGTGCCAATGCATTCTCTTATATATGCGAGTCGACCATAGGTCGCCTCGCATATATAAGAGAATGCATTGGCCTAAAAAAATCTTTTTTTAACACTTTTTACCATTTTTCTTACATTCTTTAACAATTTTATAATTTTTAATGTGTTAAGCCAATGCATTCTCTTATATATGCGAGGCGACCTATGGTCGATTCGCATATATAAGAGAATGCATTGGCACAGGGCCCTTCTGTTGGGTAAAGGGTTAAGGAGCATAAGTACCTAGAAAAATCAACAAGACTAGAATCGAGCTAACATTTGCTAAAGAAATTTAGTTTCAGAAACTAACAACTCGTGTCACAGTACAGGCAAAATAATTCTGCAACACCTGCTGCCGCAGTGGAGAGATCAGTTAATCAGTGTGTGTACACCGTTCACTAGCCAATCAAAAGCGACACATTCATGACACCACTTGACACTCGATGATTGGATATTTGATTGATAAAGTGCATATCAATTTCAACTATGGGTGCATCTTTTTTGAAAGCAAAGGTTTACGCTTCTTTTTTACTTATACCTTCTAAATTATGGTTGTTATCTTGTGAAATGACGGATTAAATTATAAGAAATAACTCTTGTTTCGATTAAGGTTATGAGTTATAAGCGTAAAGTTTTAAGACAAATTTTCTATAGAATTTGTCTTCAAACTTTTTGGTTATACATGTAACTGCAAAACATTAATCGAAACATGAGTTATTTCACAAATAAACAATGTATTTCTTAAAATTATCATATTGGACAGTGATCAAATTAAAATGTTCTTTTCTAACTTCAATGGAATATTTTACGAATTTACAAATATTTCTAGTTTCTTGATGTGATATTGGATTCAGTATGTTTTCTAGGGAACAATCCTTGGACCATTGTTAAGAAAGTCTCATATACCGATTATCAACAAAATTAGTTGATATTTGTTCAAGTTATCACACTATCATATCTATAGACGCCCGGCCCCACCCACAAACCGACCTCGCCAAACTCTATAGTCTGGTCGATACACTAAAATTTAAGGGTCAATTCCGGAAATGTAACTAGTATGTACACCTCAAGGGTGTTACACTAAATAATCAATCATCATTCCAAATGAAACTACCACGTACTGCGTGGCAAAACATTACTTTGTGTGATGCATACCCAAAACTATTTGTTAGGCCCGACTGTTGGATGCATTCTAAGCAGAAAACCCAAACTTTAAAGACGTAAATCATTGGGGGTTTAACTTGCGTTGCAGTTACCGATAAATCCTTCAGGTGGATCTGTTTTAATGATAGGTGAACCTTTAAAGATATTTAACAAAATGCATGTAAATTACCAATTCAGATTTACACTTCTAGGTGGTTATCTAATATGTTGCTTTAGCCGTAGCATGGCTTGGGAGTTGCAGACAAATGACATCCATTTCATGACCACGATTGCATTATTTTCTGTCCTTGTCACTCGATTCGCTCCTGTACTCTAATTTCACACAAACTGGTATATATCGGATGAAGGCGTAAGGCGTTCTGGTGTTGCCGATGAGGGATATTGTAGAAAAACCTACTCCCAAGACCGAAAATGTGCATGAATTTGGTCAAAATTGAATTAAGTTTTTTAGAGTTGTCGGACTTAAGTTGTGACATGGACAGACAGAGGGACGGATTTATGGACCGATGGGTGCCCAGCATCATACATCAAACCATAGGTCAACCAATAATTTACACAAAGGGTGTTGTACATTATATCATCTGATAGTTAATATTGTAGGCATAATTATGATGAATCTCTTCTCTCCATATCAAATTTCTTTAAAGGTACTCAATCCGATCAGACGCTCCTAAATTACTATTTCTTTGGCTTCGGGGGTAAAAAATATTTGATTCGAGTCGAGGAACCTACCCATCAACGCTCTGAGTGATCAGATATCAATTTTTGAAGTCTATTGTTTGTGGTCCAATGTCACGGCGTCAATAGGGTGGTCTCGGTCAAAATTTCAGATGAAGATGGATAACTCTAAAATCAAGTGGTTATTATTACCACTTGATTTTAGTGTTATCCATCTTCATCCGCAATTTGTCCGTTTAACCTCGTGTTTCTGTGCCAATTATTAGTACACATCTCGAGAAATAACAACCTTCAAAAATCATTATCTAATCACTCTGAGCTTTGATGGATAGGTTCCTCGACTCTAATCAAATATTTTTTACCCCCCGAAGCCAAAGAAATAGTAATTTAGGAGCGTCTGTTCGGATTGAGTACCTTTAAGATCCAAGAACCACAAAGATCAGAAACTAACATTTCAAGATGAACAAAGAAAGATAACTCTATAATGCATAATTTGAAATCAGTAGCTGCAAGTTAGACAAGACATTTTCCATGTGTATACAATGTGTGCTCTCATTGTAGGTAGTGTGCCACATGAATATATTTGTGTTGATATATTTAACCCTTTACCCAACAGAACGGCCCTGTGCCAATGCATTCTCTTATATATGCGAGTCGACCATAGGTCGCCTCGCATATATAAGAGAATGCATTGGCTTAACATATTAAAAATTATAAAATTGTTAAAGAATGTAAGAAAAAATGTTAAAAAAAGATTTTTTTAGGCCAATGCATTCTCTTATATATGCGAGGCGACCTATGGTCGACTCGCATATATAAGAGAATGCATTGGCACAGGGCATAACTGTAACCATCACAATGTGGTCAATGAACCGGTTCCAATGATATCCATATTTGTATGGTGTTATTGAGACAGATTGAAGATATTTTAGGCTGTTGAAGCTTTATTTGGGCGTTTTTGGCCGGTTTGTTGGGTAAAGGGTTAAGCAATTGTAATGTCAAGCATGATAAAAGTATTTGTTAACCCTTTCATGATGCTGGTGTAGCATTAAATATCCTGTGCCAGTGCATTATCTTATATATGCCAGTCTCCCATGGGGAGCCTCACATATATAGGAGAATGCACTGGCTTACACGGTCAATATTGCTAGGCTGATGTATTCTCTTATATATGCAAGGCTGCCTATGGGAGACTCGCATATATGAGAAAATGCATTGGCACAGGATTTTCGCAAAATTTCAGGAAGCTCCAGTCATGAAAGGGTTAAAAGATCAGAGTGTGAACAAACAACTGGTACTAAATATCATCAAGCCTGAGTTTAGTGTGCCTGTCATTTGCAGAATGAGGTCCACAGAGGGTGAATTTAGTGATGCTATCCTGCATAGTGGGCTAGCATCAATAAATTTACCCTACTTTAATCTGATTCTGTGTCTCCCATAGCAGATGAGGCCATGCAGAATGAGGTCCCAAGAGGGTGAATTTGGTTATGCTAGCCCGCTATGCGGGATAGCGTCACTACATTAACCCTCTGGGGACCTCATTCTGCAAATGACAGGCACAGTAAACTCTGGCTTGAATATCGTTGGCTGATAAAAACTTGATGCTCATGTCTCATAAGCAGGGATGTGCCAATCACCAAAATAGTCACGGGCGGGAGGGTCATCGGTCTGATTGGGCGACCATGGTTCGCCCAATGGGAAGAAAATTTGGATTATTAGCGCCCGCAAACGAGTTTTCCTTGCATTTCAAGTGTAAAATACACAACAAGGCCTCTGACAAATTATCATAAAATAGGGACATTTCATTTGGGCGAACATAATTTGAAAGTCAGTGTAGCTCACCCGGTATAAGAATCCTCTGCATATTCTTTATATAAATCCAATTATTTAACAGGTTAATCCGGTTTTGTAAACTGAAACGGGCGGCATTATATCAAAGGCTGTCTTGGAGAGAACTAACAACAGCGTCACACGAACACGTGCCAATCATCGCCTGAGTACTAATCGCGTCATGTCATATTTCCCACGTGATTCCCTTCTTTTTACAAAACACAGTGTCGTCTATTTACAATGTTTGTTTATACCACTTCTGTTACGTCACACTTTCATGGAATGGAATTTTAATCACCTATTCTTTCCGTCTGCCCACAGTTTAACCGCATCGTGGAAGGGGAAATCTTCCAGGGGCGGTCCTTCAATTACTATACGCATGACCGTGTCTAACATTTTTTCCACCATGCGATTTCTGAGACATGATTTGATCAGTTTCATCTGGCTGAAATCACACTCAACGTCTGCGGTATGTGGTGGTACCACCATTAAAATGCCACAGACGGCAACATGTCCTGGCTATCAGACATGCAAGATGTCGTTTTCATCAAGAGAACTCGGCACAATTTACAATGCGAGTACAGTTGTGATTGTGAAAATGTGCCGGGCGCACCGGTTTGTAAACGTAATGACTCCCGGGCGATCGTTTTGAGTGGTGGGCGATCGTTTTGAGTGGTGGGCGCCCCCGCCCGGCGTGAGCACATCCCTGCATAAGATGTAATTATGTGACATTCAATTATGCATATATCAGATAATAGCCTGGTTTAGCTACACATGCCAGTAACTTGTAACATGTGTTGCCATGGAATCCAATGGAAGTCATTAGACTCAAATGATCATGTCGCCTACACATACATGGTCAAATTATTTAGAAGTTGTGTGACCAATATGCAGCATACTAAACTTGTAGCAAAGGGGAATAATCCAACCTCTAATAACAGAAGGAGTGACCAACGCTATGCCAGCAGTATCACGGTGGGGAATCACATGGTTTCGATGTTGGTGAGTACCACACATTCTAAATGGCCGAGGCAAGTGCACAACAAGAGCTACGCTGGGCGTGCAAAATACGCCCTCTCTGGGAAAAAAAGGGGCATAACTCTGGTCAAAATTGGCGGACGAAACTTGACCTGTGTTTTGGTGGGAGAAAGTAATATACCAAATTATCATTGAATCCGATAAGCTCTAGTAAAGTTATCATCCGGACAACAAATTTCAGGGATTTTCTAAGTCAAATTACGTCAAAAAAGGGGCCATAACTCTCGCAAAAATTATCGGATTAAAACGAAATTCGGACTTGAGCTGTATTTCGATATATGTAATCCACAAAAAAACGGGTTTTGCGTATAAACATTCCAAAATCGAGTTATCATCCGGAAACCAAAAAACATAAGAAAACTGAATTTTCTGTGTCAAAAAAAGGGGCATAACTCTGCCAAAAATGGTCGGACAGAACCCAAGTTCGAACTTGACCTGTGTTTTGGTTGGAGAAAGTAATATACCAAATTTGGATTCATTCCGATAAACTATACTAAAGTTATCATCCGGACAACAAATTTCAAGGATTTTCTAAGTAAAAAAATGTCAAAGGGGCATAACTCCGGTGAAAATTGGCGGGCGGAACCCAAATTCGAACTTGAACTTACTTTTCGGCTAATAAACCCACATACCAAATTTTATTAAATTTGGTTCACTCTAACTAAAGTTATCATCCGGACAACAGGTTAACGGACAGACGCCCGCCCGGACGGACGGACCAATACTATAATACGGCCTTTTTTTCAAAAGGGCGTATAAAAAACATAATATATGAGGAACTTATACAAAACATACCATTTTGACTGTTACGAGCATATGCTAGTTTATTATTGAAACAAGTTGATTCTGTTGATACCTTACTTGTTCGGAAATACTTAAGTGGTATTCTATAACATTCTGACCAAAGTTGCCAGACGGAGGTGCGTGGAATACATCAGTCTGACATCTTGGAGAATCCTTCGAGTGACCACTTTGGTCAAAATGTTAGAGGAAACAAATGTGAATTTGGACATGAATGAGGTATCAGCTTGTTTGAAAAATAATATAGTATCTGCTCGTAGCTGTCAATATAATATGTAATATGTCATATCTTAGTCTATTACCTTTTTCCTCGCTTCTGGTAGCATTTTAGAACGCCTCGGCCATTTTTAATGCGTGATACTCATCAACTCGAAACCACGTGATTTCCCCACCGGCAGTATAACAATGGGACTTGTCTGAAATAAAACATGGGCCTAGGCCCCTGCAATGTTCTACATACATGTAACCAATCGCTGGCTATTGATTCCATAACACAGAATGTCAGAATTTGTGTTTGATTTGAATGTTTTAGAGATGTTATTGTGAAAGAATTTATTGGTTTGTTTGAAAGCAACAGTGGGCTAAATATGGGGAAGGCCCCGAGATGAAATGGCCCACCTCTGATTTGCTGAGCCGTAACTGTTGAAGCTATCAAAATCAGTCGATCTGGAACAAAATCATTTAATGAATGAAGTGAGTAGCTGGTGGAACCAAGTCTGAGTTTAGTGTGTCTGTCATTTCAAGAATGAGGTCCCCCGACGGTGAATTTAGTGATGCTATCTGCATAGAGTACTAGCATCACCAATTCACCCTCTGGGGACCTCATTCTGCTTAGGACTCATCTGCTATGGGAGACATAGATTGAAGTTGCCAAATGGTGAATATTGTGATGTACACCCATTGGGAACCTCGATTATATACCATAATTCTCGGAACTAATTGATTACTCTATTTATTGCACTGCATCAATTTGGTTTACCAAATATGATTATAACACCCTGAATTAAAGCATGAAAGTCCCGATTTGTGGAGAAAGATCAACCATCGAAAATTCAATCTAGCAGAATGAGGTCGCCCAATTTATTCTCGACCCAATTTCCCATTTTGGTTAAAAGAGCAGCTGAGTCCAGACACAAATATCACTTGGGTATTTTTACTATTTTAGTGTTTTTAATATAGTTTCTTTAAAAAGAACTTGTTTAATCACCAACTAATATGCGGATTGTCGTAATTATAAGCAATAAACGTCGTTTTCAATGCATCTGTCGGCGTATAGAAGTGTCGGATGCCGAACTACATACTTTGTATAATTTCGCTTCGCGAAATTATACAGTATGTAATTCGGCATCCGACACTTCTATACGCCGACAGATGCATCGAAAACGACGTTGATTGCATATGTCAATGTCAGAACTTTATTATTATGTTAATTAGAATATAATTATGATATACGATTTGTGTTGGGTTAATTAGTGTTGACTATGAGATAAACATGGGTGATGAGGGTGGTTGAACAATTTTGTCAACATGAAGACACATTTAAAACGAAGGTGTATTTACTTCCCCTTTGGTTGTTGTTATAAGGAAATCAATATTAATTTTTTATAACCCCAGCCATTTCGAGATCATTTTTCCCTGCTAAAATGTAATTATGTGACAAATAGGATCTAAAATTTGTCGCAATTCAATACAAAATTTATTAACCCGATCCATTAAATTTGATTCGAGCCTCGCTAATTAAAGCTCGGCTCGGAATCAACTTTAGTGCACTCGGATAAAAAGAATTACGACTCATTAGAGATCCTCCCAGTCAGTTAAAAATTTATTGAGGGAAACGTTCACATCTGAACATATCTCATCAATGAACATATCTCATCAATGACTATTTAGTACAGAAAGGGTTAAACTTATTATCTGAACATTTCCTCTGGGATAACTACTCATAAATAAAAGGTCGGTCGACCACCGTGTCCCCCGACAATGTGGCAAGTCGATGCTGCTTTGTTAAAGAAATTTTTAAAAATGTTGAAATGTTCTAAGTAGAAAGGGTTAATATAACTTAATAATTCCGTAAAAAAGAATTTTTCTGTCATCTATATACATGTTGCACATCTCCAGTATGTGGGTAACAATACACTGAAGTTTCAAATATCTATGATCAAAACTGTAGATTACACCATGAAGGTACCCTCATACAGAAAATTGTAAAAAATGTTTTTCAAAGTCGAAAGGCCCAAAACTCTGGGAAAATCATTGGATCAACCTCAAATTCGAACTTGACCTGTATTTTGATATGAACGACCCACAAAAAAACAGAATTTCCAATTAAACAATCCAAACTTGAGTTATCATCCGGAAACCAAAGAAAAAACAAGAAAATTGAATTTTCTTAAATCGAAAAGCCCATAACTCTGAGAAAAATCATCGGATCAAACTCAAATTTGAACTTGACCTGTATTTTGATATCAATGACTCACAAAAAATGGAATTTTCAATTGAACAGTCCAAACTTGAGTTATCATCCGGAAACCAAACAAAAAAGAAGACAATTGAATTTTGTTGAAAAAAGTCCATATTAATAAACTCTAGTAAAAACAGTATTTGCAATTAAAGGATTCAAACTTGAGGTATCATTCGGAAATCGAAAAATGCAGAAATTTTCTCCATAAAAGAACATCGCATCAAACCCAGAATTGCAGAGCACCTGTGTTCTTGGTTGAGACAGGTACATACCAAGTTTCAATCAAATCGGATGATCATTATTGGAGTTATAAGTTATAACTCCGGACGCACGGATTGACGGACGGGATGCACGGGACGCACGGACGGATGCACAGAAGAGTGACTCAAGAGTCCTTCGCTCAAATGTTTAGGAGTGTTATGATGAAATGAAAGAATGTAAAATGGTCATTCAGGCTGATTCAGGGCAAATTTTTCGGACTGAAGTACTGTACATTAGCAGGAATAAAAACAGCAGCCCTTGGATATATTTAGGAGGGCATCACAAGTGTGAAAATATAAGGAAATAAAATATAAAATAAATTTTAGGGCTCATGCAGCTGGCTCTTGTGTATCCCTCCTTGTGCGAGTTTAGTCAGCAAAAAAGTTGTAAAAACTAAGTTTGGTTCAATAAGAGGTATAAAAGGAACCTACTTGCAGTCCTTGGCTAAAATTTAGGCTTGTTGTAAAGTAGAGCTTCTGGGCTGTGTTCAGGGTTGTGGTGACATAGAGGAGGACTTAACCCTTTACCCAACAAAACGGCAAAAAAACGGCCAAAAACGCCCAAATAAAGCTTCAACAGCCTAAAATATCTTCGGTCTGTCTTAATAACACCATACAAATATGGATATCATTGGAAACGGTTCATTGACCACATTGTGATGGTGACAGTTATGCCCTGTGCCAATGCATTCTCTTATATATGCGAGTCGACCATAGGTCGCCTCGCATATATAAGAGAATGCATTGGCCTAAAAAAAAACTTTTTCTTACATTATTTAACAATTTTATAATTTTTTCTTACATGTTTTAACAATTTGTATATAATATTTTTCTACATTCTTTGACAATTTTATCGTTTTGAATATGTGTTAAGCCAATGCATTCTCTTATATATGCGAGGCGACCTATGGTCGACTCGCATATATAAGAGAATGCATTGGCACAGGGCCGTTCTGTTGGGTAAAGGGTTAACAGACTCATAGACTACATTGGGTGAGTTTAAAAAGGGCCAAAATTAAATAGGAGGAATTAAAATAGCACCCCTCGGCTGAGCTTGAGAAGGGAGAAGTTTCAGCTTGTTTATTAATAAAATAGATAATAACCGTGTTCAGATGTTTAGGAAAGGTTTATGAAATACTCTTAAAATAGAACTTCTGGGATAAATATTATGGTGGCTTTGACAAATGGAATGTCTTAAAATATCCCTCTTGATTGTGTTATAGGGAGGTTTGTGATGAAATATCGAAGTCCAAGAATAGCAATTCTGAGCGAGAGTTGTGGGATGGCTGAGAAAAATATGAATAGCTTAACATAGAAGGGCTTAATATAGTCCTAAGGGCCTAAATTTCACAAAGGACAAAATAAAAATAGCCCACCTCTGGTTTGCTGAGCCGTAACTGTTGAAGGTATTGTCACTAAATCTGGAACAAAATCAGCGATGAATGTATACAATCTAGTGGCACTGCCACCAACTATTCTAGACTCCTGCGAAACTCATATTCTTCATCAAATCAAATCTCGTATCGAATCGTAAAATTTCAAATCAAATGGAACCTCAAATGGAACCAACATAATTGAAATTCCAGCAACATTGTCTGAGTCAACAATTTGTTTTCGGTGCAATCGAATATAGGAAACATGAGTAAAATATGTCCGCACACTGCTACTCTAGTGTTCTAAATATACATGCAGGGTGGAAATCCTAATAACATTATAATAATCGTGCAGACCGGATTATCTTTTAGCAACACACCTGGATTTAAAAACCTGACATTGGACAAGTTTCCGGTGCAAAACCACAAATTTCAAATTGTTTGTATTGGAGTCTGTCATTACGTCAGACAGTATTTTTGTGAGCTATTTGTTGGGAATATGGCCACTAGTTTAATTGGCAGTTTATCATGAACAATCAACTTGGAAAATAAACCCAAAAATGTAATTTTTGTCAAACACAATATGCAGGAAATGTTAAAATAAAAATAAGATTTTCCGGTATTATAAAAGAAACAAATTCTACACTAAAATATCAGTTGAGTTAAATGCGAGACAGTTGAGAAGAGAAAAACTGATAAACTTGTTTTGTTACGAGGACTGGAAAATTACTAAAATAAAATCAAACAAAATTTTTGTCAGGCAAAATTTTGAGAATGTCAAGACAGAATACTGAGTCTGACATGTGGCAGGTGATTTAAAAAAACAATTCAATTCCGGCTTGTTTAGCAAGGACTCATGGTATAAAATAGATAACAAAAAACAGTTTCAATTGATGGAGGGTTAATTTTCAACTCGGGAGCTATCATTTTATAACCTCAAATCAATGTAAAAGTGCAAGAAAGAAAAACTCTAAAATGTCTAAAGCTTTGGTTTTTCATGATTTAATTTTGGAGCAAAATAGGGAGAAAAATAGAAAATTTATAAATAAATTCAGTTCTTTAAAAAAAAAAGTACAAATTTCTTGCTTAGGTTGTACTAAATATAAACAGAACACTAAATTTTCCAACACATAAAAACAATCTTATATCTCTGACAACTTCTCAAATACTTCACAAATGAGACAAAACAAACATAACAATAAAATAAACAGAAAGCAAACTTTTATTCCCCACATACCAGTGTATATGCCACGTTTCTACTACCTGTTTGCAAAAGGTTCCTGGCCCCTTTCTATTGGGAAAATTTATGCACAATACTAGCTTATAATAGGGAATTTCTATGATAAAAAATATAGCGACAAGCATTGTACAGTAATGCTCTAAATAATAGAACTCCTTATCCACAGCAGAATTATGGGTAACTTTTCAGGAGTAGTGAGAGCTTTCCGATGAATGGCAACAGGCCATATTTCCGACTAAATCCTGAAAAGTTACCCATAATTCTGCTGTGGTTAAGGAGTCGATTATTTAGGGCATTACTGTATTTTAATGCGTTTGGAGCAATGATGGCTCATAACAATAACAAGTCTCATCTTTTATTTTCAAACCCAAAAGAATGCATGAATTGGGAAGTTTAGGGTGTGAAATTGATGGGTAAAACCTTTTTTCTATAGGGAATATACAGCTCATAATCGGCCCATGTCCTTAGCCAAAAAATCCCTGCATGTCCTTTCACAAAACTTTCCTCTCATGTTTTAGTTACTCTGAAAATCAGGGGTTTAAAAGTTTGGACAGAGAATTTTCTCAAACAGCAAAAAGTTCTACATCAGGGGCTGGCAAACCCCTGCGGTGCCGAATCGAAATATGAGCACGACAGAACCCAAATTTAAAATAAACCAAGGACAAATAAATTTTGAGGGAAAATGCAAGCATCGATGGGGCGCTCCTTCACTCATGATGGCGAACATCCATACCATATTTCATTCAGATCCAATAACCCATGGCTTAGATACAGTAATGCTCTAAATAATCGACTCCTTAACCACAGCAGAATTATGGGTAACTTTTCAGGATTTAGTCGTAAATATTTTTAGCATTACTGTATATGCCCGGACAGATGTTAAGACAGGTGAACAAAGAGCCAGAATATCCCCTTATTCTTTGAAAAGTGGGGGTATAATTATCTGAAAACTACAATCAATTGTAATATTCCAAAAATAGGTTTTCAATAAAATATTGGCAACTTCGGTTGAAAGGCTTCTATAAAATGTAGGTAAATGTTTAATATTGCTACTCCACGATTACACATATTATACTGTGTTTCCAAGATAGAATCAGCAGCAACTAGTGGCGACTCTTGTATTATAAAACAAGGTTACAAACAGTCATATGCATATAAATAGGATACAAGAATTTTAATTCTTCATGATTCCAAATCATAGAATTTTTTTTTACCCATTCTCAGAAATTTTCGCCCAATTTCAGATCCCAACAGTAATTAAAATTGTTTGCGTATTTGGGCCACAATGAAATTCCTAGTAATCATACTGGTACATAAAAAATGAAAGTCTGCAATGAATCGAAAGGGGTGGGCCAAAATATCTGGGATACATCGGAAATTCAGCAAAACAGACAAAAAATAACAAATTTACCCTGGCATAAGTGGTGTAGGTTTTATATTCATCTGCGCTTTAACATTTTTAGTTTTTGGTTCTGCAGCCATATTCACATCTGAAAAAAAGGAGACAATTCCCAGTAAGATAAATATAAAATCAGGACTCATTCTGACTTAAGAATTTAAAAATGAGGCACGATCCAAAAACAAAAAATACTGAAAAATTTAAGTCTCCCAGATTCTCCGAAAAAAATCAGGAGATATTTTACAATTGAAAAATTTAAAAAGAAGGCATTATTTGATTGAAAAATATAAAATTGATGAATTTCAAAATGAGACATGGTTGAAAATATGGGGAAAAATATATTACATGTGTATCCAAAAATAATGTAAAAAATTCTAAATATTAGGATATGCTAGAAGGGTGTGTAGAAAATTGGATTGCATCACTAATTAAAGAATTAGAATATGAGATATACTGGTAACCTAAAAATATGTATCTAAAAATAAAACAAAATAAAAACATAAGAGTTATATTTGGACAACTAAAAAAACAATACATTCCACGATAGACAAATTGAATATGAGTCATTTGCCTAAAAATACTGACAATACAAAAAATTGAAAAAATTTACATTATTCCATGATTATCCCCCAAAAAATTGGCAAATGTTTGGTTGAAGGAATATGTTATGAGACAAGACGACATTCTCTGGTTGACGAATTAAAAAAAGAGACATGATCACAATCTATTTTGAAAAATATCAGTCATTTCCCCAAAATAAGGCTGGAAAGTAAAGAAATGTACGTCGTTCTAGAGTGTGTTAAAAATCATGTTTTTGTACTTTCGTAAATGGTGGACCACCAAGACGTGATCTGCACCCAACGATTCATAAACTGAGAGGGGGGGGGGGGGAGGGGGGTTAAGGGCATTACTCAAGATGGTGAAGGCTAATTTAACTGGGAAATCACTCCACTGCATCTTCTAGAATTAAGGACCCAGCTCCAGAGTGTAATTTGAGAAACTTGCCCCGATTCCCAAAACAGGTTACCCTCCCTTTATTTGAATCAGCTCTGCAATCAATGATGATTTTGCTGGCTTTATTGTGTCATCTACTGAGCAACTGTAGGGCCCCCCGTGAACATAATGTGTTCAAATTAACAGGTGCAGATAGGTCTTTAGGCCTTAACATCGGACAAGAGAATCAGAATCTCGTAAAAACTCTTGATTCTCTGTAGAAACGCTAGGTTTTGATTCTGGCAAAATTTGATGGATTTTAAGGCCTGATCTTGCTAACCCACCATTTGCGAGCAGGTGTATGAGTTACCATTCTTTCACAGATCATTGATATCTCACCTATTCTCTGACCACCATATACCGCTCCGTCTTCGGCCCCAACGCATCTGCGACCATCCATTTCATTAATAAACTGCACAAATGCATATCCTTTATGAATTGAAACTCCAGTTACTGGTCCATAGCGAGTAAAAATACCCTCAATGTCCTGCTTCTGTAGAGTCAGAGTATTCAAGTTGCCGATGAACACTCTCCGACGTAGTGCTTCTGGGTCATTTGAATTGGTAATAGTTGAATTTCGCTGCATCATGTTTGCTTAATGTTCAGACTCTGAAAATATTATAAGCACCTTGATAATTAAACGGATTCCCCCTTCAATTCTATATTCATATACATGTAGTTTATAGTGTCCCGAATAGAAGAACAGACCATAGTAGTAGTAGTACTGGGCGGACAAAAGGGCAATTTTCAATAATAATATGTATAAACCAGAATAGAAGTACAGGTTGAACAATTCATATATATATTTATAAAAGTGGTGTTTTTTTAATTTCAAAGATCAAACTCCAAACGAGTGAGTGTACTGATTTGTTTTGACAAGCGACCAGTTCTGTTTTATGCTTGTCTATCGTATAATTCCTGGGATGAATTTTATACAGAATGAAAGTAAACTGCAATAGTTGTGTCCGACTGACTATATTTCTTGACGCTGACCCTAAACTTTTTTTCTGACTATACGCAAATATTTCCCCCATACCAAAATCAAAACATAAAAGTGAAACACAAATACAGCGACGTTTCATGCATACAACATGAAGTCCCGTGCGACTTATATTTATACCGATTACCGATATCATTTACAATCAATACTGCGTTGAACTGTTTAAAGACAAGGCCGTGGTAATCAATCAGTTACGATGTAGCATGTGCAGTGTTAAAAGCGACACCGTTACAACTATACTTGTCAGTTCAAAATTAATAAACACATAGACTGGAATAAGCTCATACAGGGCGGCAATTTTCATGAAAAAAAAATTAAAGTACATGTACATTTATTCGGGACATGCAGTTTTAGAGTCTATAACACACACACACACACACACAGACACCCTGACAAACAGACAGAAGTTCCAAAATATATAGTAGATGACTGAACTGAAATTGACTCTACTGGTAAAAAGAACAAAACAATCAAATTAGCCTCGACTATAATCATTTTTGAGCAGTTCTATGGGGTTTTACCTTCAAAATATTCACGCAAACCGCAACTATGAAAATGAGCTAAATGGTATGTTCATACAGGTTTTGATATATTATTCTTATTTCTAAATGACATTTAGTTTTCGTGTCTGCCATGATTTCCGTTAGAGAATAATTGTTTAACCCTTTCAGTGCAAAGTCCGATTTTTACACCTCAGCAGAATGAGGTCCCCAGAGGGTGAATTTGGTGATGCTATGCGGGGTAGCATCACTAAATTCACCCTCTGGGGACCTCATTATGCAAATGACAGGCACACTATTTCAAGGCTTGTTTTTAGGTGAGATTGGCCCTTCAGTGCTACTGGAGCCGTGTATGCAGTTTTACGCAAGGTCGTAAATATTACAAAACGTTTTGATAATTGGAAAAGGTCCAGTCCTTCCCAGGAGACGGGAGTGATTGCTCTCGCACCCGTATGCACTCGTAATTTTCAATTCACGGGTGCTAAAATTCGCACCCGTTCTTCTTCACAAAATACTAATGGAGACTGTAATTGTTGGTTCAATATTGAACTATTTTAAGGTTTATTTAGATGCTTTACCATCTCAGTGCAACTACGGCATATTAAAGTGTAACTAGACATAGGTCTATTCCACAATGACTTTTTGTTTGAGCAAAAACCCAACTTACTTGTACAATTATGTATCGTATGGGTGCCATATTACACCCGTCTTCTGCATTACGGGAGCAAATAAATGCTCTCGGTGTGTTTTCCTCATGGGAAGGACTGAAGGTCCCATCACTGCATCAGCACTGCATCAGCTCAAGCAGTGCACCATTATTTTATATTCAATCTAGTTCAGTTGTGAACGTAGTGCACTACCATTCTATTGGAAACACTTCAAACAGCAATCTGCGAAAGAGGTCATCTTAAACCTAGGCTAGAGGGGGGCAGACATTGGTTGAATGCAGCAGTCTGCGAAAGCAGTCATGTTGACCTTGATTCAATCATGCAAGGGGGTAGATCATGCCATGAATCTTAGGGATGGGACGATTCATCGATGCACCAATGTATCGCGATACACTCCTTGACGATAATCATATCGATACATGAGCAGCAGTATCGCGATACGTAATTAGTAGTGGTGTGGACTGGTGCCGGTAAGGTTGTAGTTATCAAAACTTATACCTCAATATGTGTCAATCATTTAGTCTTATTACTGATACAAAAAAAAAACTCAAAAGATAATATTTAATGTAAGTGGAGTAAAGGTCTATAGATACCATAATATGCACAATGAAACGTCATGCAGTCCTAGTTTACAGATACCGCCGGCCGTTCGCATTTCGCATGAATAATTAAAACATTATCAAACCAAGATCGCCGATAAAAGGCCCACTGATCACACACGGTTTAATAGCATAACCTACTATGATGTACATAGTAACTGTACACCCAAAACGAAACCCAGGACCGGTTTGGACTCAGTTCTGTTGCGACTGAGTATAAAAACATGTTGCGGTAAACGAAACAGAAACAGACGCAACCAGGAATCACGCTACAACGGATGAGTATCAGTAAAAAATGGGGGGAAAATAATAGATTAAAGAAATAATTGACACCAAACTCCATGCCTTATTTTACTCCCAAACTTGGACAAATGCCCGAAAAGCCCCGGGGCATCAAATGATAAAGCCGGCCCGGCCTATAGTGGGTGAAATAAAATCCTGATTATCAGTGAGACAGTGACCATGTACTGGCATGGTTTCATGGGCCCCAAATGCTAAGTGCACGCTTCACAAACAACGAGAGGCCGATCACGATCGGCAGATGTTAACCCATCCCTTGGCGATAGTAAATTACTCTGATCGGAATCATAAATGAGAGTTTCGATGTTGAATAATAGAGTATGCTGTTAGGTACTATTATAGACAATGCACATAACACAAATTACTGGAATTTATGTGTCACACATTTATATAAGAGAATGCACTGGAACAGGATCTGTAATGCTGAACCACCACAGCCTTGGGTTAAATGTGAAAAGGTGACCTGGACATGCAATACTTGATCAAGAGATTCCAATATAATGATAATGTATCAAATTCTATCCACAACAGCAATCAAGATAAACACCTCAGTGCTGACCGATTAGTATCAATTATACAGCAGAGCTGTCAATAAATCACAGGCTTATGTTAAATAGGGCAAGGAATTCAAACTAAATTAATTTTTTTAAAAGAGTGAATATTTTCGAAAAAGAGTCATAAATCAGTTAAAAATTGTCTGATCAAACACATTCGAACTCAATCTGTCTTTTGTGCTGAGAAATTCATATACAAAATTTGGTTCCGATCAGATAAAAAATCTTCGAGTTATCGCACCATGCGTAAAGTGTCTGCAGACAGATGGATGGACTAATGACAGTTGGTCAATCCGGATGTTGACACTTCCATACTATGATATGGGTAAACATAAAAATTTGTCTTTTGTGGGAATGAAAGTATCAATTTTCCCATCTCCACCAGCATTTGATTTTTTTGTCTGTGAAACACTGGACAAACATGACAAAATATGTGATAAAACACAATTTATTCCAATCTTTCCTGGCACTGCATAGAGACCTTCTCAGAAACCCAGAGTAAGAGTGAAAATTAATTAGATAGAGAGCTACAGTCTGTATACCAGTGCTCAAAAACATATATCTGGTTAAGCCTCACACTAATGTCTAAAAATAACTCTAATTATCAATAACTCAGATTTACTGTTTGTCTCCACAGAGCTAAAGTGATACTGCTGGAAATCAATTAGTTGTTGACTGCTATGGTTATCTGTTCAATTCTTAGTTGAAAGAGGACCATAACTCTGGTATAAAATGTTGGATCTAACCCATATTCAATCTCGATTTGTATTTTGAGTTGAGAAACTCGCATACCAAATTTGGTTCTTATCAGTTGAAAAATGATTGATTTATCAAAATATGCAGAAATTCTATGTCAAAGGGCCATAACTCCATTAAAAAATATAGGATCAAACCCATATTCGAACTCGATCTGTATTTTGGTCCGAGAAACTTGCATACCAAATTTGATTCTGATCAGATAAAAAAAATTTGAGTTATGGGTAGCATGCATGAATTCTGAGTCGAAAAAGGGCCATAACTCCCTTAAAAAAACTCGGATCAAACCCATATTCGAACTCGATCTGTATTTTGGGCTGAGAAATTCGTATACAAAATTTGGTTCCGATCAGATAAAAAATTATCCGAGTTATCGCACCATGCGTAAAGTGTCTACAGACAAACAGACGGACGGACAGACGGACGGACTAACGACGAGTGGTCAATCCGGACAACGACACTATGTTTACCATACTATGGTATGGGTAAACATAATGAAAGTGTCAATGACACTGTAGCTCAACTTGGAAAGGGAATAATTTAATGTATTACAGTCAATGGAGCGATTAGGAATATGGAAAGTTGAATGTCTAATACTAGTTTATAGACATGAAGAGAAAAGTAAAATCCAAGATGGCTGCTGGCGGCCATGTTTTCGGCCGAATGACCCCAAAATGAGTCGTTCCCATCTACATGTCATCGTTAACATCAATGACAAATTTTATGATGATCAGACTAAAGGTACGACATGTAGCCCGTGCTAAAGGATTTAGTCATACAAAGAGTAAAATCCAAGATGGCTGCTGGCGACCATGTTTTTTGGCCGATTGACCCCAAAATTACTCGTTCCCATCTACATGTCATTGTTAAGAACCATGACAAATTTTATGATGATCAGACTAAAGGTACGACCTGTAGCCCGTGCTAAAGAATTTAGTCATACAAAGAGTAAAATCCAAGATGGCTGCTGGCGGCCATGTTTTTGGCCAAATGACACCCAAAATTACTCGTTCCCATCTACATGTCAATATTAACATCCATGACAAATTTCATGATGATCAGACGAACAGTACGACCTGTGGCCCGTGCTAATGGATTAAATTTTGAAATCCAAGATGGCTGCTAGCGACCATGTTTTTTGTCCGAATGACCCCAAAATGACTCGTTCCCATTTACATTCCAATTTCAACAGCCATGAAATTTTTTATGATGATCAGACTAAAGGTACGACCTGTAGCCCGTGCTAAAGGATTTAGTCATACAAAGAGTAAAATCCAAGATGGCTGCTGGCGGCCATGTTTTTTGGCCGAATGACCCCAAAATGACTCGTTCCCATCTACATGTCATTATTAACATTCAAGACAAATTTTATGATGATCAGACAAACAGTACGACCTGTGGCCCGTGCTAATGGATTAAATTTTGAAATCCAAGATGGCCGCTGGCGGCCATGTTTTTTGTCCGAATGACCCCAAAATGACTCGTTCCCATCTACATTCCAATATCAACAGCCATGACAAATTTTATGATGATCAGACTAAATGTACGACCTGTAGCCCGTGCTAAAGGATTTAGTCATACAAAGAGTAAAATCCAAGATGGCTGCTGGCGGCCATGTTTTTTGGCCGAATGACCCCAAAATGACTCGTTCCCATCTACATGTCATTGTTAACATCCATGACAAATTTTATGATGATCAGACTAAAGGTACGACCTGTAGCCCGTGCTAAAGGATTTAGTCATACAAAGAGTAAAATCCAAGATGGTTGCTGGCGGCCATGTTTTTGAGCCGAATGACCCCAAAATGACTCGTTCCCATCTACATGTCAATATTAACATCCATGACAAATTTCATGATGATCAGACAAACAGTACGACCTGTGGCCCATGCTAATGGATTAAATTTTGAAATCGTTCCCATGTTTTTTTTCCGAATGACCCCAAAATGACTCGTTCCCATCTACATTCCAATATCAACAGCCATGACAAATTTTATGATGATCAGACTAAAGGTACGACCTGTAGCCCGTGCTAAAAGATTTAGTCATACAAAGAGTAAAATCCAAGATGGCTGCTGGCAGCCATATTTTTTGGCCGAATGACCCCAAAATGACTCGTTCCCATCTACATGTGATTATTAACATTCTTGACAAATTTTATGATGATCAGACTAAAAGTAGGACCTGTAGCCCGTGCTAAAGGATTTAGTCATGCAAAGAGTAAAATCCAAGACGGCTGCTGGCGGCCATGTTTTTTGGCCGAATGACCCCAAAATGACTCGTTCAAATCTACATGTCATTGTTAACATCCATGACAAATTTCATGATGATCAGACGAACAGTGCGACCTGTGGCCCGTGCTAATGGATTGAATTTTGAAAACAAAGATGGCCACTGGCGGCCATGTTTTTTGTCCGAATGACCCCAAAATGACTCGTTCCCATCTACATTCCAATTTCAACAGCCATGACAAATTTCATGATTATCAGACTAAAGGTACGACCTGTAGCCCGTGCTAAAGGATTTAGTCATACAAAGAGTAAAATCCAAGATGGCTGCTGCGGCCATGTTTTTTGCCCGAATAACCCAATGAAAGTGTCAATGACACTGTAGCTCAACTTGGAAAGGGAATAATTTAATGTATTACAGTCAATGGAGCGATTAGGAATGTGGAAAGTTGAATGTCTAATACTAGTTTATAGACATGAAGAGAAAAGTAAAATCCAAGATGGCTGCTGGCGGCCATGTTTTCGGCCGAATGACCCCAAAATGATTGTATCCCATCTACATGTCATCGTTAACATCCATGACAAATTTTATGACGATCAGACTAAAGGTACGACCTGTAGCCTATGCTAAAGGATTTAGTCATACAAAGAGTAAAATCCAAGATGGCTGCTGGCGGCCATGTTTTTTGGCCGAATGACACCAAAATGACTCGTTCCCATCTACATGTCATTATTAACATCTATGACAAATTTTATGACGATCAGACTAAAGGTACGACCTGTAGCCCATGCTAAAGAATTTAGTCATACAAAGAGTAAAATCCAATATTAACAACCATGACAAATTTCATGATGATCAGACGAACACTGAGTACGACCTGTGGCCCATGCTAATGGATTAAATTTTGAAATCCAAGATGGCCACTGGCGGCCATGTTTTTTGTCCGAATGACCCCAAAATGACTCGTTCCCATTTACATTCCAATTTCAACAGCCATGACACAAATTTTATGATGATCAGACTAAATGTACGACCTGTAGCCCGTGCTAAAGGATTTAGTCATACAAAGAGTAAAATCAAAGATGGCTGGTGGCGGCCATGTTTTTCTGCCGAATGACCCCAAAATGACTCGTTCCCATCTACATATCATTATTAACATTCACGACAAATTTTATGATGATCAGACTAAAGGTACAACCTGTAGCCCGTGCTAAAGGATTTAGTCATACAAAGAGTAAAATCCAAGATGGCTGCTGGCGACCATGTTTTTTGGCCGAATGACCCCAAAATTACTCGTTCCCATCTACATGTCATTGTTAACATCCATGACAAATTTTATGATGATCAGACGAACAGTACGACCTGTGGCCCGTGCTAATGGATTAAATTTTGAAATCCAAGATGGCCACTGGCGGCCATGTTTATTGGCCGAATGACCCCAAAATTACTCGTTGCCATCTACATTCCAATTTCAACAGCCATGACAAATTTTATGATGATCAGACTAAAGGTACGGCCTGTAGCCCGTGCTAAAGGATTTAGTCATACAAAGAGTAAAATCCAAGATGGCTGCTGGCGGCCATGTTTTTTGGCCGATTGACCCCAAAATGACTCGTTCCCATCTACATGTCATTATTAACATTCTTGACAAATTTTATGATGATCAGACTAAAAGTACGACCTGTAGCCCGTGCTAAAGGATTTAGTCATACAAAGAGTAAAATCCAAGATGGCTGCTGGCGGCCATGTTTTTTGGCCGAATGACCCCAAAATTACTCGTTCCCATCTACATGTCAATATTAACATCCATGACAAATTTGATGATGATCAGACTAAAGGTACGACCTGTAGCCCGTGCTAAAGAATTTAGTCATACAAAGAGTAAAATCCAAGAAGGCTGCTGGCCGCCATGTTTTTTGGCCGAATGACCCCAAAATTACTCGTTCCCATCTACATGTCAATATTAACATCCATGACAAATTTCATGATGATCAGACGAACAGTACGACCTGTGGCCCGTGCTAATGGATTGAATTTTGAAATCCAAGATGGCCACTGGCGGCCATGTTTTTTGTCCGAATGACCCCAAAATGACTCGTTCCCATCTACATTCCAATTTCAACAGCCATGACAAATTTTATGATGATCGGACTAAAGGTATGACCTGTAGCCCGTGCTAAAGGATTTAGTCATACAAAGAGTGAAATCAAAGATGCCTGCTGGCGGCCATGTTTTTTGGCCGAATGACCCCAAAATGACTCGTTCCCATCTACATGTCATTATTAACATTCTTGACAAATTTTATGATGATCAGACTAAAAGTACGACCTGCAGCCCGTGCTAAAGGATTTAGTCATACAAAGAGTAAAATCCAAGATGGCTGCTGGCGGCCATGTTTTTTGGCCGAATGACCCCAAAATTACTCGTTCCCATCTACATGTCAATATTAACATCCATGACAAATTTGATGATGATAAGACTAAAGGTACGACCTGTAGCCCGTGCTAAAGAATTTAGTCATACAAAGAGTAAAATCCAAGAAGGCTGCTGGCCGCCATGTTTTTTGGCCGAATGACCCCAAAATTACTCGTTCCCATCTACATGTCAATATTAACATCCATGACAAATTTCATGATGATCAGACGAACAGTACGACCTGTGGCCCGTGCTAATGGATTGAATTTTGAAATCCAAGATGGCCGCTGGCGGCCATGTTTTTTGTCCGAATGACCCCAAAATGACTCGTTCCCATCTACATTCCAATTTCAACAGCCATGACAAATTTTATGATGATCGGACTAAAGGTACGACCTGTAGCCCGTGCTAAAGGATTTAGTCATACAAAGAGTGAAATCAAAGATGCCTGCTGGCGGCCATGTTTTTTGGCCGAATAACCCCAAAATGACTCGTTCCCATCTACATGTCATTATTAACATTCTTGACAAATTTTATGATGATCAGACTAAAAGTACGACCTGTAGCCCGTGCTAAAGAATTTAGTCATACAAAGAGTAAAATCCAAGATGGCTGCTGGCGGCCATGTTTTTTGGCCGAATGACCCCAAAATTACTCGTTCCCATCTACATGTCAATATTAACATCCATGACAAATTTGATGATGATCAGACTAAAGGTACGACCTGTAGCCCGTGCTAAAGAATTTAGTCATACAAAGAGTAAAATCCAAGAAGGCTGCTGGCCGCCATGTTTTTTGGCCGAATGACCCCAAAATTACTCGTTCCCATCTACATGTCAATATTAACATCCATGACAAATTTCATGATGATCAGACGAACAGTACGACCTGTGGCCCGTGCTAATGGATTGAATTTTGAAATCCAAGATGGCCGCTGGCGGCCATGTTTTTTGTCCGAATGACCCCAAAATGACTCGTTCCCATCTACATTCCAATTTCAACAGCCATGACAAATTTTATGATGATCGGACTAAAGGTACGACCTGTAGCCCGTGCTAAAGGATTTAGTCATACAAAGAGTGAAATCAAAGATGCCTGCTGGCGGCCATGTTTTTTGGCCGAATGACCCCAAAATGACTCGTTCCCATCTACATGTCATTATTAACATTCTTGACAAATTTTATGATGATCAGACTAAAAGTACGACCTGTAGCCCGTGCTAAAGGATTTAGTCATACAAAGAGTAAAATCCAAGATGGCTGCTGGCGGCCATGTTTTTTGGCCGAATGACCCCAAAATTACTCGTTCCCATCTACATGTCAATATTAACATCCATGACAAATTTGATGATGATCAGACTAAAGGTACGACCTGTAGCCCGTGCTAAAGAATTTAGTCATACAAAGAGTAAAATCCAAGAAGGCTGCTGGCCGCCATGTTTTTTGGCCGAATGACCCCAAAATTACTCGTTCCCATCTACATGTCAATATTAACATCCATGACAAATTTCATGATGATCAGACGAACAGTACGACCTGTGGCCCGTGCTAATGGATTGAATTTTTAAATCCAAGATGGCCGCTCGAAATTGCATGTTTTTCTGTGTCTTTTGAGAGCCAATATCGCAATAAACTTTCAACTAATTACCCAGGAAATATTCCATAATTGTAAGAAACGCAAAGCAAAATCGCTCACAAAGTCACTTAAACGTGAAATTTTGAGTTGGGACCTTCACCTACAGTAAAGTATTTTATTAAGATACAGATAATAACTAAGAAATATATTCCCTGTGTTATCTGTATCTGTAGATATTAATACAGGAACCAATTCTGGCTGTAGACGCACTGGTCCAGGTGCTACCATGGCCGAGTAACTTTATAACCCTGTGGTGACTCCAGTAGCGTTCTTTAACATGCACACACACCGAGGCATGTACACGGGTCAGCAATTAATGTCCGCACCCGATCGGACAGCGTACTGCACCCACGACAACATACCTGGACAAGTGTTGTACTCTTGGGATCCAAATAAGCATACCCGTATGCTTATTAATTTTTTGGAAAAGTTGCCGCCCTGTATGGTACTTATTTGGGTCCATATGTTTATTTAAAAAGTGGGATTGTCAAGAAATTTATACTACAGGCCTATCAGAATTGCTGGAGCCTTTATTCAGATTAGGAACAGATACATGTAGTCCAAACATGTTGCTGGAAGTCTGTTTGGTAACTCATATGACAACAAACTGCAAAATTTTAGAAATATATATGATTGGCCTTATAGCATTTCAAATTTTCGTGTAAGTAAATCAGTTGTAATCGATGAATTCAACGACCACCTGCCCCATGAAATGTTCACAAGTCAAAAACTATGACCAAATTGTCACCAAAAGCCGGATTATATAGGTCTATGTTCGATATTTTGGCATAAAAATACACATTTCTAGTGATAAACAGATTAACTGAAACGGCACTTCGACTATATTTTCGTTTGCCTGTTTATAATTGACATCGAGAAAAAAATCCTGCTGTTCCGATGGTTACCGCTTTTTCCAGTAAAATGAGAAAACGGTAAATCAACGTTCAAATAAACAGTTCTACAGTAGTAATGGTAAGTATGGTCATCCTATTATATGTTTAAAAGAATATATGGTCATTAATACGGCGAATATGTGTACGTGTTTAAACGTATATTGTAAAACTTGGAGATAAATTGAAGTATGTACCTGTACATACGCTACCGTACCGAAAATAGTTGCCTGACTGTGTTAAATTGGAAATTACACAATTGGCAATAGACCGGCCGACATATAATATTATTATTGATACAGAAAACTTAAACATGCCTTAAGCGCACCGCACACGCGTACGATGCGATATATATCGTACGATAAATATCGGGCACCGGTTAGGCCTATATTATAGGCTATATATAGGTAAAATCGTAGCGTGTGCGGTGGAAAATCGCAGGACATTTTGTCGCACGATCGGCCTCGCAAAGAATCGAATAATTTTGATTTTCTACAATCGAGTCGTACTATTTATTGGAAGTAGCCAATCATATTCAGTCGCTCGACTAAAATCGTACCTGTGCTCACACAGAGCTTACAAATATCACATCTGTGTGGCGGCTACAAATTATATAGAATAATTGAACTCGTATACATATATGCATTTTCGTAGCTGTGTCATTCTCAATTATCAAAGCGAAGCTCGTTTTTATATGTATAAAATACAAGACCACGTGGCAGCGAATATATTCCCATCCGGTAATAAATTGCGCCCAAAATCGCATTTAGACGTCTGCTATGAAACTTCTAGCAATTTCGACGACGATGCTATATATATATATGTGTTTATATATATCTCGATTTATCACTACAAATTTCACATTAAATATATGACCACAGTAATACTCGCATATCAAAACAAATTCAACATGTTAGGCATAAACTTTCCAATCGTTGAAACTGAAGGCCTACTTGACACCCATCCACTATAGCTTTCCTTGCGTCTTTGTACTGTATGTGGCTTGACAGCCAGTTAGCGTTTTTTATTTAGCGCTTATTACATATATACTTAATATATAGATGTGAACAAAAATCATTCACTCCGAAAAATTATAAGGCCAAAACGAAGAATACCTGTGTTTAGGGTAACCCGCCCGCCCCTACTCAAAACCTGCCGCCAAATTCCATTTTATCGTTTTTCAAAAATTTCCTCCGACTTCATTTTATTTTTTTGTAATTAGGAATTCGCGACTAAGGAATTAGCTTAAACAAGTAAACCATTTTCTTGCAAATATCGTCAATTCACGAAAAACGGAAGTGCCGCCATTGTTGTTGTAGTATATTCGTATTCCCTCGTCATTGTTCGGCAAACCTCGCCGATTTCTCGAAAGCGGAAACCAGAAAACACGCGATACTTGTGCCGGAATATGTATTAACTAGTAAATCGAAAGTAACCTGATATTTTGCCGATTGCACATGGCGATTGAATATGGCGGAAACACTTCCGTGTGCGGATAGATCCTGAGTTTTAGCTATTAAACTTCACAAATGCGTTCATATGAATCAGAATAGAAACATCATGGCGCCTGTCAACTATAGCACAGACATGTTGTCATGTGTGAACCGGTACCACATGGATTCTGAACCGACAGAAAAGGACATAGTAATAAAATGTCGGATTAAAAATAATTCTGACACTTTTGAAATCGACCCAAAGCTCAAAATTCCATTATTATAGTTTATCCACCTCTCACCGCATCCACCCTGAAAATTATAAGCCTGACGTAACATGAGTCTGAATGTACCCATGCAGTAGGAGTGGTATGTGCCTGGTAGAACTTATTTTTTTCATAGTAGAACTATTTCTCATTAAATATTCATTAGTTCTACAGAAAGCTGGACCCGATGAATCAACATCTTCTGTGTCGCAATGATCCGAATAGGGTAATCAATGCACATATATTGTTCTTGGTGCTTACTTTGTTTTACAGGTGTTAATGCCACCACCGCTTTACATATTGATTATGTTATGTACATCACGTTGGCGTTGCCGCATGTATGTGTCATTTCCAATGGAGGAACTCTTGTTAAATTCACCTTCTGAGTTGAATATTTCGCAAAATTTCTTAGTATTCGAGTCGGTGGATAAACAAAATATCATACGTGTCTTGTGTGGGAAATTGAAAAGTAATATGTCCACTCGTAGGATTTGGCCTGTAAATTGTGTAATATCCGAGATTCAGCGTGAACATAAACCGTTTAATTTACAACACTAGACACTTATCTCATATATATTTTGAAGACCTCTGTCTGTCTGTCTGTATGTCTGTCTGTATGTTTTAGTGCTGGGACGGTTGTCCGGATAACCGGTTACGGTTCGGTTACGCGTGTCAACCGGTTGGAGGAGGCCACAACCGGATAACCGTACTATTGATAACGATCGTACTATCATCGTAGTACTCCGAGTAAATGTTGCCGAAATCATTTACGGAAGTTTAAGTAACGAGAGTAAGTAATAAGAAGCCGCTTATAGAAGCGATTTGGACAGTTGATTGTGTATTCATATACCCGACAACACATGCCTGTTTGATCACCGGCGGCTTTTCTAGACATGAAACCAACAACTACACTCTTATCTGCGTCAGTCTGTGAATCACTTGCTACACATTCAATGCCAATTTCCTTTGGCGGCATTACATGACGTTCCGGCTGCACGCGCACCACGGCATACATCAAAGCAATCAAGTCTAGACTTTTACTTCGTCGTCAATATTATGTCTGTTTTCTTGAAACTGCCCCCCCCCCTTTGTCATTACCATTAGTTCGTCTCAAAGCGATGACAGAAGACCTACAAAAACAGAAATCGAACGTTTGGGGACATTTAGTCATATAATTGAAGATGACGAAAAAAAAAGGAAGAAGAAATTGGCGGTATGCAAGGCCTGCCAAACGCGATTCGTTTATTCTGGATCAACATCCAATATGAAGTCGCACATCCAGAAAAAACACAGGCCTACTGGGAGTGGGAAATAAGAGTATATCTAGTGATGCGTTCGATAACTGTAATTCCTAAACACTGGCTGGGGCTTGCGTAATGAATCACGACGATTTAATTTTGTTTGAATTTGTTTATTAAATAATTGATGTAACATCGTGTAGCCACTGTGATTAATACATACCTGCCTATACCCAAACACTAGTAAACATTACTAAACAACAGTATACCTATCTTCAGTACCTTGTTTGGGCTAATCGTGCCCGGGGGCCCTGTGATACACACAGGGGAGGAACTATATTTCGTCGCTGAAGGTTTTGCAAGCAAGCGTTGTTTATGCGGTGCGGAACTCCCGTAAACATCGATATACTAGCGCACCACTAATATATATTTATATTTTAGTTTGTATGGGCTCAAAACTGAATTAATTTATACACATTTACAACTACCCCGCTGGACAAAACAAGTGTCCATTGGCACCGCGGTGTATTTGCCGTTCGGCCCGCGGTGTCAGAGTTTTTAACTGCAGTTGAGCACCGCGGCCGAACGACAAGTACACCGTGGCCCAACAGCAAGTACACTGCGGCCGAAAGGCAACTACACAGCAGCCGAACGGCATGTACACCGTGGTTAGATTTCTGGTTTGTATCGTCTTTTTTCAGTTTATTGAACGTACACCGCGGCAATTACACCATGGCGGAACGGCAAGTACACCGCGGCCCAACTGTAGTTAGCCGGTGGAGCCGCGGTGTAGTTGCATTTCAGCCACGGTGGCAACGCTAACTGCACCGCGGTTAGGTGGACACTTGTTTTGTCAAGCAGGGTATTTGATCGCCGTAACGGGAACTCATTGTACGACCAAGACATCGTGTGTGATATCGCATGTATATCAACGTTTCCGGGACGCGTAATAAACATTTGTTTTGCCGATATAGTGACCAGTGTATTCAATCTCGTACTGAGGGTAATACTGGTCACGGTTAACCGGTTATGGTTAGGTTAATGCCCGTGGTTAACCGGTTAGGAAAAAACCCCAACCGTCCCAGCACTAGTATGTTTGTCATTAATACAAATCTACGATTCTCGACCGATCGGGACGAAACTTGGTGCGTGTGTGTAGTTTGACCAGGCGGTGGACGTTGTCGTATTGGCGAGCCCGTGCAGTGCCCGCTTCGCGCATGCGCAGACGAGATCTCAGAAACGGGTGGAGCTATCGACTTGAAATTTGGTATGTGAATGTATCTTGCCCCGAATACGAATTTTATCGGGTCGCCGAGCCCGTGCGACGCCAGCTTCGCGCATGCGCAGACGAGATCTCGGAAACGGGTGGAGCTATCGACTTGAAATTTGGTATGTGAATGTATCTTGCCCCGGATACGAATTTTATCGGGTCGCCGAGCCCGTGCGACGCAAGCTTCGCGCATGCGCAGACCAGATCTCGGAAACGGGTGGAGCTATCGACTTGAAATTTGGTTTTTGAATAGCCCGGACAACGTCGGGCTCATCGGCTAGTCTATTATATATTTTGGAAGATCTGTGTGTGTGTCTGTGTGTTCGCGATGGACTCGAAAACGGCCGACCCGATTTCGATGCAACTTGGTATGTGGGAGTATTTTCGGCCGTGGGGTGGCATGGGCCTATTAATTTGTCCGTGTGATGTGACCTTGACATCGGTAATTTCAAGGTCAAACGCCCGAATATCACGGAATTTCGAACTTGGTATGTGGTGGTAT